>OZ010667.1:67296356-67896356 GCA_963932185.1 Troglohyphantes excavatus
AACTTCGACCTAAACCATTTTCGGCACTCTCCATATCAAATATAGCAATAGAAAGTTAGGTAACGCCCATTATTACTAGTCTAAACGAATCAACAAGTGAGTTTCAGCGAGGTGACCAATCAATTTATTCAAACCATCAAAACAAAGTGACGTCACATAAGCCACATAGCCAGAGCCGAACTATAACAAACAGTCCAATTATCCACGCACGATGATTATTTTTATTTTCAACATTTTGTATTCATTAAGACAAAAACCCATCTTTTAAAACAATTTCAACTTTATTCAAAAGTTATTACCTTTTACAAAAGTCATCAAACACATTTACATTTTCTCCTCGCTTACACATAAAATATACAGCTGTAATAATAATAAAAAAAAACTACAGTAACACTGACAAATAAAATACCAATGCAAATAAATAGTGAATTAAAATTTTAATATCGTGTAACACAGCAGTTATGTTTATTTAACGAAATTGACAAGATAAAACTTCAAGCAATCAGCACAAAAGGTGACATTTACTCAACAAGTATTAACATTTGTCATTTCAACTAATATTAGCATAAAACACACTCTCTCAACAAAAACAATTCCCTCTATGTCAAAAGTTTACGCTATCCTGTTTACTTATAGCTTTACAATTCCCATTTCTTATAACGATTCCTTGTATCCTAAAGGGGGCCATTGATATATTGCGTTAAGTACTTTAGAGGGAAATAGGTGTGTTTTGCGTGACTCAGTGTGACGTAGGAGTGGAGAAGAGGAAACGGATTGTAGCGTAGCGATCATATGTGTGACATGGGGGGGGGGGGGACAGTAGCCGATCTAGCTATAGAACATTAGGGGCAATTACGTCCTTTGAGATTTTCTAACTTGCACTACCTAAAATGGGTATTCGTTATAAAAGATTGTTTTTTTTAAATATCAATTAATTATCAAATAATTTTAATAATGAAAAAATTCAACAACCAATTTCTATTATAACAAACTTTTGAAGAACTGTTGGAAGTACTGCTTCCCAATTTAAAGCCACTGATAGTTTATATAAACAGATACTTGAGCTATCACCCTATTTTACAAACTTAGATACTAACACGAAAGTTGGGACAAGTAACTATGAAAGGTTATAGGTGCAACAAATTTCAATACACAGAAATACCTAAAAAGTATTTTTTTTTATTTATTTAACTCTTCAGTAGTTTGTTTTATTTTTTCTGAATAGCTAACTGGTATAAATATATTCAAAAAAGAAAAAGATATGCTGTTAAAGAGGGACTTAAAAATAATTCATTTTGAACTATTTGCACCATAATTATATACCTAATATATGAGTAATTTAATATATCTGAATTAATTAACGATAAAATTTAATGATGTTTTTACTAGTAACAATGATACATAAAACTTTAAAAAAAATAATAGTTTAATACCTAACCTCCTTTTAGTAGAAAAATGTTTAGCCATTAATTACCCCTCCCGATAACAAATTATTAATTTCCTCCCTGCATGAGGGAAGTGGTCTTAGTAGTTGAGTGACGTAGCAAAACTTTGCAGAAGAAATTTTTAAAGTTTTTGTTGTTTTTCCACACTCTGATATAAGTTGTTCTCACTTTATAAATATCGCTACCATTCAATGCGATGTTTGTTAAAGCACACAGAATGGAATTTGGAATTTTTAACGACTGTGCTTCAACTTCAAAAATTTATTGTGATGTGACATAGGGGATGGGGGGGGGTCTAACGTAACAGTGCTTGATATAGGGTAGACGGTATACAAAACGATAAAAAAAATGGGGGCACATAATAAATGAACGCTACCTTACATACGAAAAACACATTGTAGATAAAAAAGAAAATTACATAAAAGTAAACGTGACATGGAAGAGGAGGGGGTAAATAGGACGAAAAATAGTGTGACGTACTAAATGAACGATCCCCCAATGCTATTTCCATTTCTAAACAAGCTTCATTCATTCACATGATAATTCCAAATACTCGGAAGTTTGTGATGCTGTACAATGGATGAATAGGTATTGGGATCTACATGGAGAAGGAGAATTTTCTAATTTACAGAAGATAAAAAAAAAAAGGATTCCATGTTCTTAAAAGAATGTTAAAGTTTTCAAAAAGTTCGAATTTCGTTGAATCCTGGCTTTGTTTCGAAGAGGGAATGTTTGCTTTAGGTCGCTTTGAGAATTCTAGTTCGAAATGGAAAGACGGCTGAATCGCACTAATTTCGAAACATTGAAATCTTTTTCGAGTAGGTTCATTTATTATGCCTTCTATTGGTTAAGACAAATATAGGATACCCTGAAAAGAGATAAGTTTGCTCTTTCTTTACAAATAAACTGATCGTTCTACATGTAAAGAAATTTGATATGACATGAATAATATAAATTACCTTTTTAACCGACTGAACAGCGCGCCAACCAAAACTCCAAAATAAAACCGCCTGAAAATTTAAATTTACACCGCCAAATCGAGAGGTTATAGATTCGATTTTTATGTATTTTTTTTATTTATTTTTATGCATGTTCTTGCGAGATTTTGGTTCTACTTCATATATTTGCACAATTTTTTTTTGTTGGGTAGGGGCTGTTTCACTTGGGAGCAATTTAAAAAAAAAAACATCCGGTTATCCGGCATTTAACCATCCGGAATTCTCAATTAACCGGACCGTTTGAAAAAAAATATTGTCCGATTTCGAAAATTATTTTTTTGTTAGATAAAGAAAATCCACTTAGGCAAAATCTGCAAAAAATAATCGGTTTTCCGGCTGTTATATATCCGGAAATGTCGATTTTCCGGAGTTTTTTTATACAATTAATCCGATTTCATAATAGTTTCATTGTTTAACAGAAGTTGTACAACAATGACATTTCATTTAACTAGCATTTATTGGCATTGATAGGGATTATTAAAATACAAATGCAACGTTAAAATACGCAATAAAAGTCCGTAATAATCCGGACATGTTTCGGGAGATACATCACCCTTCATCAGCGGAAAATGTAAAGTCTGTGTGTAATGAAATATAAATAAACCCAAAGAAATCTAAAATGTTGCCAAAGACTAAAAAACTAACTAAAAACTATTACAAACGGTTGGAGTTAACTATTGTGTGCCAACAAGCGGGAAACATTGGGACCGCAAACGTTTCATTGACAACCGAATCAATATTACTAAAAATATGAAAAAATAAAAATATGATTACTAAAACGTTTCATATTTTTAGTAATATTGATTCGGTTGTCAATGAAACGTTTGCGGTCCCAATGTTTCCCGCTTGTTGGCACACAATAGTTAACTCCAACCGTTTGTAATAGTTTTTAGTTAGTTTTTTAGTCTTTGGCAACATTTTAGATTTCTTTGGGTTTATTTATATTTCATTACACACAGACTTTACATTTTCCGCTGATGAAGGGTGATGTATCTCCCGAAACATGTCCGGATTATTACGGACTTTTATTGCGTATTTTAACGTTGCATTTGTATTTTAATATTCTTAACGCAATGCTCTATAAGACGAGTTTTTATCTTATTGATAGGGATTGTTTTACAATATACATTGTTGAGCAGAAGTTGCTATTTGAATTTCTTGGTATTTCCTTATTTTCCTTATTGGCATTTTCCTTAAAGTCGGTTTTCCTTGTTTCTAGAAAGATTATTTTATTTGTTATATATATTATTTCTAAAGTAGAGATTATGCCTCTCACACGCAAAGAATTTTAATGAGTGAGGTATCTAAAGAAAGAAAATTTTCCCAGAGAACACTGATGAATGGTAAATTCGTCACATAAATATCAGCGGTTTGTTTAAAAAAATGTGTTGAAAAGAATTATTGCATAAAGGAACATCTTAAAAATATATTTTCAAGATCTATCTAGAAATTACCTTTGTACCTTTATCGATGTTTATAAAAAATGTTTATCCTGCTCCTTTTCTAATTGACAGAAGTCAAATTTTGTTCGCGCTATTCTCACCATCTTTTGGACGATCTTAATGATACTGGACAAGTTAATAGGGCATGTTACATGACAGAAAAGTGCTGAAATTTTGTGTACTCCACAATGCGCATTATAGCGCAATATTCAGTTAAAATTATATATTCTTAATAAGACTGAGTGTTAATCGTTTCCTCCAAATTTTAAATAGTTTTAAAACGCACTTTTACTTTACAGGGCTGAAAACTTTAATAATTAACTATTGTTTCCATTTTCTGTAACCATTAAATATAAAAATGTATTTAAAATCTTAGTAAAACAAAAAAAATTATAAAAAATAATTTATTTAAAAGAATTATTTATAAGTTATATTTAATATAAACTAAGAACAAAATTTTAGAATTACCCTAAAACTTTTAATAAATAACTTTAAAAAATGAAGTCGATGAAATACATTTAAAAAGAATCACGTTTGTTTCACATTATTCCTTCTCCATTATAAAGAAAAGGTTTTCATACTGAAAAGTTGATTACGAGTTGAAAATGAAGGTTGACACCTCAGGGAAATTCGCCAAGAAAAAATATTGTTTCAAACTCTAATGGACATTAATTGGATCAATTTGTATCCAACCACGAACTTCTCATTAGAGTTACATGATTGAAATAAAGACACAAAAACTGATTTAAAAGTTGTATTAATTCTGTCGGATGCCAACAGATAAAAGAAAAGAAAGTATTATCTTTCCAGAGACTTCTATTTCTTCTCAAAAATGGCTGGCCCTAATATGGTTTCTCTTTTAGTATGATTTTTAACGTTTATATGTAATTTCATTAAATAAACTATTTGAACATTAGTTTGTACGGGATATAACATGTTAAATAAGACTTTGTATTCCTAATATTTTAACTGAAATAGATGCAGAAGAGATTTATCGCATAATTAATATTATAATTATTATTATAATTATTATAATATTATTTATTGCATTATTTATATTATAAATGTATATATATTTTAAGCTTTAATAAAAAATTTGAATTTTGAACTTATAAAAATTAATTATTTTATGCAAATTCAAACTATGATAATAACTTTTAGTATAATACAATATTTCGAATTTGATAAATGGTTTTAATACATCAAAGAAGTTCCAATCTATATCGTTAATTGGGTAAATATGCCACTATGGAATTAATCAAAGAGCCCTTGTTCCAAACTGACAAACAGTTACCTAAATGACATGTGCTTAATCCGTATCAAGCCATGCAACTTTATTGGCGACCATTACTGGTGACCACGTGTTGAAAGTAGCGAAATGCTTTATGAAGACCCATAATAGTCGAGCAGCATTATCTCTACCAGCTTACGCAAGTAATGAAGAGCTAATGACGCAGAAGATATTGGATAATGTCTGCGGAAGCCAATGGCAATAAATTTGGCGAGGGATTTCTTTTTTTTTTTGTCTCTTGCCAAGATTGAAATCCATTCTGTCCAACTGTTAAGAAATAGGGGGTTTTTTTTTTGGTTGGCGAGTTGGCGAGTGACACTAATGCGAACGGAAAGTTGGCGTTAATTGGCGTGAAGATTGGTTATGAGTGTTGACAGGGTAATTTAACTGTTGTTATAAGGGGCTTTTTCTTAGATGTAGGTCTTTAGTTAGCAAAAAAAAAACTTGAAAAAGAGCGAACTTTTGAAATTATGGTAATTTGACAATTCTATTAGGGATGTGTTGCAGAAGTTGTTAAAAACTTCTATAACCAAAGAAAGTTTTTTTAGGTAATTAATTAATATCTAAAGTTCAGAAAACAGTTTTAATTGCTAAGCAAGTTTGATACCAAAAAAGTGTAGATGTCACATATGATAAAAGAATTCGAACGTTTCTTAAATCTGTTATGAGATTGTTGGAACGTGGAAAGTGTCTCAATAAAATAAATTTATTTTTAATTGTATTTTAATCAAATAATTAATAAGTTCTGTTGTATTTTTTCGCAATATTAAACATGTACACTTTCTTCACATGAGTTGAAAAAAATATTTTCTTTTATCCTAAAATGCACGTGGAAAAATATATACATGCAGTTAAGCTCATGAATTATGGGCCCCACGCGTTACAAAGGCCAGAGGGGTAGTGGATAAATTTCAAGCTGTTCCACACGGCTTACTTTCTTCTACATGATGATAGGTCATTTGGACCAAAGGCTATTTCCCCGTGGAGTGATGGGGGAGGAAGCGCATACTGCAGACACACGGCGATGTTGCTCTCCACGCGGTGGATAAGTCAGAGGAGGAAATGGGTTAGCAAACAGCCTAGTCCAACTTTCTTCAACAAGATGCTATGTCAATTATCCTCATAAGTTGGTTCTACGTTGAAGTATTTGGAAAAGTGGCAACTTCTACTGCTGCCAAGCAACGCGTTACAAAGTTCAGAGAGGTGAATGGATTAACAGTCCGCCATTTCAAAACGTCATTTCAAAATGTCAATTTTCCCGATAGGCCGATTCCACATAGATATGAAGAGTGTCGTTTTTAAGTTACTACTTCAAAAACGATATCACCCGTATCGTTTTTGTAGACGTATTTACGTCACAAAGTTCTCACTCCTTATATAACATTGACCAATTCATTAAAATTAAGAACAATTACAGAGCATGCGCAGAACTACGTCGGAATGACGTAACTGGGAGAAAAATCCATAGGAGACTGTTTATAAATCGGTTCAACACCTCATGAACCTCAGATCACAACTTTCGACATGGATCGTGGTATGATTTTCGTTTTTTGTTGTGATTGAACTATGATTTTGTTTTTTGATATTCTGGTTTCATTCTTCGTTCGATTGCATTACTTGATTCTTTGTGCTGCGAAACAAAAAAACAATGAGTGTTTTGCATTTGTAAGGACTATTTTCAAATTTTCTCTGACTACAAAGGTTTCAATAAATGGAATACTTTTTTCTCTATGCATTATTTAATATGATAAAATGTAAATTAAGAATTCGGTACGCATTCAACATACCCACATTCTTTACTTACTGATTGGGAAATTGGTGTACGAAAATTCAATGAGGTTTTTCTTAACCAGGTTGAATTCTTACGCAAAACATGGCACTAAATTTATCTCGGCTGCTCCTTTTTCAGTTACGCACACTTTTCAACAGTGCTTTTTGTAAAAAAAAAAAGTCACAGTCGCCATTTCTTACCTCTGTCATCTGCGCAAACAATCCCGCGTTCATGAAATATTTATGAGGAATTCGTTCCGGAAAAAAAAAACTTTCTGCCATTTTTTATTCATTTTAAAACTTTTATCTTACGTATGCGTGAGGAAATGAAGTTACAATTTTCCCTCTGATGTAAAAGAAGATTTCCTTTGAAGAATTTCATTTTCACGAGTTTTCTTCTTCGAATTTTTTTTGCTTGTGCCAAAAAAAAAGTAGTGCAGAGTCTGCATATACAGATTTGACGATTTCATAATGCGTATCATATAACTTTGTAATCTTTTAAATAAAATTAAAAATATTAATGTTATCTAACCGCTGTTAGTTAACAATAATTTGTTAAATAAATATGGCGTAATTTTCATGTTTTGATTAACAATTTACTACTCAAATTGTAAATAAAAGAGTATAAAAGGAAAATTCTTGGTGAGAAAATTCTAAATTTAAAATCCATATATCTTTGTGATTTTACTTTTCTACAAATTATGGAAAATACATAAGCATTACAACTCTGTTTTTCCTCTTTGTTTTTTAAACACACACAAAAAACATATTATATAGCATCAAAGGTCATTGAAAAATTTCTCTAAACAATTTTTATTTTACGACACTTCTTAAATCGTCAATAGGTGGCACTATTAAATAATTAAAAAAAAATTAAATATGTGATCCGAGTTCATTCACAATATTTTTCATTTGATTTCGAGAATGATTTTGAGGACATTAGCACCTATTCTTTAACACATATTTGCTAATTTAAAATAAGAGTCAGTTAAATATAATATTCGGTTAACCCAGTGGCCGGCAAACCGCGGCTCGCGAGCCACATGTAGCTCTTTGGCCTGTTGAGTGTGGCTCTTCCACTAAAATTAAAAACAACAACATACAAACTTGACTTACCCAAACTTTCCAAGGAGATGCAAGGCCATTGTATCCATTAATATTTGCCAGTCATCGTTTTGATGGTTTGTTGAAATGGTTTGGACATTTGGTGAGGATGAACAAATTGAAATAGACGAAACAAGTATACCAAGACGAGTGTGGATGGGAGAGTAGGAAGGGGTCGCCCTCAGCGAATGCACTTGAATCAGATTGAGGGCGATTTTAGCTAAGTCCAGCTTAGGAGTACACTAATCCACATATATAGTTTAAGTTTAAAAAAATTTGGCTCTCAAAAGAAATTTCAATCGTTGTACTGTTGTTATTTGACTCTGTTGACTAATGAGTTTGCCGACCACTGGGTTAACCCATCTTGTTCGTTTATTTTTATTTCTGTTACACTCATTTTTAAAAATAAAATAATGCCGTTTTCTATGTTTTATCCTAAATTTTAATTGTCTGGCCCATAGATATCTGTCTTTTATATCCTGCAAACCCTACGTCTGTTTTATCCCGTCCATTGCATGTCCCGTACGGTCGTCTTCTGGAGAGCGTATGGGAGACCATGCTTAATTTGCTACATGCGACACTGACCAAGGAGTTATATTTCTGAAAATTAAAAATAAGAAAGCTGAATAATAATTTAAAATCGATTTGGTATATGGGTTGCATTAATGCGATAATCCATTTTTTTTTCATCCATTATCTTCATGAACACTGACGATTAACACAAATTTATAGTACAGCTATTTAATGTATATATCGTCAATATATCAAAACATATCATTCAAATTATTTTCCGAAAATTAGTTGTTTGCTGTGTATATAAAAATGAATATAAATGATATTGGATATTATTTTTTTTAAATATTCCGACATCAATGATAATCTTTGCACTAATAGGAATACTGCAAAGTAAAAAATAAATAAAAGTATCACTGTACAATAATACAGTCTCCATTCGACTCTCTGTGAATACTTCTATTTCGGTCTCCTTTTCTTGTTGCAAAAAAAGAACTTTTCACAATCCTTTACTCGAAATACACGAAACAATAAACCTGCAAAAATGGCCGCCATTAATCTTCCCGCCAAAAGTTCCAGAGAGAAGAAAGAATCATTTAGAATGTCCATTAATACCTGTTTCGGAAACACACAAGAAGAAAGAAGGGGAGGGGATATAGAAAAATAAAGTTCTTAAAGAGAAAAGGCGACGATATCGACAGGGAAAATAAGCTTTACGAAAACCTGGCAACAAAATGATATGTGGCGCTGTAAAAAGAAAATAGAACAGAGAATTAAAGATATCGTTAGGTTTTTTTTGCTTGTTTGTTGTTCTTTAGATTACAACGAGTGAGTTGGGGAGTTTCATCTCCTTTGACATGAAAAATGTTTTTTTGTTGTTTATAGATTTTAAAATTTTAAAAGAGTTTTATGGAATTTAATGAGATATTCTGATTTGAAATGCTATAATTTGGAAAAAAAATTAAATTTCTAAACTTTTGACAGGCGTTTTCAGGATGGTTGTTTGAATTAATACCTCACCTAAACTACAATAACGGTCCATTTGTGTTGGTTTTAATATATCATATATATATATATATATATATATATATATATATATATATATATATATATATATATATATATATATATATATATATATTGACTTTATTTTCAAGAATACAAATAATTTGAGTTATTTTTACTTAGTTTCAGACATTTTTACTTGTGCAAATGACGTTTAGAATGAAGGCAAACCATGTCTTTAACATTTAGAATTCTTTTTAAATGGTTTTATTCCCACAACAATACCATAATATTTATAATTCCAAGATAAATATCATTTTGTACGTAAAGGTATAGAGCTCAAGTAAAATGCCAATGAAACATCTCCTAAACTAATCTTCATAGGCCCAGATAATTACTTAACTTTAACGTTGACTTAAGATTAAAGGCTACAATATGGGATTAACTATAGAATATCCAATTTTATGCCGACAAAACTTCGTTACCTTGTAGATAATATCCATCCTTTAACGAAAGACAATGAGGCATATATGTATAACAATTTTTCTTCTTCTTACGAAGAGGGACTATATTCTTCCGCCGGTGCCCGTCAAATACATATTGGATTTTGGCGGGTGACAGGTAATCAGGTCTTAGAATAATGATGGGAAATTTTTCCTTCGGTAATCGGTTAGCAAGGGTGACATGCCGTTTTTTTTTTTTGTATCTTTATTCGCGGAAGGATATTTTCTTTATTTGTTTTTTGTGCTTTACAGGGGTTGAAGAGAAGGATGCGTTTGGAAGAATTAATTGAGGATTGTGTTTTTCATGAATTATAAAGAATTCGATTACTAAAAGTTCGATTGATGGTATTTTTTGATTTTGGATAGAAGAGAGTATCTTTTGTGGATATTTCTCTTTCTTGGTAGAAGACGAGTGTTGATTTCGCAGCTTTGGATTTTATTTACTATTTATATTTTTTATGTCGTGGGTAGCCCGGTTGTAAAGTATTCGGCTCATAATCAGTTGGTTGTGAGTTCGAACATCTACTTCGACTTGACATCATAACGAACCCGTGATCAGAAGTTTCCAGATGGGTTCTTCGTCATAAAAAAAACATAGCAATTTAACCCGCTGTAAATGACGAACTTGTGCACGATAAATCTGGTCATTGTGGAATGCCCTAACGCTTATTCAGGTTGCGTCAGGTGCAAGCTCATGTGGTCACTTCATCTAACCATGGTTCAAAATACGAGGCAGTGTTCCAGTGTCTTTCCTTAGAGTTCTCGAAATGTCGTCAGTAGCCCACTGTAAAGCTCTAGTGTGACGTTAATTCAACCAACCAACGTTTTAGATATTTAAAATAATTAGAAGTTCAACAAAAAAAAACGTTCTTATTCAAACTAAAATTATTTGTATCCTTCCAATGGTCATCATAGGAAATTTACAGGGACAAATATTTTGTTGCTAAAATTAAATTATATTTGTTAAAACTAAAATCAAAAGATTTTTTTTGCAAAAACATCTACATTTAAAAATTTCTTAATGGCATATAGTAGGTAATATTAATGGTATAACATATCTGATGTTTTAATTATTTGTCTGCTCCGTATAAGTATTATACAACTAACAAAAATCAATGGTTTTTTGGGAGGGTACTTGAAGTAAAATAAGCTGTTATTATATTTGAATAAATTAATTTTTCTATTTAAATTATTAACAATATACAGAGTGCGTTATTATTATTTTTTTTTATTTCGTGTCAATCTATATAATAATAGTTTTCAATACAAATTAATCACCGAATTTGATCTACTCTTTTAATTAGAAATAAAAAATATATATTTTTTTTTATATCGATAACTTAGTGCATAGATATGCTAAATACATCGTGCTTGCAAAAGTGCTAAGTGCAAAATGTAATATAATCTGTTTATTTTGAACAAAATATTCCGTGTACTTTAAATAGAAACCCAGCAGTTCTGCCTCAAAAGCATGATTTCGCAATGCCTTAACCTTCATATATTATAAATAATTAACCATATAAAATTTAATTAATATAAACATATGTTCACTTCAAAGACAAATTACTACACATAAGCTATACATTAATAAAATAACACAAAGCATTTCAGAGAATTGTAAAAAAAAAATATCTCAAGAGCTGCATGGTTTTGCATTGCAACGTGTTAAGAAAGTTTAAACTCGGCGATTGCCTTTTGGATTTTTTTTACTAGAAAAAATATATATGTATCGTTATTTGCTCACCTCAGTTGAGATGATTTTCTAAGAGAAGGACCAGAATGCCGATTTTATTTAAGGGAGGGAATTTTATTTCTAACTATGTAAGAAACAAACTGAAACATAGTTAAGAGGCTCAATATCTCACCACCCCTTCACATTCGGACACCGACAGCTATAGTCATAAAAGTGATGTCTAGGTATAGTAAATTGATTATGCGCTACCTCTCCGATGAGACCGCTCGCAGCGTCCCGTAGCGGAAATGTACGAAGTTATCGTGACTACCCAAAATATTATAGGGCATGTATTGAAAAAAGTCATTTACAAAGTTGCAAAAAAACATCAACTTAGCACGAAAATACGCATTGCGAACATGAAAGATATGAATAAAGCACGTATAACGCGGGTTTGTTTACTTGCGATTTCCACTATAACTTACAAAATTTCCACCATAACAGGTGATTCCGCTTTTGTTGAATGTAAAACAGATAGTTCGGTGTAATTTAAGCAAACGAGTGTTGTACGCGTTCTTGTTATAGTATTCGTTTTGTAAATTGTCTTTTCGTGCAAATACGATGCTCTTCTACAACTTTGTAAATGACTACTTTCGATATGTGCCCTATAATTTTAGATATAGGCACTCTAACTCTGTAAATTTACGCTAGGAGGCGCTGCAAGTTGTATCATCGTATTCCGCATAGTCACTTTACTGTATCTAGAAACCGATTTTGTAACTATATCGTTCGGAGTTCAAAAAATAAGGGGGTGAGACAGAACTGTACTGGGCATCATGTACACTAATAGAGTAAAGGTAGATGAATCCGTTACATCATGGAGAAAAATAGTGTCCATTTGATGGCAGACATTATTTTTATGCGCGAACAAGGAAATTAAGTTCATATCCTAGGCGTGGACATTGATCTTTTTTAGAGGAAAAATAGTCAACTTTATTCTCTTCTTTCCATATTTCTGAAACAGGAAAGTCATGAAACTTCTTATGTCACTTTGAAAGGTAGAGGTATATTTCTTCTCATCTAGTAGTGGTTGGTTGAATTAACGTCGCACTATAATTAAACGGTGATCTGTTGACAACGGTTCGGTGTCTATCCAGAAGGAAAGACAAGGGAACACTGCCTGTTCATTTTGCACGGTGTTCAGGGGTCAATATGTGATCTGGTAACCCATGCACGTGATCTGCCATGAGGACATTTGGATCATGGCACATTTATCTTGCGTAACCCCCTTATCAGGCAGACGACGAGAACCAAAACTCGCAAACTTTTGACTACGAGATCGCTGCCCTTTCAAGATAAGGTCCGACATGTTAAAAGTTCAAGAAACTCATTTCGGTGAAGGGTCTGATTATTAAAAGTAACTAAAAACTTGAATATTATTGGTTTTGATGTAATACCAACACTAGAAATGTTGTGGTGGATTCCAGTAGAGGGGGTGGACATTGGACAATCCCAAATGCGACCCGATCATAGATTGATAGATCGCATTATCAAAATTATACCAGTTTTCTTGCAATTACATATATTATTTCTATAGTATAGATCCCTTTTACGCCTCTGGCACGCGACGAATCTTAACAAGTGAGGAATCGAAAGAAAGAGAATTTCCGGAGTACTGACGAATAGTACGTTTATCTCATGAATATCAACGGTTTGCTTCAAAAATGCGTTTAAAGAATTATTACGTAAAGAAACATCTTAAAAAATATTTCCAAGATCAACGTGTCATTGTAGCGTAGTCGGTAGCGATCGATATTTCGGAACATTACGTCGGTTAATTCCCAATAGGGGCCACTCAATTTTTTTTAATGTGTATGCCTTAACGAGATCTCCAGCAACGTCGCACCAAACAGATAATCTTTATATATAATTCTCTTACGCGGTGATTGAAAAACGATGTGTTTCTTCACGCGGAATGGCAACAGTTAGTTTGTTTACGAAATTCTATTGCGCCCGCATTTTTATTTTGCCGTTATGTAAGCCAATTTGACGATTAGCCCCTTGAATTCATTAGTAAATTGGCGGAGCGTTAGCGGAGCAGGGGGCGGAGCCTTCTAGTTTTGTTTAATTATTGTAAAAACGTAATCAATTGATAATCTAAAAAATATACTAAATTTGTTTTTTAATGTATTGGTTAAGAGGAAAAAATATTCAACTTTAACTTTTTCAATAAAGGAATTTAAACTTAATTGAAATTTTTTTTTATTGTTATTGAAAAACTGCAGAAATTAGCAAAAGCAGCTTTTGAACTAAAGTCTTTTATATTTTAATATGAATTATAATATAATAATGATAATTTTTAAATATCATTTAAAAATAATGGCACCAGTTACCATAGGGATTCCAGTCAGATTATTATAAATCAATTTTGTCACAATTCCATCTTGAATATTACACTGCCTGTACTTTAAAATAAACCTTTAACTTAGGATTCAGATCACATTTATCTGTATTTATTAAATATTATTCTCTCCACTTTTTTAAACGAAACTTTTGACTTGATAAAAATGAATATGGAATATATTATTAAGAACTGTGTTCCCAAACCAATTTTTTACTTTTTTTAATTTTCGGCACACAACAAAATAGTTTAAATAATACTACCTATTAGAAACCGTTCCAAAACTCTTGTTTTTAATTTAAAAATAATATATAATTTTGTTTAAAAATATTCATCCCATATTTCCTGCCATAAGACCAGATGAAACTTTGACTTTGAGCGATTACATCACATTTTTTGGAGTTAAAAACATCGTTCTTTGAGTCCTATCCACGGAAATAGCCGCCATCTTGTTTGGGAGTTCTTTTTAAAAGACATTAAATGAACACGGCTGCTGAGAAGAAAAACTCGATTAATGTCGACCATTAATGAGATTTGGTTTTACCCTTTCATAATAACTAAAAAGTAATCCAAAGACTCGAATTTAAGATGAAAGCGTAAAGAAAATATGGTTAAAAAAAATGGAACCCTCAGGCTGAGTTTGAAATTAATTTTTCGCTGGAAACATGGTTACGCGTCGCGCATGGGTTAATTAATCACTGGGCTTGACTGAAAAACCAATATGCGTTATTCTAAAATTTTGCGATTAAAAATGGGCAAAAAAAATATATATAAATAATAACTTTTCGATAAATTCGATTAACTTATAATTTTCGGAAATATTTTAAAGATATGATGTATTGATATCTGATCATGAATATGTTCTCGTTTTCGAGTATATATTGACATAATGATTTTATAGTCTTTAAAATTGTTTGATTATTAAATATCTATAATCATTTCAGGCTTTTATGAATCATTAGAAAATTTTATAAATTAGATATAAAAATAGTCATTTTAATTAACTCTCAATACAATATATAATTTTGAACTATTATATATTAAATTAATTCAAATTTGATATTTTAAGTACTAAGTTGTGTTAATTTCTGGGGTTTTGTTTCTTGCTCATTGAAACATATAATTTGTTTCACCAGAATGCCTTAAAATATGCAGAATTTCTCACTATAGAATTCATTAAATATGAAAATTCCTTAAAATATGATCCGCTGTGGAACGTCTGCATATGACCCTCCCCATCCCCCCTCTCTATCTATTTCTCCCCCCCCCCCCTCACCTTTTGTGTCGCTCTAAATGGAACGGGTGATGCCACGCCTAAAACTCTTTCTACTCAGTAAAATAAAGTTTTTTTTTTTTTTAAAAAAACTCCAAGATTAAAAATGCTAAAAAGTAACAAATAATTTTCTTGACCGATCCCCCATCGACGGCCATTCCAATGTACCACCTCGCATAAGTTTACTCCACACACGAAGGGTTGGAACAACGGTCTTTTGGACTGGCACTATGGATTTCCGACAGTTTGTAACTCCATCTTTTCTCCACTAATTTTGAGCTGGTTTTTCACACACACGATGTGGAGTGATAGATCGTTCGACTTTTCTACGGCATACAAACAAAATTGTTGTTAATAAATGTAAAATCAATGGAAGCAGTAACTTTATGATTACTACTAATCAAACTAAATGATCTTTAAGTGCAGCTTTTTAGCTGCACTTTTATAGTTCCAACCAACTTTTCTGTACTAAGCAACTTTTTAGTTGACAGCAACCATTTAGTTGCTAGCAACTTTTTAGTTGCACGTCACTCTTAAGTTGCAACTTAAGAATCTCGCATCCCTTCGCTCGATACCAACTTCTCAGTGACTACTAGGTTAACTGAGTACTTAACTTTTTAGTTGTAAGCAAATTGATCAAAATTGCAGTTATCTAGCCAATACTCGAATTAATGCAACTTTTAAAAGGACAAACATGTCCTTTTAACCTTTCATCTACTCTTAAATAGTTGCTAACTGCCTGAAGGGTGTTATTAACGGTTGTTTTTGCCCTCGAAACCGCTTCCTTGAACATGTGAAACATTACTGCTTTGCTGATGCTAATAATTATCATGCTAATAATTTTTTAATAGATCTTGGTTTATAGAATATTATTATTTATTTATTCCTATGGTACCCCGTAAAAATAACGGGTATTTCTACCAATTTCAAGTACATTCTAAGTTAAAACATTGAAAAACAATTACAACACTTCACTACAAAAAAGCTTCTGATTGAGACGACTATTTTAAATATATTCTAACTCAAAATATTTAATAACAATTACAATACTTCACTACAACAAAGCTTCTGATTGAGACGACTATTTTAATTACAATCTAACTCAAAACATTTAATAACAATTACAATAATACAACAAAGCTTGTGACTGAGACCACTATTTTAAATATATTCTAAGTCAAAATATTTATAGTAATTGAAATATTTCACAGCAACAAAGCTTCTATTTAGGGCGACTATTTCATTTGCATTCTAATTCAAATATTTCAACAATAATTACAATACTGCAATGCAACAAATATTCTGTTTAGGACGACTATTTTTCAAGAATTATAATTCAAAATGTTTAACAATAATTTTAATGCAATAAAGCTTCTCTCTGAGATGACTAAATTAATTACATTCTAATTCAAAATATTTACAATTACAATACTTCACCCAACAAAGTTTTTTTTTTTTAGGGACAACTATTTTAGATGCATTCAGAGTTCAACTGCGTTTATTTATTGTTGTAGAGGCATAAGTTAAAAAAAAATACATTAAATGTTTATATTTCATAGAAAATGTTCATATTTTTCAACTTAAATACTCTTAATGGTATAAATACAAAGCTTTTCGTAACAATGTTTAAAACAACATATATTTTACTTTACAAGACTGAGCCTTTAATTTTTTATCTGTTACAAGATTAAATGTTATAAAATGTAAAACAGTTGTTGCAATTTTGTTGTGTTACATATTTTAATTCATATTAAGCAATACATTTTTTTTAATATATAGTTTTTTTTTTAATTTTCTAAGAAAACAATACATAAAAACTTTACATCCTTTAAAAATATTAAACGATACTTATCAATTATATTAGGTTTTTAAGTAAAATTGCTCTACTTAACTTTAATTTTGTACAAAAAAACATGATGTAGTTATTAATTACTCCATTTATTCAGCTTTCAGAAAATAATAGTTAAAAAAAATATTTCTTTGCACAAACAAACATTATTATTCCTCTAAATTTATAAATTTAAAGCATTCCGAACTAAACCAGTTAAAAAAAATTATTTAAATTATAAAAGTTAAAATATATTTATAATTAGCCGTTTTATATAGTTTCTCTATTACTTTTTTATAAATTATTTTCAATTATATATATTCTATATGTAATTAAAGAAGCTATTTATATAAAAAATTATAAGTTTACATGTATTAAAAAATGCTTTATGTTTTTTTAATTAACTGTATAAGTAATAAATCTTTTGCTTTTCAATAATTAAAATATTCTTGTTGATACAGTATTTCAAATTACCTATTTGATTTTAAGCTCAGTGTTCTTTGTATTAGTTTACGAACCTTAATTTTAACTCAAATAATGTCTTATTTCAATAACAATGAGATAACAATAAGTAATTTTTTTTTCTTATTTTAGAACTATTGTTTTCTTGTTAAATAGTTTAACTCGGCTTTAAATTTGGAACATTAAAACATGTGACAGTAAAACAATAAAATGACTTACATATGCTTTTACAAATTTAACAATTAAAAATAATTATTTATTTCAAATATTTTTGATTTTTATTAGAATGTTTACTTATAAACTGTTGCAAAACTTTTTTCTTATTTAGAATTCTATACAATAAATACTCTTTATAAATTGTTATCCTAAATTCCTTCACTGCAAAGTTTTATGATTCGGAAACTTAAGAGATCAGCTTCATTTAAGAAATAGACATAACAATTCAAGAAACTTTTTATCCATATGTGAAATATTTATTTAATTTTTTTCCCTTAGTTTATTTTTACAGGGGGAAGGGATTGCAAAATCTATAGGCAGAAAAATGATTGATTAAAAAAAAAATGAAAATACCTTATTACTAACGGAACTGCCTATTTTTATCCGAAAATATTAGTTCATTTCAGCAGATTTTCCCGGAATGCCGACCGATTCTCCGTTTCCTCATTTCATTTCAGTGCATTAGAGAACTTCTGGTCTTCTTTTGAAATAATAATGGATTGGAAAGAAAATGGGTGATTGTGTGGGCGATATTATGTCCTCAAAACCATCCAAAAAATGAAGAAACATTTGAGTCCACAAAATAGTGGTTCCTGTCGTTCAAAAACACTTCGTTTATATTGAGGTCATTTTACGAAACTGGTTCATATCTCCTGTACATTCATAAATGAACTTAGCTTTTTATAAACGTTTTTGTATTTAAAAAGTTATAAATGTCGTTAAATGAATTGTTAAATCATACTTGTACTTAGAAAAGAGGGCCAAAGGGAACGCTGACGTTCTATCTGAATTTTTTTTTTATTATCATTATTTTGCTGGAAACGTAAAACAAAATTTCATGTATCAATGTACGCATCATTCTGAAAATTTAATGGCAATGGGACACATTTTAATTTCATTTTTAATTTTGCAGATATCATTATAATTTTTTTCTCGCAATTATCTGCAAAGCATATTCACATAATCGCATGGGGTCTAACATATTTGAAATTTTTATATATATATTTTTTAATAAAATTTACAAATAATGATTTTTCTTTATTTTATAAATAAATCAAGAATATATTTTCTATTCTGAAAAACTATATTTTTGCAATTTTAAAAACAAAAGATTGTGTTTAACAAATTGTCTTTACATATTTAAGATATGTATGTCCAAAAGAACGCTTTTGAAAAATCATTGATTAAAAAATCAGTCTTTTCACTGGACAAACTATTTTTTTTAAAAAATACTCAATATATATACCAATCCTAAAAACAAATTAAAATACATTTTATATATTTTAAAATTTTTGGGGTAGCAAATTTGATTTGGTTTCTTAAAACTGATTTGAATTTAAATAAATTCCTACTTGATCAAACATGATAAAAAAAAATTACTGGGAAAAATAAGTTCAAAATTACATATTCAAGCAATGTGTACCAAAGCTTAATATTGATTCTTAACAAATAATTAATTGTACTTAACGTATAAATATAGTTTTCATGTGGTTAGAACTGTCACTTACAAATATCCCACTGTGCAGCTCTAGTGCGATATTAATTCAACTAGATCTCTATTAGATCTCTATTTAAAACCTGCCCTGCATATACATTATAATTTTTTTCATGTGGGCGGGTTGGCGCCCAAGTAATGTAAGTCCAAATACGGAGTTCCGATTTAAGAGCATTGGAAACCTTCTACTTGCCTTGGCTCTAATATTAAGTGGAATGACATTCATTTTATTATTGGAGCCACACCACTTGGCCAAATAATGGATCTAAGTGCCTAGTAATAGAAAATTATATTAGTTTATTTTTAGGTTTTGTGCTATTATTACTTGGCAGACAATCCTCCCATTTGCTAGTTAAGGTAGATTAACTACCTGGGAAAACAAACTGTGGAAGTTTGGCGTAAAATTTGGCGATGTTTGGCATGTTAGGGATCGTCTTGGCAAAACAACTTCATTGTTAAACCCGTTGAACCCATTTAAATACGTTTGAAACGGAATGTTAAAGAATAAACAATGAACTTCGCTGTGTAGTAAATCAAATTGAGCCAATCTATTAAATGTTTAAAACACATTGTTTTAAAACGCTCAGTTGGCACACAGGTTAATCGAGTTTTGTTGATTGTTGAACACTTGTAGGGCTTTGTTTTGCAACAAAATTTGATTTTTTTTTTTTTTTGACCGACTGATCCAAATGCGCGCAACGAGCTTATTAAACAAAATAAAGTTGATCAAAAAGCATTGATACAACATACTTTAAATATAGAACATAGTAACGAAATATAAGGTAACATAATGTACTAGTAGAAATACCCGTTCTTCGCACGGAGTTAAATAAAACGATGTTCGTACTATGGAAATATTCGTTTTCGTTAAGTATTATATATTAAAATGTAGTCATTCGTGGTATGTAATAAAGTATAACTTTAAAAAAAATATAGACATGTTCATTTAATTTTGGTTGATAATTCACTTATTGTTATTATTTGTTTAAAAAATTAATTAAAATAATAAACATATTTATTTTAAAGTATTTTATTGTGACAACATCTTGGTACTTTTCAACGATGTTGAATTTTCTTTTGATACAGATATTTAAAAAAAATACATAACAGTCGAATTGATAACCTCCCTCCTTTTGGCGCGCTTTGGCGGTTTTAATTTAAAGTTTTTGGCGGATTTATTTTAAAGTTTTGGTTGACGTGCTTTTCTGTCAATTAAAAATGACTTCAAAAACCGTTAAAAACTTATTTAAAAAAAAACTAAATAAAACTTTAAAATTTCGATTCTCTGGTGCACATCTTGAGGATGAATAGTACTTATATATACATTTTCGCATATTTATGCGTAGAGGAAGTATATGTTTTGCGATCCAAAGAAATGCACTTTTACCATTTTAGATTAGTTAAAATATTTTTTTAGATCCTATATATTTAAGACATTGTATTACGATTATATATAATGTCTTATCTTCTGAATAGTGTGAAATTTAATTAATGTTAATATTCAAACAAACTTTTTTAATGTTCCAATAATATTTTCAGATCTATTACCAAAACACTACTGTAAAAACTCAACAATAGTGTTTATTACTATAATTGTTAAAAGTATATTAAGTATTTACATATAGTAAAAAATTCACTCTTAAAGTCAACGGTTGTTATAATTAATATATGTTATAATTCATTCATGAAATATATTGTTTTTTGTAAGGTCAAAACATAGCGCGCGTTGCATTCCTTGTAGGAAATTGGATTAATTGTCTTAATTAGTTCGGCTTCTTCATAATGGTTTTGCGGCAAATACATTAGCCTTAGATCTCTTTAGCCTTGTATAACTTAATAGAAAAACTTCATTTAATTATAAAAGTATTCTCGTTATATGAGGATTTAGGAACAAACACATTTATTTTTGTTTATCTAATGAATAAACAACTTTAAGAAAGTACTTTTTAATAACCCAAATTTTTCTTCCATCATTTCAAAAATCAATTTTAAATTAATGCCCCAAACAAAAATTCGAGAATATCCTTTTAAATATTTAATCTCTCTTGAAATAATGTATTTATAAAAAAAATTATCCCACATGTCGGTTTCCCAGGAACTTATTAATAAACCAGATCGCTGAAGTGTTTGCGAATTCTGTTAATACAAGAAGCTCAAATAATTTACGGTTCACTTTGCAAACAGAATAGTTGTGTTGCATTTTTAATGCGAATTAAGAAAAACTCAAATTATTTCATCTCCAGTTTATAAAAGCAACATTAATTAAACCATGAAGAAAATGAATTATTTTTAAATACTTTTTGCAAAAAATTGCGTTAGCGCTGAAATAATTAAGAAAATGCTACTAATTGCTACAAAATAAAGAAAGATTAATAGAAATGACATTTTTTAATGAAAGGAAATGATTAGTTCCGAGTTTGAAATCATAAATCTGTATTTGCGTTTAGTAAAAAGAAAAAAAATTGTTATTTATTTATTTTCCTCATTAAAGTTGATCACCAAAGTAAAATTTTGATGGTATAGTTACTAGCAATTTAAATTTTGATTTATGATTGAGATTCCTTTTAAGTTATTCCATTTTGTGAGGCTATTACGACTGCATTTAATTTTTTAATGAACATTTGGAAAGCTAGAAATTTTTCTCATGAATAATTCTAAAAATAATCTTGTCAAGTAAAGTCGTAATTAAAATGTTGTTAATGAAGACTAATTACCTTATATCAGAAAGTAATGAATAATAGAATTCACCTTTAAAAAATGTTTTTTTGTTATATTTTTAAGTTTTTTTTTTAAGACAATGATATCCGAATTAAGAAAAAAATCTTGACTTAAGAGTTTTAACATTGCCAATTATTTATAGTCTTAAGATGTGAAAATAAATACCTTTAACAACGAAAAAAATGAACCTGTCTTTTTAATAGTGTTCGGACCAGAGAGTTGTAATATTAAATAGAGAGCGCCTTCAATACCAGACTCTCGTAAGGCCGCGGTGTCAACATTGAAAAGAAAAACCAACATCACGTGGTTATAGCGCTACTACATTTGGCGTACAGACATCTGCAGGAGTTTCAAATTTGGCGCACTTTCTTCTTTTTTGGTGATAAGGAATTCTGTCTGTATTCAACTTCTTAACATATATGTACGTATTTATTTATTTTCAAACAATATGCGCTAAGTATTTCCGCTTCATTAACGAAACGAAAATATCATTTTCTTTGTGTTCAATACTCGAAGAACTCTTTATATTTCTCAGGTTTTATTGTTCATATTTTCTTATTGAAGTATACAAAATAACAATTGAAAGAACTTCGCTTATGGTAAATTTTTTACATAAAAACGTAATGCAATTATTTCAAAACTACAAAGTAAGAAAATCTCCTTAATATATCTGTTAAACTCCCTTAAATTGTGCCACTTGTTCAAAAAACCGATATTTAAATAGAAAATTAAACACAAAACCATATTACAATACTTCGATCTCGTTTAGTTCTTAAAGTCGCCAAGGCCTGCCAAATAATATTGGCGCATGAAAAAATTAGATAAAGAAAACTTGAATGGGGCATAGTGTTGTTTTTAAAGTTCATTTCCAAAACAGACATTTACATTTAAATATGACTGATTCAAATATATCGTGATTCAAGGTTTGTTTTTAAGTTCAAAGAATTCCCATCCTGAATAAAAGAAATTCCGACGATCCTAAATTAACAAACGAAAAAAAAAAACACAATTCTATCCTACTACAACAAAGCATTATTTATTCGAACTTCAAAACCGAAATCTTAACAAAATCAGCATTTAAATGGAACTTCACTTCACAATAACCCTTTAAATATACCTTTTCACAATGGGAAAACCTATAACAATACCACCTATTTTTTTTTATGAAATAATTTATTTAAATCCATTCGCACCCATTCCCATAGACCCACCAAACAATCGTCTGAAAAACAAATCGCAGACGATTCAAAAAGGCTGCCCCTCAGCAGACGATAATCAATTATTCTCATTTTCGCCAAAGGCGCGGGGTAATTTTCGTTTGGCGCAGAACACACGCCTGTTATAATTACTATAATCGGGGCGCAGTATTTTTACTCGATTCTTAAACGGAAAATTATAGGGGGATCGTGTTTACTGCTGGGGGTCAGCAGACGATGAAGGGAGGTGGGTTGAGTTGTTTCTTTCTTCTTCGTTTGCGTTTCTTTCCCATGCTGCCCCCACCCGAAGGCGGAGGTGTATTCGCTTTCGGTTTTTGTGCGCTCCCTCCCCGCCTTTGCGCGTCTTCGGTTTCGGCGCTTTATTCGAGATGGGAGGGTTTGCTGGAATTCTCGGAATTGGCGAGATGTACTTGGCGATTAATAGTTATATTTTTTTGTCATTCTACATTTTCATATTTTTCAAATAAAAAAAATGCCATTTATCCGCAAGATTTTCTTTAAAAATATATATTAACCCTCTGAGGGTTTAGGAAAATATCAACATTTACAGACAAATGGAATACTTTGTCTGAGTATATTGTTACTTTTTCAAGATTGGGTAGTTTTAAAAAGCAATTGAATCGTCATTGGCGGATCGTGAGGATGATAAATTAACATGACCAACCTTGCTGAGAAAATATATACTGTGTTGGTTGACATTATTTTTATTTGTATATTACCTGTTTATCTTGTAATTTGTCTTGTTCAAATCTTTGTCTTGTTAAAATCTTTGTCTTCTTCAAATCTTGTAATTTGTACCTGTTTTTGTGCGGTGGATAAGGACCGCATAAAAAAACGCATAAAGAAAAATCACACAAAACTTCACGAGTAGCGTGATTTGAAATTCTAAGTGTTTTTTAAATAAAACTGGGCTAACACCCCAAACGTGAATATTTCGACGTAACGTCTAAACAAAATAAACATACGTATCAATTTATAAACATTATGTTACACCCATGCCGACAGAATAACTCCAAAATGAATAGCACGATTGGCATAATTTCTATTGACGTTCGATGAAAAATTAGGGCATTGTGTGTGCTAGCAAAATCTTGAAATAAGTCAATGCATTTACAGGGAGTGGTTGGAAACTGGGCGTCATCTACCGCATCTTCTTTCTGATGCCAACCGATAGTTTATATATTTTAATTTAATATATTTGATAATGAAATTTCTTTTATTCAAATGTTCATAAAGTATATTAGTATTTTCACAAAAAAAATATAGTTTTTATTTATTTATTAATTAATTAAATGTGCGAAAAAAGCATATTTATAATTTGTGATAGGTTACAAAATATTTGATAAACAGTTCTAATTTAGATGTAATTTCTCAAAGAACTGATGAACACTAAATTGCAAAAATCATAATGCAAACTTTCATAAATATAAAAATAATCGCCACCCCTCCCTATTACCTGTCATGTTCCCAGGCCGAGCAAAACATTTAATAAATTATACATTATAAAAACAAACATTAAAATATTAGAAAAAGAATTTATTTGAATAAAATGTTTTTCGCCTAAATTATATACAACACACATCGAGTCGAGACCCAATTTCCCATCAAACTATAGAAAATGTATGCCAATCGTATACCTATTATTATCTCAGTTTAATCACAATCCATTTGTATTGTTGTTTTTTGCAGTCCAAAATTGATTATTTATTTGGGAATTTTCATTCAAAAATATATTCACAATAAATTATAAAATAGAACGTGATTTTAGTATTTTGTCAAACAGACAAAAGTGACAATATTTAGCAATTTTTTTTTCAACCAGTCAGCAGCAATCCATTCTTTAAGATATATATTGAAAAGAGAATACCGAAACACTGCCTTACAATTTTTGGCAACGGTTAGGTGACGAGGACAACGCTCTACTCGAATACTGCTGTGCCGGATTTATAGACAGTGCTCGATTTCTAGAAATAGAAATAGAGGTACCGGAACTCTAACCTGCCATAGGGTGTGGGAGTGCAATGCATCAGCCATCAAACCCAAGTCTGGAATCGTAATTTTATTTTCCTAAAGAAAAGTACCGGAACGCCGTTAATGTGTAAGGGGGGAAATCTCGTGGGACTATAGCCAGGCCCGTCGCACCAGGGGGGTTTGGTGGAGAGCCGAACCCCCCAAAAATCTGGAAAGCCTGAAAGTTGAGAATTTGACCTTCTAAAAATCCCCAGGTTGGGAAAATTTATGCATGAAGAAAATTAATAAAATTAGCATATAAAAGCTAGGGAAGATTAGAAATTGCCCAACTTGTAAGATTACACTTAAATTAGACCTCAGAACGCACACTGCATTGGAATATGGGTGCAACAAATAAATGCTTATTAGAGAACTGTTCTAACTAAAATATTTTTTAAAAAAAGGTGAAAATGTCGATAAGTTGAAACTGGGAATTTTCAGCACTGTTGAGTTGGGAATTTCGAATGGTTAAGTTGGGAATTCCGAATAGTTAAGTTGGAAATTTCGAATCGTTTAGTTGGGAATTTCGAATCGTTAAGTTGGGAAATATCTTGTTTCAACTCCCCCAAAATACTTTATGTGTGATGGCACTGGCTATAGCTAGTACCCTATAGCTATATTCGCCACTGCGCACGCGTATTTCACAGAGGCGTAGCATGGCAGTACGTTTGACGATTTGAATAGTATCGGAGTGAAATGAGTTAAAAAGCTTATACGTGTTTAATTTGTTAAAAAAAAAAAGTGAAAGTAGAAGTTTGAGCCTGTACCACAGGCAATAGCCCAATTGCCGCCGAAGGGAGCCGGTTTTACCATATTCTCAAAGAAGAAAACAATTGTTTATCGCCCAGACAAAAGGTTGCCATGGGCCGCAATTGGAACATTCCAGTACGACATTGCCTATACACCTGCAGCAAGCATAAGACCTTTCCACGCACCCTACTGTACCCGTGTCCCCAAAATCGAAAAAAAAAATATTTCTCGCCAAAGGGCCATAAATTGCCAAACAGACAGCCCTCTCCCCTCCGCTACCTTAATGGCACCTGTAACATGGTATAGTTCCGTTCGGGGCGTATCAAAGGCCACATTCTTCGCAGGATCTTCATACGATATCCAGGGCGTAAAAAGCCTCTTTGGGTTGGGTAGGCCTATCTCCCCCCCCCCCCTCCCTTCCCCCCATTGTCTATATGGGGGGGAGGGGATATAACTTCCACTTCTTCTTCTTCTAAAGGTAAGAGGGGGTGGAATAGAAGACATAGGTGCGGCTCACTAGAATTATCATGAGTCTGAGTCACAATTGTGTGTGTTTTTTTTCCTCTTGGTTCCTTGTTCTTAGGAGAAGGATGTGGTAGACGTAGGTTAATGATTGTTATTATTATTTATATGGTTTCTCAAGAATCTGGGCGATGGGTAAAAGAGATTTGGATGTTTGTGGTCAGCTTACGAAACAAAAAGAGTTATTTTTGGAAGATGCGATTTTGTTCAGAGCAAAGTAAACAACGTATATATATCTGTTTGTTACCGATGTTGACCTTTTTCAATAGGAATTGTTTATGAATTGGTAATTTTACATTTAAAAGAATTTATTCCATATCAGAGTGGAATACGCAACTATTAGCATTAATAATATATTATTAGTGGCGTAGTCCTTATGTAGATGGAGTTCTTGGGCGGTCAAGATGAGTAAAAAATAAAACGACGAAGTTTAAACATTCTATTCTGGAAATTCTTTCATTTTGGTTGTCATGACACCGATTATGTTAGTCGAATTTACAGCGCATTAGTTTTATACAATGGACAAGAGGTGACGGTGCGACTGTTCGGGATCTATTCCGAAGGAAATACACGGAAACACTGCCTCATCATTTTGAACAATAGTAATATGATGGGAGCAACACCTGAGCTGGCAGCCCACTTTCCAAACTTCCACATCACAATAGAAGTGTGAACCATGTCAGATTTAACATTCACCTATATCTCCAACATAACTACACAACGAATGTTTCGTGAACAACGAGTTGCTATCTCTCAATTCTTCACTGCTAAAAATAGATATTCAAAAATAAGTAAAATGTACTCCTTTTTGATTACATTCGATGGTTATCATAGCTCCGAATACATGTTTCATTTTTGAAAAAGACATGTACTCAAAAATGAGTAAAATTGAATAAAAATAGCGGTAGCTTGCCTATGTAGGCTGCCTTCATAAATCACTTTCAATAAATATCGACAATTACAACTTAGACTTACCGGGAAGCCAGGTATGCAACACCGCTGTCCACAGTCTTATACGTTAAGCTATCAAGACGACGCGAAGAAGTTATAAACAGAAGTAATGTGAAAAAGGTGTGCCAAAAAAAAATGGGAAGTTAAATAATTGAATTGTAATTACTCAGCTTCCATTTAAGCAATCGACGTCAAATAATGTGGAAAACCATATTCTGACATATATTTTAAGTTTGTAAGGCCGTTTTGTTAAGATGGTTTGAACAGAAGCTGAGATTAGCAATTTAAATCACATTGCTAATTTTTGCGATTACTTAAATTTCAGTACATCATCGCTCATTTACGATGCAATTGTACTTTTTTAAAAAAAAGTACGTTCATGTACTCATATTAAGCACTTTTTTTTTACAGTGTTCGATTATGGAGAAAAAATATGTATGCTGACAATTATTATGTAAGGAGTAAAATTGCCGAATTTTATTAAAATAAATTTTTTGCTAGTTAAACGAACTTTTTTCAAATATTTTCCCCATACTTTTATACGTTGCCCACTAGTGTCCATTAAATAATTCGTTTTAATTTGAATTATTTTTCGATTTTATTTATATCTGCATATTTACAAGAAAGATTTTTAATTTTTACATATTAACTAAAGAATCACACCGCTATACTTTGAGTTCTCTTTAAATTCGAGGCCCCCTCTCTTCTCATACTCACGAGCCGCCACTGCGCCTCCACCTTTTCCGACTACAGAAATAAAAGAGAAGGAGGGGAAAATCACAAAATCAAAAAGATAAAAAAAAACACAAAATGCTGCTTCAAAGAAACCCAAACCCTTTTACATTCTCCTAATCACCCCAACAATTTGCAGCAATTCCTCCGATATAAAACAACGATTGATTCTCGTATTCCCAGAATAACGCGATCAGTTTTACCTCAGTAATATCCACTTTAATAGAGCTTGTCTCTGCGCTTCCTCTTCGCTGGAGTCTCTTGAATAGACCTTCCTGGTATAGAAAGTAATTAATAGATGAATTATCGGATCAGGGTTAAAGATGGAGACAGTTTCAACGTGCATAGCTTGCAACTATTTCCGTCCACGGTCAGTAAAAAAATAAGCTTATGAATCATGTTTTTTGGGGAGTGGTGCACGTTGATGTTAGGTGTCCTCCCATTTTATTGCTTTCTTAATAGGCTGTGTGGTTTTTTGATGGGTGCAGACATTTTTGTTTTTTCCATCTTAATTTGGTATGGAAGATTTTGAAGGTCAGCAGCTGTGGAGAGATAGCTGAAGTGTGGAAGTGAACCTGAAAATATTTTGTGACATGTACACTGGTTCATTGTTAGATTGGTTTGGTTTGGTTTTGTTAATTAACGTCGCACTAGAGCTGCACAGTGGGCTATTGGCGACGGTTCGGGGTCAATCTCGAAAGAAAGACCCGGGAACACATACACATTCACACACACATTCATACATGCACCTCGTTATTTTAGAACCATGGTCAGATGACGAGGAAACACCTGAACTGGCACCCAACGCCTTCAATAGACGTCGAGACTTTGGACCCCGATCAGATGTATCGTGCACCAGTCCCGTATACACGCCAGTATAATTTGTTGGATATTCTGGACGACTTTCTATTATTTTTGTAGCGAAGCTGGCAACCCTCCGATCGCAAGATCACTACTTTTTTTACTTTTCTATGTCAAGTCCATTTCCCGGATTCGAACCACCAATCCTCTGATTAGTAGCTGAACGCCTTACCAACTGAGCAACTGGGGCTCTGGTTCATTGCTAGAAGAGTTTTCTGTCGAAACTGCTTCAGTCTCTTTTAAAATAATCGTATAGAAATAGTTGATGCACGTTAAATTTGTCATGACTTAAACGTCTTTAGTAGGGAAGTTTGAGGAATGAGAGGCCAGCTAAGGTATCAGCATCGTCATCAGATCATGGTTGAAAATTATATGGCAGATTTCCCGGGTCTTAATTTCTCTTTCTGGAAAGATTCCAAACCAAAGCCAATAAACCAATATAAAGCTGTTTCTATAGTGCGACGTTAATTCGACCAACTCAAGATTTCATTCATGGACAAATGTTATTTTTTATTGTTACTTAACTAACATAAATTTCAATATGAAACATTCAGTTTTTTTAAATAAATGTATAATATATTATTATTAATATTACATTTTGTCTTTTCTAAACATTTTATTCTAATTATATCTTAAAATAAAATTACTACTTAAAAAGAAAAACAGATAGAATATTTTTAACTAGAAAATAAATTTATATTTTTTTATAAAGTTATGCTCAATATATTAGTATGTCATTTAGGAACGACAAAATATTTTTAAAAAAGCAAATGGAAAAAAATATTTTTATTGTTTTCTACAAAAACATGCCCAAGTCTTTTAAAGCTACAGAGAACATTATTAAAATAGAAGAACTTATATTCTCTTATTGTAAAAGAAGTTTACCATTAGGGTAAAAACAAATAAGTCTAGCAGACAAATAATCGTTGCCAAAAACTTAAATTGAAAAGAAAATACGAAAATAACACTTGATACATTTACAAATCAAAAAAAGAACATCCGACATAAACAAGACAGACGATTTCTAGATGACAAGCTTTTAGCAGCGTTCGGAATTGTTACACAAAAGTTTCCATTAGCTTCCAAAAAAGAATTGGTAAAAAAAATAAACTTACAAATAAAAACCCACAAAAACAAATCTTCAAAACCTTCTTTTTCGAACCTTAATTTAAGACAGATTAGAAAGATCACATAAATAGAAAACCCAAGAAATGGAAATAAGAATTTATTTTAGGAAAATGGCGGAAGAACAAAGAACACAAATAATGAAATGGAATTATTATGATGAAAAAGAACGAATTAGCGAACGGATTCATCTTCATTTTTCGAGCACTTCATCTTAAAGCAATTTTGAGTTTAGAAGGAAAAAAGCCGGAACTTTTATTCTCCAAGGCAAGTTTTTATTTTTTATAATCTTTCCATTTTTTTTCTCTTAATTTTTTTTCCTTCTCCTTTTTTTACACTAAAAAATTACATAGTTTGTCACCGAGAAATCCGTAGGGTGATATTTATCCAGATGGTCAACATATTAGCCAGTTGATATATGTGGTCTTGTCTTGCCGGTTGTGAAAATATAGCTAGAATATTAAATATAAATTTAAAATGGATTTTAAATAATAATTTTAAAAGTTGAGACAAAAACAATATTGCTACTTTTATTTAATCTCAATTTCGAACATTTATGTCAACAGTAAGAAATAAATTAGATATAAAAAGTTTAAAACATAATTTCAAACAACGTTAGTAATAAATTTCCACCATACATATCTCTAACGTTTATAAAACAAGTAACTTAAAACTGTGTTTATATCATTTTAATTACGCCTGTATACGTAATTATAATATTAATTATCTATGCTCTCAGTAATATAAATCTTTAATTAATAAATATTAATTAATAATTAATATAACTATATATCGAATTACGTAAATCAAACAAGTTTCTCAAGTCAAAAATTGTATTGTCATTTATAAAAAGTTTAAAAATTGACGTATAGAAAGATGTTGAAAATTGACAATTAAGACAGGTTAAAAATGAACTGCAAGGTTTGGCGATAATGGAGTAAGTTATGTAAAATAGAGTAAAAATTAAAATTTCAAAACAATATTACTTCCATTTTGAAAAATATATACATTTTTTACAGGATGTAGGTAAATTTGGCGGAATCGTGAGAGGGGTCGTCCATATATTGTATAACGCAAAAAATAATGTGAAGATATTTTCTGTCCTGCATGGATTTATATTCAATTCTTACCTTACGATACTCTTTGTCGCAATTAATTTATGTTGTGATTTTTCTATTTTTTGTCACGATTCTGAAAATTGGCGCCAAGGCTTTTCTCTTTTTTTAAATTGTATCATACGGGGCATCTCGCCAACAGCTTTAAGTGGATCTTAAAACTTTGTGAAATGTAATGTACTTATCTCCTCGTGTGTTTCGAAACTATATATACAAAAAAATGTCTTCTCTTACAAAAATTATAAAAATACGTGGTACAGATGCATGGGGATGGAGCTAAGGAGATCTCCTTCCATCTGCTCAAAATTTGTCGTCGTCTGGCACTGGCGACATCAGTTTAAAATCGCGTGCCAACGCTGAACATGTGGTGCCATCCCCAAAACAAGTGTAATTACCCTATCCAGGATATCCGTTGGTGTGTATCTCTTTTCTGCAATCAGGGTTGTCAGGTTTGGCATGAAATTGCCAATTTGGCCATTTTTTAAAAATCTTTTTATAATTTTTCACAAAAATTATTGTAATTATAAAATATTGGAACTTTTGACGGTAAACGTCTTTGAACTCAGCTACGTGGGTAATCAGGGTAGAAACACCATGTTAAGTTTTTAATGGGATTCAATACTATGACTCTGTGACAAATAACACGATTGTCATGGACTCGTTCAATAGGTGATACGTATAAAATCTTGAAATAGAGAGTGTATGCTAGCATAGATGGGTGCATGCGTCGTCAGATGGAACAATTTAAGTTATCCAGCTGCTTTCTGTTTGTGAAATTTTTTTTTGTTGGCAACCAATTCCTATATTTATAATTTGTGAAAATAGTATTGCATGTAACCCTTCGACAGTGCTCTCTGACACAGCCACACTCGATTGTTGTATTGCCCATTCTTCAAATTTGTTTAGATTATAATATAATCATTACCTTGCGTATACAATTTTAAAATTGGTACATTAACTTCCATGTGCAAATGAGATTGGCGATTTTCAAAAACCCTGGATTAGCAACCTTGGCTACAAAGCACCCTCTAGTCCGATTGTGACATCTGATGACATAACGGGAGAGACGAGAGATTTTTTTTTTCAACAACCCTCGGGGGAAGGTGGGGAGGACTGGTAGACCGTAGAAGACTGGTAACCCGATCTGCCCCTCAAAAAGAACATGTCCACTCCAATTTCTCGTCTGCTGGTTTCGAGTGTCGACCCCGCGACTCTTATTAGTCGAAATTGAAAGGAAATTATTCGTCGCGCCCGTTTGTGTGTGTGTGTGAGGGGTGGGGGGTGGATGGGGGTCTCTTCCTGTTTCGACGATGTGTCTTGAAGATCGTATGGTTTGGTGGTGATGGAAATGATTGTGGTTTAAAGAAAAAAAAAGGGGGGGGGAGTCGAATTGAAGTATTTGTACTTATAATTTTAAACGTATTGTTCAAAACCATTGGCGTATACAGAGGATGTGGTAGACTAAAACAATTCAACATTTTAGTTACTTATACTTGTATACTATAATAATAATAAAGAATCTGTCTGTGGATCTGGATCGCAAAACACCTATTTCCTCAGTATATAATAAGCATGAAAATGGTATTAACAATTTTAGAAATTTTGTATAAAAAAATCTTTAAAAAAAATTATTTCCAATATCTGGAACGTACCTTTGTAACTTAGTTGGTAGCGCGCGGGGCTTTGGAACATACATTAATTTTTTTTTAATGTATATGTCTTAACGGATTCTTCAGCCACGCAGGCCAAACAGCTAGTTTATTATATTTCATTTGAAGTTTCCTTTTTTTTTTAATTGATAACTTTTTTAAAGTATCAATGTGTAATGAACGGTTCAGAGATAGTTATTTTGTGGCACAAGCGTTGCATATTTTATGACGCTTTTTTGACAAACTAATTTTAACAAGTCTGATTTTTTGGGGGAAGAAATTTAGCAAAATACAATATTTTTATCATATTTTTTTTTTAAATTATCAACTAAAAAAATCTATGTTAGTTTCACTTAGATGCTTAGAATTTTAAAATTTGAAGAATATCACTTTTCTGCAGTGTCAAGGGTGATTTTTTCAGAGCAATAAAATAAAATTCAACCAATATAACTTCTATAATATAAAATGCAGATAGAAAAAACGCAATAAAAAAAATTAAGTTAATTTATTTAAATACAATATATAATACCGATATTTACATTCCATAAATATTTTCATGAAATATATTTAATTTTTATTTATCATAAGAATTTAATTAAAAGTGTTCAAGTTTAATAACTCATCGCAGCTTTAAAATTATTTTAAATAAAATTTAAAGATTACGTCGATATTTTTTTTTTAAATATACACTGTAATTTATTTAAATATTTTTTGGTGAGAGAAAACTGGTAAATAAACTAGCGGCCATTATGTCACGAATAAATTCTAAATTGTTCATTTTTCCAAAAGATCTTTAAAAACTACGAAGAAGAAACTCATTTTGATATTAAAAAAGTTACATCGTAACTTATTTAACGAAATGATTAATTAAACATAGTATATATTTTTTAATTAATTTGGAAGCGTGCGAATAACGAAACCTGACGTTCATTAAAAGTATAAACAGATTACTTAACCAGTAGCTAATAATTAAACACGAATTAATGTGTCACTTAGCATTAGTTTTAATGCTTCTTTAATTGGACATGTAATTAATGCTTAATGGCATAAATTAAAACAAACCTCCACTAACTGAATGGAATTTAGAATAAGGAGAAAAAAATTAGTTTTAAAAATATTATAACAGAGTCTATTTGAATTAACCATGCGTAATATGTTTTAATAGAATTTTTTTTAACGTTATTTGAAAACTCTATTGCATGTTTTCATAAGTAATCATTTGATTTTTTTTTTCTATTGTAGTATGTTTTTTAATTTGTTTAATGAATGAAAAATAAGTTTATTTCTTATGAGGTTGAAATGTTTTGAGATCTACTTTTGCAACCGGCTTTTATAATAAGAAAAATGTCAGGAAATGACTTAGCAGCATTTTTCGTATATCGAATCATTAGTACTTATTTTATATTGTCTGAGTGCATCCGAAATTAAAGTGTTGACATTGAGGACTTGCTTAACGCAAATTTTTCTTAATTGTCCCAACATGCAAAATCGTCATTTGTACACTGTAAAAAAGGTTCTTAAAAATGAGTACCTGAACATACTCTTTTTTCTTTAAACGTACAATTGCATCGTAAATGAGCGATGACGTAATCAAATTTCAATTACCGTACTTTCTTAAAAATGAACAATGTGATTTAATATTACTTTTGCTTTCAAGCTTCACTTTCTCAGCTTTTGTTCAAGCGATTTTAATAAAACATAACACAATTAAAATAGCTGTTCAGAAGATTTTTTTCACATTATTTGATGTCAATTGCTGAAATAATTATTACAACTCATTTATCTTACTTCTCATTCTTTTGACACACCTTTTTTAACATTTCTTCTGGTTCTGATTTCTTCGTGTCTTCATTGTAGTTTAACGGACAAGGCTCTGAACTGCAGTGGTGACGTGGTCTATTTTGTGTATAGGTCATTGCTATTTTGTGACATACTACGCAATGTCAAAAATTACACCTTATTACTTAGATTCCAAGAAAGTCCATAGCTCAAGGCCCCGCACGCACTCAGATAAGTAATCTTAACCAACATCTCGAACTAACTCCTTGGGATCTTTTTCTATTTTGTTTTCCTTTCCACTGCGTACAGATAGGAGGGGGTCATCAGACGATTCTACGCGCAGTTGCCCCCTCGTAAATCAGGTGGGGGGTGTTTCCGCCGCTACTCTACAACCTCGGGGGGCCACCCACCGAACTTTTATCGTCTGCAGATTCTAAGAAAAGGGGGTGAGTAGCTATCCTACTCCCTACCCCCCCTTAAAACCAACTCCGTGTGGTGCCAAAAAATATGTCGAGGGACGACTGATGTCTCTTGCAGACGATTTTTTTTTGTCACTCAGAATTTTTGAGTGATACGACCCCCGCTGTCCCTTTTTTGTGTGGGGTCGTATTGGAGTATGTTATTCTAACGATGGGAATCGGATCGGAAGGGAATGTCTGAAGGGGGGTGCTCAATGGCTGATCCCCCGATGTGAGATTTGCAGACGATTTTTTAAAAGGGTGCTTTTGGGATTGACAAGCGACCCGCATGATTATTGCCCATCTGATTCTTATACTTCACAGTTTCTCAAGGGTGTATTATGCGTTATTAAACTAACAGACGATTTTTCCCCCTTGCAGGTGATTTGAATGGGTAAAAAAAATTGTCAAGTGGAAATTTTGTTCTGAAGGTTATTTTACTCGCTTATTTTAACAAGATATGAGTAAACTGTGAAATAGTTTGCGTAAAAGAGGCCAAGAGTGTGAAATAACGTCTTGTAACCGTGCATTCTTAAAAAAATTCATTGTATTGCGATACACTTTCGTGGTATTCTTTTACGAGGAATTTCGATGTTCTTCAGAAATGAAAAATACCGTTTCATGGAACTTGCCTATTTTTATTTAAATCTACAAAATTAAAATGTATATTTCATTGTTCATGCATTTAATGTATATAAATTTAAATGCAATAATATTATATTTTCTGTTTGATTCGAAGATCTATAGATTTTCTAAAATGCGACTGTTTATATATCTTTTTTATTGCATGGTCTTGCATAATGTTCTTTTTTCTCCATATTGCTGGTATTAGGTCCTCCTGAATTAACTTTTTTGATTTGAATTTAATTAAGATTTTTTACTGTTAAAATTGAGGTTGTATCTTTTTGTTGAAGTATGATTCATTATCTTTTTAATGAATATTATATGTATTTCTATTTCTCTTTTGTCATATCGGAAATATTTTTTAGATATATACCAGCTTAACTCTATAAGTGAACGTAACTTACTATTTTAAATTATTTTCAATTCAGTTAAATATTCTAAATAAAAAAAATAATAAAAAATTTTATTCTTAAATCAAATTTAATTATGATGTAACAATATTATTTTTTAACCTGTAATAAGTATAGACAGTGTGTTATATGCAGCATCGTTAAATACTACAATTTTTGTACAAAATTCTTTTATAAAGTTTCATTCCAAGCAACATAAAAAAAATAGAATAATAATACTAGTAACAATAGAAATGATAATGATAATAATAATAATAATAGAAATGATAATGATAATAATAATAATAATAATAATAATAATGATAATAATGATGTTGATAATAGTAGTAATAATGATAATAACGAGAAGGAGATGGAAGAAAATGTAAAGTTGATAAATAATAATAAAAATCGGGATAATAAGTAATGATATTCATAATGATAAAAATATTAGCTTTAATAATATTAATAATAATCAATACTTATATATAAGAATGGAGTGTCTGACTGTGGAATCGAACAAAACCCCTCATTTTGAGTTTTCTCCACGAATTAGAAATCAGGTGACCACTGATTCTGAAAATCACATTTAAATTTTTTTTGTCTGTCTGTCTTTCTGTCTGTTTGTCCGGATTTAACTCAAAAACTACTGCACGGATTTTTATGAAATTTGCACCATGTGAACAAACTTTCCTTAGTTTAAAATCTGCACTTTGTTTCATGTAGATATCTGCCACCATTCAAAAGTTATAGAACTTTTTCCATTTTCTCTAACATTACGCCTATGGGAAATTTACATCTCGATCTTGCCTTCAAAACATTATTGTTAAAAATCACCTTGGCCACCAAAAATAGTTTTCGACAATACTGAGATAAATGATTCATTTTGATTGGCTGATGAGTAAATGTCACCAAATGAGTAAAAAATGTCGCCAAATGAATTAAGAATGTCGCCAAATATTGCCAAATTAATTAAAAATGTCGCCAAATGAATTACAAATGTCACCAAATGTTGTCAAATGAATTTTAATTGTTGCCAAATGAATTAAAAATATCGCCAAATATTGTCAAATGAATTAAAAATGTCGCCAAATGAATTAAAAATGTTACCAAATATTGCCAAATGAATTAAAATTATCGCCAAATGTTGCCGAATTAATTTAAAATGTCGCCAAAGTATGTCTGTTTGTCCGGATTTAACTCAAAAACTGCTGCACGGATTTTTATGAAACTTACCCCATTTTAACAATATGGTCTCAGTTTAAAAGCTGCACTTTGTTTCAGGTGAATATCTGCAACCGTTTAAAACTTATGGAACTTTTTCCATTTTCCTATACATTATTCCTATGGGAAATTTACATGTAGACCTTCCCTTCATAACATTATTGTTAAAAATCACCTTGGCGACGAAAAAGATTTTTCGACAATAATGGCTGCCTTCTATTATTGCGATGTTTCATTGAAAAGCACATTTATTAGGCAGCAGATTATAGGAATTGATCGTTAACTTAAACCTCGCCAACCGAAGGAGAAAGATAAACCACCAGTTTCGTCTGTTGCTACGGGTATCTATGCATGCCCCGAACATTTATTTGTTTCAAGATCTTAAAAGCGTCGGTGCTTAATTTCTTATCCAACGCTATCACATTTATGCCAACAGTGCTATTTGTTACGAAGCAGAACGGTTCTACAGCGTCGGAATAGGTGCTCCTAATTGTGAACTTAGGTTTTCTATATTTATACCATGTTGCTTATTTGAAATGTTTCACTTCAGAATAATTTTATTGAAATTCAGAAATGCTTATTTGAAATGATTTTGATTTATAGAAAAGTATTGCCTGTAAATATTGATGCTGGCATATTTAAAAAATTTCTACTTAACAATTCTCTGAAATTTCAGGGTATACAGTTACAAAATAAAATAATTCTTTATTTTTCTTAGAAATAGTTATTTAAGACGACACCAAATCTCCGGTCACCAATTGGCAACCAAAAAACTTCGATAAATACAATAACTTATTTCCATTTGGTAGAACAGAATATTTTTTAGCTTAGATATGTTATTGTATTATCAGTACTAAAAATAATGAATGTGAAGTTTAATAATTGCATTTTTTTTATACTGGGGTTATTTTTTCAATAAAAAACATATATAAAACTTTTTTAATAATATGAGCATTCAACGTCATTTGGCATTCAAACAACATCGCCAAGTGTTTTATTTTCATTATCTGCAAAATTCTATATTTTTAAAGACATCATATTACAGGCTTATATGAGGAAAAGCGTTTTTAATTATTAATTTTTGGGGATTTTTATATTGCAAAATATATATATTTTACAAAGTTATACGCGGTTTACAGTTTATACGCAATAGCATGTAAAGTCGGTAATATAATTATTTTTTTAATTTGGTTAAGATATCTCCATAACTACTCAAGTTAATTGAATAAATTTAGACAGGGTATAGAGAGCGATATTTGACTGGATACGCTAACTAGAAAAGTCGCGCACAGCTTTTACTTCACAAACTGACTACGTGCAACGCCGGGCCATACTGCTAGTACTTAATAATATCGTTAATAATGTTAACGTAAATACTATAATTTATATATGCAATTCCTTTTATAAGTTTCAATCCAAACAACAATAATGATAATAGTAATAAAGATAATAACGAGGAGGAAGAGATGGAAGAAAATGTAATGATGATAAATAATAATAAAAATCAGGATAATAGATAATGATATTCATAATGAGAATAATATCAGCATTAATAATGTTAATAATATTACTTAATAATGATAATAATATCTTATTTAAAAGGTTTCTCTCTCGTCTGTTATATATAAAATTGAAGAAATAATAAAACGTTAAACTTAAATTTATGAAATATTTCTGAAAATCTATTCGATATAGTTTTTATAGTACAGAGGCCGAAAGAAGTGAAGGGGCCCAAATTACAAAAGAAAGCAGGCAAATTGGTGTAATTCAATATTTAATTTTAATTAACTAGTATTAAAAAGTTTCCAATATTTCTTTAAAATATAAGCGATACAAATTGAAACAAAAAACTGAAAAATAAGAGAATACACATAAAATTGAAAGAAAAATAATGAAGCAAAAATTTATTTGACAATAATGGATAACGTAAAAAAAAGGATAAAAAGTTATTAAAAAGGTAATTTTAACTAGTAAAATAACCACGAATTGTTGACAAAGTTTTCCATAATGGTTCCTTCATAGAAAATAGTTAGTACAAAAATATATAAGTTTTATATTTATAGAAAGAACTTGTACATTTCTTCACTCTAAATATACCTTTAAAATTCTGAAAAATATACGTTCATAGAAAACTGTTTCTGCTAGTAATATTTATTGCTCCTTTCTTTTAATAATTTCAAATAACAAATATTTTCTTTTAGCGAAAAATTATTGAAAAATGGTGATTGTACAAATCCTCCAATCGGAAAAAAAACTCTCATTACAAATATTTTATTTAAACAATTATCTTACATTTTTTTTTTCAGGTTCAAAACCAAAAGAACCCAACTCCGACCTTACCCGCTATTCCACCCAAGAAGACCCAAACGCGGACCCCCCAGCGAAATTCGGCTCGTGGGGCCAGCTCCTCAGCACGAGCGGCAAGCGGCAGCAATACTCCTCCCTGCACACCTCCAGCCACCCTCCCCCCCTCGTTGCCACGTCGACTCTTCCCCGTGTTGCCAGGCAACGGCAGCAGCAACAGTTGTACAAGCACCATCCGGCGGGACTGAGCTCTGAGGAGTCCGAATCCCCGATCTCCTCATCGTCGGGAGAGGATGATGAGGAAGATAATGAGGAGGATAATGGGGATGAGGAAGAGGATAATGTGGGGGATAATTCGGACGCGACCACTTGTACCGGGTCTGAGATGGCACTGGCGAGGAGAAGTGAGCAACAGAAAGATAGAAGTAAGTTGGGAAAATAGAAGTAAAACGTCGGCGGTTTGACAAATATTTCAAATTACCAAAAAATCAAAATTATTTGTATTTTAATTATTTAAATACTTAAATGATATTAAACGAATACGCGCAGCACGCATGCGCTGCTCATACTACCGTTTCATGTTGGATTTCCGTTTCATCTTTGATTTCCATGTCGAGGTCAATCAGATTCATTTGCGTAACTCAAGAAGTTTCACTTCAAAAATCTGTATCATAAACAAATTATTTATCACATCACAATTAAAAGATCCTGAAGTAAAACGATGATAGTCTTTTTTTCCCCCTTTAAGTAAATTTATCCACATCTTATGTTAGCAACAGGGCTATTAATTCACTGAATCACGTTGCTAAACGGGAAAAACAATCACAGTCCATCAAAAAAAAAACGTTAAATGATCGGAATATTGTATATGTCTATGAGATAGAAAAGTCTTTTTCTGTACAATGACTCCGACTGGACTGTCATCGTCCTTCCCCTGAACCTTTCAATTTTGTTAAGTCTATTAGTCCGCTTATTATGTCCGCTTAATTGTTTTGTTGTTTCGAATTCAATGCCAAACAATTGTCACCCACAGGAATAGATCCGTGTCATTTGCATGGTAAGCCATTGCTCAATCTCTAAGCTAACACGGGTTTATTTGGAATAACTAGCCTTAAATGTTGGTAACATCTCTTATGATTTGAGTATATTTGAAAAAAAATTGTTGAGTATATTCAAAAGTTCTGTTATCTAAAACTTCTAAAATCTCAATATTTATAATCAAATTTTAATTCTATAAATTGTTTAATAAAAAATATAAAAACTCTGTGATTTTAATAAATATATATCTACTTACTCCAAAATTCTAATTTATGAAATTATAATTATCTACCACCAAAATAGAATTTTTACAAACACAAAATAACTTACTTAATTAATAACGTAAAAATTACTTTTCGAAATACAACACAAATCATATTTAACCGAGACTTTAAGCTTATTCCCAAATCGAGTTTAAATACCCCAAAATCCAGCGATTATAAATTAGCTCTGGAATTCTATTCCCTTACTGCACAACAACGCTCAAAGTATAAATCTCCGCACTTTAAAAAAGAAGTGCGCGACACGCAGCGCTGCAACCCTTTTATGTCGCCAATAAATTGCGCGTTGTGTCGCAGAGAATTAACTTTTAATGGCTCTCTTATTCCAGTCGGAAATTTAATTTGTCTAACGTAAGCTGAGGTTTTTTCCCCCTCCCCCCTCAGTTTCGTTCATTAAGAAAACATTTTCAGAAGTGTGCTTCGTTAAAGGGACTTGTAGGATTAGAGAACTACGTTCAGCTTAGCGGAAGTTGAGTTGTTGTTGATTAGAAAAAAAGCCGATTTGGGTTCTGTAATTGCTATAAAATAAACGAGTTTATGTATTCACCGCCATCAGGCGATTTTCAGTCACCAAAATAACGGCATGTTCTTTTGTTCAAGTTCTTCCTTTGCACTCCTATGTCGCCTCTCAGGTGCCAACGTAACAACCAGTTCTTTTGTTTCCATGTTCTTTAAAATAAACGAGAACAGCATGATCTTGTGTTTAGAACATCAATCTTTTTTTTAACTTGTTTTCTTGCAAATACAAAACAGATTAGGATTTTTTTCCCTTTATGAGTATAAAAAAAATCTGTGGAAAAGAACGTAAAGAGGAATAACTGTTCCATAGAAAGAACACAAATGGTTAAGTGTTCTTGGAGTGCAAGGGTTAATAAGAACGGCATGTTCTTTAACATAAAAACGCTTTTTATTCGTTAGCTTGTCCTTTATCTAATTGCATTTTAAAGTATGACATCACTGGCGTATCAACATATTTTATTAAGCCTTTACATTCGATTGTCACCTTTAAGCCATCAAAATAACGCCGTGTTATTTTTTCCCTGTTCTTCAAAATGAAAGAGAACAACATAGTCTTGAGTTTAAAAAGTCGTACTCTCACAAACTTCAATAGATATTATTATTATTGTCATCTACAAGCCCTAAGTTTATTAGTGATCTAAAACTTTCTTCAGATCGACATTCTTCACAACCCATGTTTTTTTAAAAACATTTTGACAAGTGTCATGAAACACTAAATATATGTTCGATGTACTGAAATTAATAATGAACTTTACGCATATCGTTTTATTTGTAGAATCATACACTCTAAACTTAGAAAAAATAACTCAATAAATAGAATAGGAATGGGATGCAACTGTTCTATAAAAATAACGTAAATAGCAAGCGTTCGTCGAGTGCAAAGGTTAGTATTGTGAAATAATCTTTGCTGTGCAACTCAAATTGATTGGTATGGAAATTAGCCCTTTATTCACTATGGTATAATTGTAATGATTCCTTCGAATATTCGCCTTACTCTAGGGATTGAGCAATTGGCTTAGCTCAAATGTAAAGTATCAACGAAAAATGCACAACCCACAGCCCTACATCGGCTGAAATTTTTTCGTTTAAAATTATACTTTTTTTCTTCCAAAGTATAACTTTATGTTGCAGAAAAAAAATATAAATCAATTTGATGGAACATATGAGAACTAAACTCCATGGGTTTAACTATAGTTAATGATGTTCATTGGTAATTTTGATATTCACAATTTTTTTAATGGATATTAACATTGTGAAATAATCATTGGAAGTAACTTTAGTTACTCTGAGAACTGTGCATTTTCTACGAATATTTAATTGTATTTTGTAAGAAAAAAAGCATCTTGGAAGATATTATTAGTGGAAATAAATCCGCACTAAAAGAAAAGGATTCCAATATTTTTTCAAAATCAAAATTAATTAGACAAGAAGCTTTGAAATTAGTTTCGTTGCAAAATCAAACATGTAATTTTTTTTTTAAAGAAATACAGAGAAAAGCATTGAAATTTAGATTACAAAAATATAACTGACAACCGTTTTGGCAAAAATAATAATAATATTTTCAAAAATATCCTTTTTATTGTTAAACTTAAGAAACCGGAGGTTCATAGAAATGCTTGCATCTACCAAACGTTTTTCCTGTTTTCTGCGATTTGCGATCTAACTGATATGTTTGTTCAGGCGTTAGCATTCCACATATGACATTTAAGGGGACTTGGTACTCCAAAAATTATTTTCTATAATTTGATACAAAATTAAATATTTTTGTGATGACTACATGTAAACTATTCAAGAAAGAAGATTTAGAAGAAAAAAAAATTAAAATTTCTTCAAACTTTTTCGAAAATTAAATTTTTGTTAAATTTTTCGAAGATTTAAGGCATTTTTCAAAATGCTTCTTCTCTTTCAGATTTCATTTTTTTACATCGAATTTTTTTTGTAAGCTGTATTGATTTATGCTTAATAATTTTAGGGATCGGATTTGGCATAAGTATTTTAGTTTAGGAGAAAAAAAATAATTAGTGAAAAATCGGCTATTTTTTTCCAAAAAACTCTAATTCTTGAACATTTTATTTTTTTAAATAAATTGTTTTTAATATTTTTCTTATTCCATCCCTAATTCTATTCAATATACTCTTGTGTACAGGTTAAAAAAAATTCACAATAATTCATACATATTTGCTTGAGTTTTATTATTTTAAGTAGGTGTATGTTCACGAAAACAGCAAGCTGAGATAAATGCATTTAAAGATTTCAGTATTGAAAATAATTTATTATAAATGTCCCAATTAACTCAAATATTTTTTCACATAAATAACGTATATATATCCTACAAATTATGCAAAATTAATGACAAATAATAATTATTTTGTTTCGCTCCAACTTTAAATAAAAATGTCACTTTCAGTATTCAATGCATGTAAAATTTCTAAAAACACAATAAAATCGTTCACTGTCAAACAAATTTTTATTCTTGTAATACATTTTTGGCAAACCACTGACTACTGAACATTATGAAACAAAAATTGACTGCAGATATTTATATAATTTGCTTTAATTTTGAGTGTAATGCAGAGAAAACTGAAAATTTTTTAGTGGTTTTATACATGACACTAACTGTAAAATTAAAGCACCCTACAGCATAAGTTACTCCTTATTTATTCTTAAATTACTTTTTCTCTTTATGCATTGCAATATTTACAAGTTTGAGTGCAAAATCCCTGATAAGGCGGCGTATTGCAAAAGAAGAGATTTTGCAGTACACCGCATTTTCCTCTACTGTCTTTTGGGCAAATCAATTCATACACAGAGTTTCAGCAAATTAATTTCCCGTCTGACCCTAAAGATTTTGAAGAATTTTACATAGTATGTATAATTCTTAGTTGTATTCACATACAACATTTTACAAAAAAACACTGACGCGCGTTTTCTTTACAAATGTATCTATGGGATACCTGAACTAGATGATGATGTGTACAATTTCATTGACATTTTGCATTTGGCAGGTAACACATCTTTATAACAGTCCTGTAGAAGCAATCCTTTGATACATTGACATTATTTTGCTTAGATGTGCCCATTTTTACATTCGGTTTATGACTTTCTCTATGTAACACATTGCATAAGGAGTGAAGAAAACGTTCATAATATGATTAATATTTATTCAATCGTTTTGAAACTTTGGGAAAACATGCTAGAAAGTTAAAGAGTTATTTTAAACCAATAAAAACTTTTTTGTCATTTATATCGATTTTGGGGTACCGAGTCCCCTTAAAAAATAGAAAAATTAACTAATACTTATGAGATACTCTTCCAGCATTTTTAATACATTTTTTTCCCAACGGCGATATAAAGTATACGATAAAAATATTCTTCACACAAAGAGCAATTTTTCCAAAAGTAAGCTACGAAAATTATTCCCCAAAACAATTTTCCTCACACCATAAGACGCAGTATCAAAACTTACTATTTACCGAATCCCCCCAAAACTCCCCCCCCCCTCCCTTCCCCTCCCCCCAAATACCGAAAGAAGACGAATCGCAAAAAAAACGCGACCCCAGCGCCACCACGCATGCAACCGCCCAACTAAACCCCGGCCCGCTTCAGTCCCGATCGAGCGATCAAGGAACGAACATTCATTTTCACATCTTCTCTTCTCTCTTCTAAATATTCATTTTCATTTCCCCCGAGATCCATTTTCACAAGTCCGATTCCCCCTGATCTACTCTAGGAATACTACACACTGGCTCTCTGCGCTTTCGGTGATCCGACCCATGGGGAAATTTCAAACCATTTCTTCGTAAAAATTATTATTTAAAAAAAAAAAAACAATCCGAGTTGTGGTTTCTAACGTTTGTTTCGAACGATGAAAATGTTCGAATAGGAATTGTGTGTGTGTTTTGGAAGTGTTTCGGAGCGGTGCGTTTGTAGGATTGTTTTGTTTTTTGGGAGTTGTGGAGAAAATCTTTCAAAACGGCTCTAAATTGGTCTGCACGGAATGCAAAAGGTAAGATTTTTCGTACTTTTTTGTGTATAATTTTTTTTTTTTTTTGTAATTATTTAATATACATTAACAATCATTTGGATTTCTATCATGCTCAGCGTTAGTGTTTACAGCAACAGTGTTAAATTTTATTTTTAAATATTTTAACTTTGAGCGCGTTTGTTTATATGTATTTTTCGTTTGTGCATTTTGTGTGAAAATCGAAATTTTATTTGAGTGTCTCTTTGAAAAACAAGTTATATCCAAAATAGTGAAAAGGATATTTGGGTATGATTTGTTACTTTATCTCTTAAGCTTCAATTTTTACTTTACAATGAAGGGGGAAAAAACATTTATTTACTTATAAAAATTTCAAGAAAAAAATCCTACAGCATTGAAACTAGTTATATCGTCTAGCTGTTTTTCGTGATTTTTTTTAAATAGTTAAAAAAGCGTATAACTCCTTTTGCATCTTGGGCACCGCATTTACTGCCCATATTTTCATTAATTTCGGATAAGCTTGTATGAGTCAATTCCGTGGTTGGAAATTAGGAGATAAAAGTTAGGCATCATTGGCATCATTTTTTTATTTACCGAAATGTTCCGCTTAGGTGTAATTTTAAAATAATTAAAATTAATTAAGCAGACCTGCTAACTGTTACGATGTTTTTGTAATTATTAAAACTTCTTTTGCATAAAATTAAAAATATGTTTACATTTGTACTCTAAAAATATCACGATCTTACTGTCTAAATTACTGAAAAGTTTAATATGTATCAATTATTGTAAATCTACATTAGAAGTAAAAAATTATGAATGGATTTAAAAATACGGCCTTTCAAGCATATTTTTTATAAAAATTTAGGCGGAGAAATGACGACTGGGTATTACGGTCGTCAAACTGAAATCTTTAGGTGCAAAATACGATTAATGACAGCTAATTTCGAACCCTGATCAATTCTATTATAAAGCTGAAAACTTAATGTTGCTTAATATATCATTATAATTGTTTTATAATATTTTTCCCTCTTGAAATACCGTAAATGTGATTATAAACAACAGTGAATAACGTATTCATGAGATTAAACTTGAATTTGATCCTTTTAAAAGCGATGTGTATTAAATTAGTCTTTACAAAAAATACAATGATTTGTTTACATGCATCATACTGTTTACAGTCACTAGGATATTTATAAAGCTCTTCTCTCAAAGCGAATCGAGGGGAAAAAAACTTTAAGCTGAAATATTGTAGTCTCTAAATGTAACTGCAATTATAACTTGAAAATGTAATATTTCCTAAATGTGTCGACATATTTCGGAGTCAATCTCTCAGTAGCATTTCATCTCGCCGTGCCGTCGGAAAGAACACAATGTACGATTGTATTTGCCTTAGAAAACTGCATGGATTTTTTTTATATTAATTATAATATATTATTTTTAAAATATAATTGTTATTAAACATTGAAAGTTTATAATAATTTAATTGAGTAAATTTTATTTTAATTGAGTTGTAAAGTTATTCAAAAAATTTACAATAAATGCCGATATCTCCCAACTCTACAAAAATGTGAAGTTTTACATTATTTTAAGATTAGTTGTGAACTTCCTACTCCCTGTCCTGTACTTCCACCTTGTAAAATACTCGGAACAGTTTATTCAGCAAAGAAGAATACCGAGAAGGCGTTTGTGCTGTTCTTTAAATTATAAAATGTATTGTGTTTGTCGTCAAACATTCGTGAATATTGCTTTAGAAAATGATTACTTAACTCAATAACACACAACACATGACGTGAAATCTTCGTCAAAAATGAATTATTTTAAATCGCGAATATTTAGATTAATGAACGGAAATATATATTTTGATATATGCCTACTTAGTACATAGATGTGTTAAGTGGATATTTCGCGGGTTTGAGATTAAAAGTTCATTTAAATCGTAAAACTGTGATCAGTGGCGGATCTTGCTTAAGGTATTAGGGGCAATTACCCCCTTCGAGATTTCTAAATTTACGCCACCTAAAATGGATATATTTCGTTTTAAAAGGATTAAACAAATCAAATCATTCAACATCCAAGCAAACTGTTGGAAATACTGCCTCCTAAGTTAAATTCGTAGTATATGGACAATACTTGCCGATTTGTCTTTTGGCATTTCACAGACCAATGAAATGTGTGAAATATTAATCGTTTCGTACTTCTGACTTCCAATTTTCGCCATTCTATTCATTGCCTAGGCATGTATAGAATGGAATGCTTACATTATCTATTGGATGTCTGCTTTGCATCCATTGCCGAAAACATATAGTTAATTGCATATACACATGACCTTTCTGACTTTATTGCGCACGAACTTTTGCTGGGGATCGAATGTGAGCAATTGCAATTGTATGTATTGAACCATACAAAAATTCAAAAACATTTTTTAAACCAAACCTATTTTTGACTTGATGGTCTATTTCATTTATGTCACTAAGAAATGTATGACATAAATGAAATAGAGCAACGATGCGGAATCTAAACGTTGTTCAACAACAACTTCAATTTTACTTGTAAACAGAGTACAGATGAATGTGGTGGAACGTACTTATTGAAGAAAAATTCAACTTGGGAAACGATAAAAAACGAATCAAACAGATAATACAAAAAAGGTTTTTAGTCTGTATACTTTTAAAAGCAATCTAAAAGCTTGTCTAAAGATATAGTAGACATTAAGCAACTGATAATGTCAATATTATGGAGTCAGCAGTATTCTTGTGGAATTTTAGAAAACTAAAATGAATGTTGAATGTTTCAAATTCCAATCATCCTTTTGAAACACACACAACTGAATAATCCCATTTCCACTTTCTAAACAAGCGATGGCGCACACTTCTAAAATTCCCGCCAAAGCAATTATCTGTACAATGCAAACACGGTAAATTCAACAAAAGGGGATTCATTTTCTACTGTTCCATTATGTTCCAATTCCAAAATCGAATGATCGGACTCGAACGCCAAACACCCTGCATTCGGAAAAAATGCAAAAATCGAGAATTCAATACACAGATAAATTAAATCTCCTCCCATTCGAACATTTCGAACGCAAACATCGCGCGTACGTTCGAACATAAAATCAAAGCAAACGATTCCGACAAAATAATTAAAACGTCTTCAGATAAACATCTTCTCTATCCCTCCCCTCTCCCCCCCCAGCCACACACGCACAAGCATTTGAGAGAATATCATAATTTGCATAGGAATCGCCTAAGGGACTCCCCAGAAAAATTCGAATGAAAATAACAATGATAATAACGACGATATTAGTCTCTTCGAAATGAAGTGAATTAAATGAATTGTAACACTTCAACAGCTTGCCAAAGGAAAATCTTATCATCATTGGAGCCCTTTGTTTGAGGCTGCACCTCGCGAGGAGTTATTTGTCTTACCCCGTTTGGCAACGGGGAAACAATCGTTTGGAAGTAACATTTTTCCCACGTTCCAGCGTTCGATAAAAGATGTCGATCGAACTTTTCCCTAATGTTTATTTAGGCTTTATTCCCGTCTCTCTTTCGAACATTCCCAGATGGTAGGGGGGGTTACTGCCCCGCTAAGGGGGGGTCAAAAGGTTCTTATTATTCGAACCCTTCTCCCCCCCCCCCTCCCCCCTCCTCTCCTGTGGGTATCACTGCCGATTCCAGAGACAAATATTTGCCAGCAAGAGCGAAAGATAAAAGTTCATGGGTTACGTACCAATAGTTGTTAGATAGCTATGTGGAGGTCGTATTCAGAGTGTATTGATTAAAAGATCCAATCGTGAGCTTTAGGGAACGATGTTTGTGCAATGCTGAAAGGGGATTAGTGATAAGGTAATATCTGCGTGTATGATAATCTAAGGAAAATAATTGATACATATGGATTAGGGGAATGGTTAGGTAAATAGTAAACGCAGTAAAAGTATAGTAATAGATGTTGTTATAAAAAAAGGCTGGTTTATTTGTGTTCGTCTTATTATTAATTTTATGTGCCATGTACTAATAATTTTCAGGTTTTGGTGTTAATATGTATTCTGAAATTGCGATATATTTTATCTTAGGTGTATATTTTAGATACCTCTTAGGTATATTTTGTCCTATGTGTCTTTTGTCGATTATTTTATACAGCTGGTGCGATATAATCTACGAAATTGGTAAAAAACTTTTGAAATATCATTTCAATTGAAATATTCCAGAAATTACTACTTTTACTTACTGGGTATAATTCTTTTAGAAGAAATTGGTTCTTACTACATAAAATACAAAAACGTTCTATATAAATTATACAAAATTATCTCAATAAAAATAGCACATAAACGTTTATGCAGCAAGTTTCCATTTCTACGTTATCTCAAATACTGACCTACAAAGAAAGCATACGGTGGCCCAGTGGTTGAGTATCCAACTAATAATAGGAGGTTTGTGGGTTCGAATTTCGACCCAGCTCGTGATCAAAAGGTTACTAGTTTCGTACCTTGTCGTCCATAAAAAACATCCGCCGTGTATAAGGAATTGGTGCACCTCACGCAGACAGAGGTGTGTGGGGTACCAGCTCGGATGTTATGCTCGGCTTCTGATCATGGCTCAAAATTACAAGGCAATACTCCCTGGTCTTTTTCTCCGTGGTGAATCACGAACACCTGCAAGTAGCAAATTGTGTAGTTCTAGTGCAACGTTTTTTCAACCAACCATCAAATTCTGAAAGACAAAAAAAAATCATTTTTTCCCACTTACACTGATCATGAACATACTCTTTCTGAAAAAACATTTTGACATTTCTCTTTATTCGACTCCGGAAGAGATCATCACTATTTGGGTGTAAAAAAAATATTTTTTCTTTAAAAAAAGCAATTTTGAAAACGATTTATGGACATTCCACTTCAACTCCATACCCCTTCCATGACTTTTCGAACAATCTGGGGGACCTTCAGGCGATAGAATAGAATATTGACCGTTTGCCCCCTAGGGAGGGCGGGGTTCAGCGATGTGGGAACCCTTTCTGATTTCGCTGAGTGCCGTCTTTCATAAATGCTGAATTCTCACCGCCAAAGTGATATTTCTGTCATTCGTATAACCGTAACGGTTTCTAAAATTCCCCCATAGGAAATAACTTTTTTTTTTATATATATCAAAGATTATCATGATTCATTCAATACGGACATTTTGCTGATTTTGGGAATTCATTCAATTTACTGATTTAATAATTCAGTCGTTTTGACGTTTGTTCATAGACATTAATCCAATCGTATTCTTTGTATAACATTCCGGTAAGTTTTCTAGTTGAATAGCTGATTTGATAAGTCAATCAGTTTCTTGATTTAGTATTACATTCCCACACTAATATCCATAAGATATCCTATAACTCCATGACAAATGACACAATGGATAGAAATCTGCTCTCGTTTGTATAGGGAATCAGCACCGATGTGTTAAACATCGTAAAATAAAACATAGCACTTACGAGACGTGGATGACGAGCACACGGCGTCAGATGGAACACCTTGCGTATCTTCTTTCTGTTTGAGAATGTGTCGTTGCTGCTGGTGACCCATTTCTATTTCTATAATTTGCTGAATTGGATTATCACGTAAAATCCCTTTCTTGATCGTGCACAGCCATCAGGACCGTCTCAACGGGGAAGTTGGGGGGGGGGGGGGGGGGGGCAATAATCTGGAAACCCTAAAAGTTGAGAATTTCAAGTTTTCAAAATTTCCAGACTTTGGAAAATTTATGCCTGAAAAAAATTAATATTATTAGCAAATGAAAGCTAGGGAAGATTAGAAATTGCTCAATCTGTAAGATTTAAACTTAAATTAGACCTCAGTACGGACACTTACATTAGAACGTGCGTCCAACAAATCAATACTTTTAAGAGAACAGTTTCATATTACCTAATAAAAAAAGATAAAAATGCCGATAAATTGGAACTGGGAATATTCAGTACTGTTGAGTTGGGAATTTCAAATCGTTAAATTGGGAAATTTCTTGTTTCAACCCCCCAAAAAACTTTTTGTGTGACGGCACTGACAGCCATACTCGAGTTTTTCACAAATATGCTCAAGGATTTGTACTATGGCACTAGCTACACCTTTTAAGGAAAAATAACATGACAACTGCCTGCAGCATGAGTTTAATTTCAACGCCATTTAAGCGATAAAAAATAACTTATCACGCCCCCTAGCTTTTGTAACCCCTTGAACTTGAGTCACACTAATCCGATGTTTGCATATAAAATCCAGTTACATCTAAGGAAAATCAACTTCATCTCCCATATCATCACGTACACAGACATATTTCTTTTACAGTTTACACATAAACGAAATTTCCACGACAGGATATCGATAATTAAGTGACGAAAGACTTCATTTTTTTTTCTTGAAAAATTTCTCCAGGTCGTAAAATACGAGAAACGGACAAAAGAAACTTTTGTTTCACGTCTTCCTCTGACAAATTGGAGGAGATAAAAATGTAAACATTCGTCTTTCGCGTGAATGTTTATCGGATTTCGATCTTTTCCGTTCGAAATCAGATATGGAAATCGCGTGTAATTAAAAATAGCAAGAAACAACGGATAGCGCCATCTGTGTGTGAGTGCCGGGAATAATAAGCAGTCTTGAGATCATGTTTGGCATGTTGGCGTATTGACCCGTTTTCCGCGTAAAGGAATAATGAAGATAATAACTTGCTGGCTGTTGTGGGAAAATTATGCAAGGGATCTTAATGTCTTAAAAATTGTAATATTTATTTTCTATCGCCGTCATGAATAGTTCATTCGCTAGGGAAGCGTTTTAATTGTTTTCTATTCTATAGTCACATCACAATATTCAGGCCTGTGGTGACCGAATGGTGAAGGCGTCGGACTCCGCATCCAACGGGCGCGGGTTGGATTTCCAACATCCCGTGCACTAAAAATTATCCACCGTGCATAGGGGACTGGTGCACGTTAAATCTGCTAAAGTCACCTATACAGGTTGCGTGAGCTACTTTCTTTTCAAATTTTCTAATTCAAACTTAAAGACAGTGTCCCGGGTCTTTCCTGCGGGGTAGATCCAGTTTGCGTTAAATCTTTCGTGGCTCAAATGGCCTCGTATTACACGAAGTGAGGAAATTTGGAGAGTGGGGTGACAGGTCTAGATGCTGTTCTCGTTATCTGACAATACCTCAAAATTACTGTTCAATGTACTTGTATTTTCTTCAGGATAAATCTCGGACCATTGCCAATAGTCCATTGCGTAGCTCTAATATGACATTAATACAACCAAATCAATCATAATATGTAATATTCCCTTTTTTTTATTAACATTACTAGAGAATATTGAGGCCTCCGTGGCCGAGCGGTTAAGGCGTTCAGCTACTAATCCGAGGATTGGTGGTTCGAATCCGCGCACTTGACAAAGAAAAGTAAAAAAGTAGTGATCTTGTGATCGGAGGGTTGCCAGCTTCGCTACAAAAATACTAGAAAAGTCTTCCAGAACATCCGCAAAAATTAACTTAGTGTATACGGGACTGGTGCACGATAAATCTGATCGGGGTCCAAAGTCCCGACGTCTATTGAAGGCGTTGGGTGCCAGTTCAGGTGTTTCCTCGTCATCTGACCATGGTTCTAAACTAACGAGGTGCATGTATGAATGTGTGTGTGAATGTGTATGTGTTCCCGGGGCTTTCCTTCGAGATAGACCCCGAACCGTCTCCAATAGCCCAGTGTGCAGCTCTAGTGCGACGTTAATTAACCAAACCAAACCTAGAAAATGTTTTTAGTTTCGATTTTATAAATATTTCGCTTTTATGATATGCCTCAGGGTTTAATATACAACACATACCTACTTATTTTCAAATTGCCCTCGATAGATAAATGTTTTCATTGCTTTTGATTTTATAGTCACAATATTTCCCAACCATAGGATTCAAACTCATTTTACTGTCAACACTTTTTTTTAAAAAAATTGAATAGACCTCTTTTCTAAATCCCCCTCGGAGATTTAAATATTTATACTACAACCCCATCCGGTCCCTTTTATACCCTCTTAGAACATTCAAATCGGCGAATCGTTGATGCTTTGAAGTGAAGTCACTTGTTTCAGGGGCACATCAAACGATAAGTTCCTTTTCCTGTTCTCCCCACCACCCCTTCCCCTCCTTTCGAACAAAGCGCGCCAAAACTGCCGCCAACTTCAAAGGGAAGACCACCCAAAAAGGCGTCCGTAGAAATCAAATCAAAATCTCGTAAAATTCTAGAAGCCTTTTTTTTCCATGAACGGCCGACGAAATTGTTTAGATCTCAGATGTGATGCCGTATCGTTTGGTTTTAATTGAAAGATTTGTTTGGCGTTGGCGTTTTGAAAAGAGTTTTTGACATTTCGTTCTTTTATTCTATTCCCAAACAAAATTTCAAAGTCTTTTTTGGTGGGGCTCTGTAATAGTAGAATCTATTACTAAATAAATTCAGTTTCTTTCGCGTTCTTTTGTAGCAGGATTTTGTTATTGAGAAATTCAGATCGTAGGATGCCTTTGTAAAGAAAGATAAAAGTCGAATATCCATTTGTGTAATTATATCTCGTAAATAAAATATACTAATGTGTATTCGTCCGTTTAAAATAAATTTTAATTTGTGAACTTCGTTTTTCCAACGTATACCGTATATAATATAAAAGTCAAACCTTTTGCAACAAAACATTTCATTCCGGAATTTATTGTAAGATTAAAGTACTTTTCATATTAAATTTCCTATATTTATAAAAGAATTTATCTATTTATCATAGATACGACAAGTAAAAACATAGATTTGTTTTTTCTGTGATTTTATTTCTAAATATTGTCATTTCATCATATAAGTAATGCAAAATGTTTTAAAACATGTTCAATTCAATTATTTTAATCCTCAAACTCTTGTTTTGTATGAATACTATAGTTTCGGGACCATTCATTACGAATACCAAAAGGTGGATTATATGAAAAAATATTTTTTACACAGGAAATTATAATTTTAAAATACAAAAATTAAATCATTAAAAAAAATTTCATTTTTAAAATCATAAATCTTCTGTAAAAAGAATAATATAAAAATATTTTTCCGCTCTTCCCACAACAATTCCAAACAAAATTTCCCAAACAAAATTTCAAAGTATTTTTTGGTGAGGCTCTGCAATAGTAGAATCTATTACTAAATAAATTCAGTTTATTTCGCGTTCCTTTGTAAAACAAAAAACAATATACCCATACATTCCCAATATTTATACTACCTTTTAACATATTTTATTGAAATATTGTATTGAAACATAAATATATAATGGAATTTTTAAAACAATTCAAAAAATTAACTCTTAAATACTGTGATTCTATAATTTATAATGTTAGTAATTATAATTTATAATATAATTAATAATTTTTAAAGTACTTCACAGATTTCTGATTCTTGAAAAATCTATGTTAATCTAAACTCCTGAGCTTAACCTAAACTCAAACTTTTTGATCTTCATTTACAAAATTTCTAATATCTTTTTTTCTAATATCTTCTTAACACAAAATCGTTAGCTGGATCTTCAAAAATTACCAAAATATCTTCTTATATAAAAAATGTTTTAGTATTAAAAGATGCTATTCCATAATCCCTAGAATGTTTTCCCTTACCGATTTTCCAAAAAATTTCCAACAGATTTTTTCCGCATTCGAAAATCGTTTGCACATTCGCAGGTGGGGTCCTAAAAACGTACACCTTTGACTCGCCCCGGATCCATTGATGGGATTACGTCCTTTTATCCCGTCAGGGAATGGCAACAACAAGGAAAAAGTCCCCCCTGCCGCCCCCTGTCGGCTAATCTGCGACTTAATCCGATACACACACTACCAGTATGAAATACTCTACATTCGCTCCGATCTGATCTTTTGTGAAGCCCGCATGTACGGCTAAAGAATAGGTTTCAATTCAGGGATAGGGGGACAGATTCATATTTTATTTATCTTACGATTTTTCCTATTTTTTTATTTATTTATTTTTAGGAGCTTCGTGATTGAGATGTTTGGACCTACCCCGAACTGAAATGAAACCATGGGTGTTCTTTTTTTTTGTTTGTTTTGTTAGGTTGTTGGGATTTATTTATTTATAAACTTCTGGAGTTTTCCTTACCTATGTTGTTCGTGGGAACAGCTAATCCTGTAAAGGGAGGAGTTCCGAAGATTTTTTGTTCGTTGTTGCCTAGTATGATTTAAAGAATAAATACAAACTAGGAAATGTGTTATGCACTTTTAAGACTTTCTGGGATTTGATTTTAGAATAAACTATTAAAAAAAATTGAAATATATTTTTAGGTGTTTATTATTTTAGAGTAAACGTATTTTAACCGTAGGGTTAATATTTTAAAATGTTTGAGTACGGGATAAAAATTATTTAAAATGTTTTTTATTATCTAAATTGCGGCTTAGCAATATTTAGGGAATGGAAATTTAAATTGTTTAAAGTTTAATTCCTAATCGCCCATTGAATGAATATTGTAGATTTACCTTTTTTTTTAAAGGAGTAACTTATCTGTAAGAAAACTATTAAAATCAAAATCATTTACTGAAGTTGGCCTATACATATCCTTAATGAAGAAAAGTATTTAATAACGCTATCAAACTTAATTCATAATATATAAATCATGAAAAATATGTGTTCATTTGATTTGCTGTATTCTTTCATTTCTGAGGTTTTTTTTTTTTTTTTTTTTGGGGGGGGGGGTTGAGAAATTTTATTTACACATCATTTTAATACACTCAAACGTGATATATGGAACTAATAAAAATAAATAAAATTTGATTATTTAACTACAATAAAATGATACAATGCAAAACGCAAATGTTTGCTGTGATGATAGTTGGAATGTTACTCTTGTGTGTGGGGGGGGGGGGGGGGGGGGATAACAATCTTCCGCAACGGCATCATAGCAATTGGTAAATTATATACGTTTGTGGCAGATGAAAAAACATCGGAAACAGAAAAGTATTAAACTACACTAGTAGTGTAAAAAGGCCGCTACGGAGCCGCGGAGTACGGCGGAGTAATGAGGAGTAATTGAGGAATACGAGGATTTGTGAGGATCTGAGTGGTGGTGCTGTGAGAATCAGGGCGGATCTCGTCTGTCAAGCCGAGGGGGCGTGGCCTAATGGAGATGACCTCAACCAATCAGGTGTAAGTAAGTGACGTCACATGCAGGGGACATGGGAACAGGTGTTGATCACTCATCGCCGCCGATGGGCATGTCACACCGTGTCTCAACGTGTATGTACAGGAACGGACCAATCAGCGTCTTGTGTGAGGATGACCTCATGAACAACCAATCAGGTGTCAGTAAGTGACGTCACACGCAGGTGGGGGAAGGTTTTACTAGTTCTGCTTGTAACCGCAAGACAACGCTGCATGTAGGGGAACGGACCAATCATATGCTTGTTTAAGAATGACATCATGAAGAACCAATCAGGTGTCAGTAAGTGATGTTATTTTGCGTTTTTATTTGGGTATTGGTGGAAATTTGCGACGCACAGCATCTACACATTTTTAATTATAAGCTGTGGGTTGTGACATCATAGGTATAATGTTAGGAATGGTTGGTTGTTGAAAAAACTGTGAGCTGTGAAAGTAATGTGAAAAAACTGTGAAAGTAAATAAAATATGATAGAATTAAACTAATATTCTTATTTTAATATTTATTATATTTTAATATTTATTTATATTTTGATATTTATTTGTATTTTATTATTTATATTTTTACATTTATTTTTAATATTTAATTATATTTTAACTTCTATATTTTATTATTCATTTATATTTTAACTTCTATATTTTATTATTCATTTATATTTTATATATATTTTAATATTTATATATATTTTATTATTCATATATTTCATACATATTTTAATATTTATTTATATTTTATTACTCATTTATATTTTACATATATTTTATTTACGTATACATCTGTGCCAAAAAAATTAACTCAGTGAGAGCAATTACGTCCCACTAGAGCTGCACAATGAACTTATGTTAAAGGGAATGACAGTAGTGTATATATTTTAACTATGGTTAGTACAAAAGAAAAGAATTTTGCAAGAATGGTTTTAGAAAAATATATTTTATGTGACCAACTCCAGCATATAATTTCGCAATATAACTCTATGAGGAATCATCCTATGGGGGTAAATAACATACCATCGTGTACAGGAAGGTAGACCAGATTAATAAGTAAAGCTTTTTTTACCTTTTGACATGTGTACTAAGGGTATAAAAAATGACAGTCTGGGGTTCTATGAAAATAATGTTTATAACAATATACGTTTAAATTACAATTTATATAACGGAAATCAGTCTCAGTGGATGAAAAAAAAGTAATTAATATGAAAGCTGATACTTTGAAAAAGAACCTTGGGAACCAAAACCTTGTATTACGGTTAATTAAACTTTTTATAAAAGTAATGTGTTCTTTAAATGTTTTTCACATCATACGTAAAATTATTATTTTAAGAGGGAAAATATCATATCGTTATGACTAGAAGGAGGGATCTCACCTTGATCACAATTGGATGCATTAGAATTGCTTACTGTTTAGGAATATGATGTAAAAGTTACTCTATCGCACTGTTTGTTGTGCTGGGCTTGATAAGAGCAGATTTGGGGTTGGTATGTAAGATAATGGATCTATTACTTGTTCTAATACGTGTTGAATAAGGGAATTTGTCTTAGATGTTGCTGTTTTAGGGGTGTTTTATAATTGGTTGTTTGATTGAACGATACAGTGCAGCTATACAAAGGGGTTTATTTATACGCTTGGTACAAGTACACATTTTTTCTTATGTCATAAAATTACACTATAACAAAACGCATAGGTGGATGGTAGAAATGAAGTAGCACCATACAAGGGGAATTATTAGGGCTGGCTGATTAAATTTTCAAAGACTAAGAGGCAACAAGTTCCCATATGAGTACAATTGAGGGTGAATGTGTAGAATTTGGCGACATCAAGTATCCACAAGGGGACAATTTGAGAGGTGTATTCGTAAAATTAGCGACATAAAGTACCCATAGGGAGACGTTTGTAGGCGTATACATAAAATTGGGGTGAAAGCGGGGTTTGTAGTTGTACATTAGACAAGAATAAATGTAAAATGAAAAAGTTTAAGTTTGAAATAAATTATAAAAAGAATAAATGTTAAAAAAAAAAAGTTAAAATACAATTTAAAAAGCAAAATGTAAAAAAAAAAAAAAAAATTTAAAAAGAAAAATGTAAAAATAAAAAAAAGTTTAAGTGTGAATTAAAAACTAAAAGGTTAAGTAAGAAAAAATATATATATATTTATATAAAAAATATTTGAAAAAAGTTTAAGTGTGAAATAAATTATAAAACTAATAAATGTAAAATAAAAAGTTTACGTGTGAAATAGATTATAAAAAGTATAAATGTAAAAAAATAAATAAAAAGTTTAAGTGAAAAATATAATGTAAAGATAAAAAAGTTAAAAAACAGTAACTGTAAAATAAAAAAAAAGTTTGTATAAAATGAACTTTTAAAAGAAAAATGAAAAAAAAAAGTAAAAACAATATATATAAAAAAAGTTTTAAGTGTAAAAATAAAATTAAAAAAAAAAAAATTAAAAAAAAAAAAAAAAAGAAACGTTAAAAGAAAATTGCTAAATGTAAAAAAGAAATGTGTTAAATGTAAAAGATTAACCATCATAAGTTTTTTACCCGAATCGACCCAAAGCCATATGGTGTTACGGAACGTACTAGCCCCATATAGGCACAGATGCCCGTGGTGAGTTCTGTGAATGGTCTACCCACTAATCAAACGACAAGTACCACAATTACATTAAATAATTAGCAACAAAAAAAGCAGGAAATACTACTATAGATATAAAAAATATTAACAAAGTATCGAAAATAGAACCAAAGGTAACTAATAAATCTGTATAGAATGAGTGTCTATAAATGTATAAGAGAAACCAATGTATATATTTCTACTAAAATGTTGACACATATACTAAATTTTTAACAAATTAAGTCAAATATTTGCGAAATAGAGAAAATAATACATACTTTTTAAAATTGTATCAAATAGTCTATGAATGGATAAAAAAAAATATCATGACATGTATTAAAAAAAAAATTAAAATAATGGACTTACGTGTAACACATTAAGTTAAGAAATTTATACTTATCAAAGAAAGTAACGTAAGTCATATAAAAAAAAAAACCTGTAGTTAAGTACAATTGTTAATTGAATATGCTACAAAATATTGTCAAATTACATCATTTTTAGTGATAGGACAAACAAACTTGTTAAAATGTCATATAATTATCAAAAATATTATACAAAGTACGAATTTAAAAAAAAAAAAGTAAATGCAAAAAGAAAAAAAAATTTAAGTGTAAAATAAAATGTAAAAAATAAAAAAAAGTTTAATAAAAAAAAAGTTAAAAAATAATAAAAAAAAAATTTAAGTGTAAAATACAATTTAAAAAAAAATGTAAAAAGAAAAAAGTTTAATAAAAATTGCATGTAAAAAGAAAAAAGTAAAAAAAAAAAGTTAAAAAAGAAAAAAAAAAAGTTAAAAAATAAATAAAAAGTTAAAAAAGAAAAAAAAAAGTTAAAAAATAAATAAAAAGTTAAAAAAGAAAAAAAGTTAAAAAAGAAAAAAAAAAGTTTAAAAAGAAAAAAAAAAGTTTAAAAAGAAAAAAAAAGTTTAAAAAGAAAAAAAAAATTAAAAAAGAAAAAAAAATTAAAAAAGAAAAAAAAATTAAAAAAGAAAAAAAATTAAAAAAAAAAAAAAAGTTAAAAAAGAAAAAAAAAAGAAAAAAAATTAAAAAAAAAAAAAAAAAAAGTTAAAAAAGAAAAAAAAAGTTTAAAAAAAATAGTTAAAGTGTAAAATACAATTTAAAAAAAAAAATGAAAACATAAAAAATTAAAAAAAAAAATGTAAGTGTAAAATTACATTTTAAAAGAAAATGTGAAAATAGAAAAAAAAGTAAAAAGAAAATTGCTAAAAGTAAAAAAAAAATAAAGGTGTAAAATGTTAAATAAAAAGACCTTAAGTGTAAAAAATAGAAGAAAAAAGTTTAAGTGTAAAATATTACTCATCAAAAGCTTTTTACTCGTATCCACCCAAAGTTATATGGCGTTACGGAGCGTACTAGCCCCATATAGGCGCAGATTCCATTTGTGTTATTAATGCCTGAATGTGGTGAAAAATTGACTATTTGACTCATAGCCGTATACTGACCCCCTTGTTCCTGGTAAAATTGATGTAAATCCACATGGTTTTGTACTATAATCATGTGCAAAGACCTTCTAAAAATTCTACCTACATATTATAAATTGAACAAAGCAGTCTAAAAATATTACATAAATTTCACTAATAAGAACTTAATTTCCATATATATATATATTATTGTAACAAAGACCTTATATTAGTATTAATGAAATCACTTTGTTAATAATTCAACAATATTATTTGTATACATCTCCTACACTGGGTGTGTACTTGACATTTTATCCTTAGCAGCACACTATTGGTTTTATTTTTTGAGGCAAGATTGCTGTTAATCTCCGTAAGTTTTCATGTGTCGTAGGGTGCTGAAGGTCATTTTGATCTGTTGGGCATGTACTATTGGTAATATTTTAACATATTAAGTAATATTTTTCTTACTTTGTATAATATATTTGATAATTATATGACATTTTAACAGTAATGTGAAGTATTTTATGATAATTATACACATTTGCCCCTATGTTAGTTTCTAAAACTGCGTTATCGTAATCTTTAAAGACAAAGTGTTTGGTTGTTAAATCACTACCATGGAATAACTTGGCAATATTTTGTAGCATATTCAATTAACAATTATACTTAATTACAGTTTTTTTTTTATAATAACTTATGTTAATTTCTTTGGTAAATATAAATTTTTTAACTTAAACTGTCACGCGTAAGTCCATTATTTTAATACATGTCATGATTTTTTTTTTATCCATTTATAGATACAATTAAAAATTATATATACAATTTTTTTTTTATCCATTCATAGACTATTTGATACAATTTTAAAAAGTATGTTCCATTTTTTCTATTTCGCAAATATATGAGTTAATTTATTAAACCTTTAGTATATGTGTCAACATTTTAGTAGAGATATAAACATTGGTTTCTCTTATACATTTATAGACACCCATTGTATACAGATTTATTAGTTATTCTTGGTTCTATTTTCTATACTTTGATAATATTTTTTATATCTATATTAGTATTTTCTGCTTTTTTTTTTTTGCTAATATTTTAATATAATTATTGTACTTATCGTTTGATTAGTGGGTAGACCATTCACAGAACTCACCAAGGAATCTGCGCCTATATGGGGCTAGTACGCTCCGTAACGCCATATAACTTTGGGTGGATACGAGTAAAAAGCTTTTGATGAGTAATATTTTACACTTAAACTTTTTTCTTCTATTTTTTACACTTAAGGTCTTTTTATTTAACATTTTACACCTTTATTTTTTTTTTACTTTTAGCAATTTTCTTTTTACTTTTTTTTCTATTTTCACATTTTCTTTTAAAATGTAATTTTACACTTACATTTTTTTTTTTAATTTTTTATGTTTTCATTTTTTTTTTTAAATTGTATTTTACACTTTAACTATTTTTTTTAAACTTTTTTTTTCTTTTTTTTTTCTTTTTTAACTTTTTTTTTTTTTTTTTTTAATTTTTTTTCTTTTTTTTTTCTTTTTTAACTTTTTTTTTTTTTTAATTTTTTTTCTTTTTTAATTTTTTTTTCTTTTTTTAATTTTTTTTTCTTTTTTAATTTTTTTTTTCTTTTTAAACTTTTTTTTTCTTTTTAAACTTTTTTTTTTCTTTTTAAACTTTTTTTTTTCTTTTTTAACTTTTTTTCTTTTTTAACTTTTTATTTATTTTTTAACTTTTTTTTTTCTTTTTTAACTTTTTATTTATTTTTTAACTTTTTTTTTTTCTTTTTTAACTTTTTTTTTTTACTTTTTTCTTTTTACATGCAATTTTTATTAAACTTTTTTCTTTTTACATTTTTTTTTAAATTGTATTTTACACTTAAATTTTTTTTTTATTATTTTTTAACTTTTTTTTATTAAACTTTTTTTTATTTTTTACATTTTATTTTACACTTAAATTTTTTTTTCTTTTTGCATTTACTTTTTTTTTTTTTAAATTCGTACTTTGTATAATATTTTTGATAATTATATGACATTTTAACAAGTTTGTTTGTCCTATCACTAAAAATGATGTAATTTGACAATATTTTGTAGCATATTCAATTAACAATTGTACTTAACTACAGGTTTTTTTTTTTATATGACTTACGTTACTTTCTTTGATAAGTATAAATTTCTTAACTTAATGTGTTACACGTAAGTCCATTATTTTAATTTTTTTTTTAATACATGTCATGATATTTTTTTTTATCCATTCATAGACTATTTGATACAATTTTAAAAAGTATGTATTATTTTCTCTATTTCGCAAATATTTGACTTAATTTGTTAAAAATTTAGTATATGTGTCAACATTTTAGTAGAAATATATACATTGGTTTCTCTTATACATTTATAGACACTCATTCTATACAGATTTATTAGTTACCTTTGGTTCTATTTTCGATACTTTGTTAATATTTTTTATATCTATAGTAGTATTTCCTGCTTTTTTTGTTGCTAATTATTTAATGTAATTGTGGTACTTGTCGTTTGATTAGTGGGTAGACCATTCACAGAACTCACCACGGGCATCTGTGCCTATATGGGGCTAGTACGTTCCGTAACACCATATGGCTTTGGGTCGATTCGGGTAAAAAACTTATGATGGTTAATCTTTTACATTTAACACATTTCTTTTTTACATTTAGCAATTTTCTTTTAACGTTTCTTTTTTTTTTTTTTTTTAATTTTTTTTTTTTTAATTTTATTTTTACACTTAAAACTTTTTTTATATATATTGTTTTTACTTTTTTTTTTCATTTTTCTTTTAAAAGTTCATTTTATACAAACTTTTTTTTTATTTTACAGTTACTGTTTTTTAACTTTTTTATCTTTACATTATATTTTTCACTTAAACTTTTTATTTATTTTTTTACATTTATACTTTTTATAATCTATTTCACACGTAAACTTTTTATTTTACATTTATTAGTTTTATAATTTATTTCACACTTAAACTTTTTTCAAATATTTTTTATATAAATATATATATATTTTTTCTTACTTAACCTTTTAGTTTTTAATTCACACTTAAACTTTTTTTTATTTTTACATTTTTCTTTTTAAATTTTTTTTTTTTTTTTTACATTTTGCTTTTTAAATTGTATTTTAACTTTTTTTTTTTAACATTTATTCTTTTTATAATTTATTTCAAACTTAAACTTTTTCATTTTACATTTATTCTTGTCTAATGTACAACTACAAACCCCGCTTTCACCCCAATTTTATGTATACGCCTACAAACGTCTCCCTATGGGTACTTTATGTCGCTAATTTTACGAATACACCTCTCAAATTGTCCCCTTGTGGATACTTGATGTCGCCAAATTCTACACATTCACCCTCAATTGTACTCATATGGGAACTTGTTGCCTCTTAGTCTTTGAAAATTTAATCAGCCAGCCCTAATAATTCCCCTTGTATGGTGCTACTTCATTTCTACCATCCACCTATGCGTTTTGTTATAGTGTAATTTTATGACATAAGAAAAAATGTGTACTTGTACCAAGCGTATAAATAAACCCCTTTGTATAGCTGCACTGTATCGTTCAATCAAACAACCAATTATAAAACACCCCTAAAACAGCAACATCTAAGACAAATTCCCTTATTCAACACGTATTAGAACAAGTAATAGATCCATTATCTTACATACCAACCCCAAATCTGCTCTTATCAAGCCCAGCACAACAAACAGTGCGATAGAGTAACTTTTACATCATATTCCTAAACAGTAAGCAATTCTAATGCATCCAATTGTGATCAAGGTGAGATCCCTCCTTCTAGTCATAACGATATGATATTTTCCCTCTTAAAATAATAATTTTACGTATGATGTGAAAAACATTTAAAGAACACATTACTTTTATAAAAAGTTTAATTAACCGTAATACAAGGTTTTGGTTCCCAAGGTTCTTTTTCAAAGTATCAGCTTTCATATTAATTACTTTTTTTTCATCCACTGAGACTGATTTCCGTTATATAAATTGTAATTTAAACGTATATTGTTATAAACATTATTTTCATAGAACCCCAGACTGTCATTTTTTATACCCTTAGTACACATGTCAAAAGGTAAAAAAAGCTTTACTTATTAATCTGGTCTACCTTCCTGTACACGATGGTATGTTATTTACCCCCATAGGATGATTCCTCATAGAGTTATATTGCGAAATTATATGCTGGAGTTGGTCACATAAAATATATTTTTCTAAAACCATTCTTGCAAAATTCTTTTCTTTTGTACTAACCATAGTTAAAATATATACACTACTGTCATTCCCTTTAACATAAGTTCATTGTGCAGCTCTAGTGGGACGTAATTGCTCTCACTGAGTTAATTTTTTTGGCACAGATGTATACGTAAATAAAATATATGTAAAATATAAATGAGTAATAAAATATAAATAAATATTAAAATATGTATGAAATATATGAATAATAAAATATATATAAATATTAAAATATATATAAAATATAAATGAATAATAAAATATAGAAGTTAAAATATAAATGAATAATAAAATATAGAAGTTAAAATATAATTAAATATTAAAAATAAATGTAAAAATATAAATAATAAAATACAAATAAATATCAAAATATAAATAAATATTAAAATATAATAAATATTAAAATAAGAATATTAGTTTAATTCTATCATATTTTATTTACTTTCACAGTTTTTTCACATTACTTTCACAGCTCACAGTTTTTTCAACAACCAACCATTCCTAACATTATACCTATGATGTCACAACCCACAGCTTATAATTAAAAATGTGTAGATGCTGTGCGTCGCAAATTTCCACCAATACCCAAATAAAAACGCAAAATAACATCACTTACTGACACCTGATTGGTTCTTCATGATGTCATTCTTAAACAAGCATATGATTGGTCCGTTCCCCTACATGCAGCGTTGTCTTGCGGTTACAAGCAGAACTAGTAAAACCTTCCCCCACCTGCGTGTGACGTCACTTACTGACACCTGATTGGTTGTTCATGAGGTCATCCTCACACAAGACGCTGATTGGTCCGTTCCTGTACATACACGTTGAGACACGGTGTGACATGCCCATCGGCGGCGATGAGTGATCAACACCTGTTCCCATGTCCCCTGCATGTGACGTCACTTACTTACACCTGATTGGTTGAGGTCATCTCCATTAGGCCACGCCCCCTCGGCTTGACAGACGAGATCCGCCCTGATTCTCACAGCACCACCACTCAGATCCTCACAAATCCTCGTATTCCTCAATTACTCCTCATTACTCCGCCGTACTCCGCGGCTCCGTAGCGGCCTTTTTACACTACTTACACTTGAATTGCCCAAACGCAAAAGCAGTTCTATCCAAAAATTCGTAAAATGAGATTTTACTATCAATAGGTACTTTGGAACTTTTTCTTCATTTTTAATATATGATAAAGATAAAAAAAAATAGTAGAAAAATCTGATAACTTACACGTTTTAGTGGAGATTTGTATTTGATTCCTTCACTTTTATAAAAAAAAATATTATTGTATTAACAACAGTTAAGTTTCGACAGTTTATCGCGAAAATTTAATCTAAAAAAGCTTTTCTTTCTGCTTTTGCATCTCGGATATAAATATTAATTTCGCTGAAAAACAAATCAGAAATCGAAAAATATTAAACTACAATTATAATCAACACTAAAGTAAAATTTAACTTCTACCAGAATTTACATGACGTTTAAAAAACTAAAAAAAATTACAATATATTATTTATGACCAACACCAAGACAAGATTTAGTAAAATGTTTTTTGTAGATAACAGCTAATAAGAGAATCGTCCCATATTCTTTCACTCTTGTGCATTATCTGCTTCGTACGAAAAAATTCCGAGTAGGGGCCCCCAATATCTTAAGCATAAACTCGTCGCCCTATTAATACTTATCAATCCGCCAAGTTTCAGGTTATCACGGTCCTAAAACGTGTCTTGCGAAAAGAAATCACGCCCACACTTCTTCCAGAAAATATGGGGAACAGGGTTGCCGTAGTTCGATACACAAAAATCGCCAAATGAAAAAAAAATCCGCCAAATTAAATAAAAATTTCAAACATGGTTAATGACCGTTACTTAAATTTTTGTACACTTCTTGACGTGAAACGCTTTTAAAATCAGTAACATGGGGCATCAGGATATAAACGCGTTTTCCTTTTGTGCTTAAGTCATTCGCACATTATAACTCCGTTACAAATAACACCATTGACATAAATTTGGTGTCCATGAAAAAAAAAAGAATTAATTAAATTAATTAAAAGAATTAATTGTGGTATTAGGATATAAAAACTATGTTACGCCTTTGGTGTTATCCATTCCGCCCCAAAAACTTCCGTTAGCACGATTGACATAAATTTAGTCCCGTTCGACAGAAATATAAAAAGTGAGGACGGTCCGATTGCAAGAAATTTCAAGCACAACGGTGTAATTAAATAGTTAATATGTATAAAGTATGTTAAAAATTATAAGACTCTCTTGTAAATATGCAAACCAAAATAAAAGTGATAATTAATCCGAATTAAAATTATTGAAAATAAACAGAATATTAGCCAAAATGTGGAATAAATAATCAATATTTTTAACTGACAAAAGCGGATGACGTTTAAAAACAAGGGCGAAATATTAGAAAAAAGTTCATTTAATTAAAACTTTATTTGAATATAATTCGAAAAATTTTCTTTTTTAATTATGTATTGGCACTAATGCGTGCTTAAAAGTTTGCAAACCACGTACAACGATTAGACGGGTTCCAGTGGAGTCAAACCGAACTGCTAATTAATTTTTCTTTAATTGGCGACCATTCCTCACGTTGGCACAAACCATTCCTACCGCTTTAATCTACTGATATGACAGTTTTTGTGAAACTTCTGGCCGTGATCCGACACAGCCAACACCCGATTTGTTAAAATAAACCCCAATTTTAATTAAATCCAGTCATAAAAAAACACTCCAAAGCAACATTTTTCGTCTAAAAAAATTTACTCTACGAAGAACATCAAATTTGAAAAACTGCCTCGTTGGCGATCTTTTTGGCGAAATATATGAGGGACATTTTTTCACAAGTTGGGGAGCATTGGAATTCATCTCTCGTCTGCAGAAGATAGTGCGGGCGCCGGAAATTCGAACACAACACCGCCCCGACTGCCCCCCTCCCCCGTACGCCCCCTCGAGCATTCCTGACGAGTTCTAAAAGCCCCCACTTGCAAGATGTCACCACCCGATAAAACTCCCCTTGTTCTGTATGAAGGGAACCGTTACCGTCAACTTACCAACACCGGATTCTTTAGAGCAAACGCAACTGTCGCCAAATTCCACAAAAATTCTTAGAACATTTTCGCAAATTAACATCTTGCTTTTTTTTGTGTAATATCTCTTTGAACGTCAGTTTGTTGTACATTAAAATTTATCAAAAATTAAAAATGCAGTTAGGAATAAATATATATATTTTTAATATTTAGAGTAACTTCTTACCTGTCTTTGAAAACTTCTAAAATTACTTGTAAAAATATTGATTGATAGCACAAAAATACATACTTACCAATCATTAACACCTCAAATTTGTGATGACGTTGATTTTAAATTGCAAAATATTTAACTTGAAACATAATCTTATACTTTTTTTTTTACAGATTTGTGAGAAACGTATATTTGTAATGAATTTAAGCGGCACAAAATTAATCTGAAATATTTTAAAGCTTATCAAAGATTTTTAAAATGTTAGATCAGATATTTACTGTCACTGGTTATAAAAAAATCGATCATTAAAATTCCTTAAAGACAGTTCATTTATTTCGTCACACAACGTAGGGAAGGTGTGACCATGGCTTGACATATGGGAGAGGGTCTCAGTGGTAGCATGACGTAACAAAACTCTAGAAAAAATACTAAAACGTGTTGCCCAAACTTTGATATAAGTAACTTTTTATTGAAATCGCAATCTATGTATGGGATTTTTGTAAAATTTGCCAAGTGGAAGTTTTAAAGACTGTTTTTGAACTCTAAAAAATTATCGTGACGGGACATCTGTTTGAGGGGGCAAACTAACGTGACAATGCGTGGCATAGGGAATGATGAGCAAAAGGATCGTGACGTAATAAATGAACACTCCCTAACAAGCAAGTCAAGAATCATATAATTGACTGTCAAATAATAATACATTTTACATATAAATGTAATATCAATTAATCATTTTAATTTAGCTGAGATAATTTATATTGTAAATAATATTAACGTTAACACAAAAGCAGTACCTTGAATTATTAAACATTATTTTTTATCAAATATGGAGATATTAAAAACAAAAGTTAACAACAAATTAAATAAAAGCAAAACTTATTTATAATTTATAAGGACAGAAAAGGTTATTTAAAAATATTTTTTGTTTTACGCATCAGAAGATTTAGAATATTCTATAGTAAGAAGCAAAAATTTTAATATATTTTCACAAAAAGTCGCCAAAATTAGAATATGACGCCAACCATAGCAAAACCAGTTGAGGGGTTACAAACTTCCTAAAGTAGGGGACAGGAAGCCAGCGACGCGACTAACAAGGTTCCGAAAAAAGGAATTTGTCCCTATCTGTCAGAGAGGGGTGCACGTGTTGAACAACCCCCTACCCCCTCCACTCAACTCGAGTCTGACCCCCCTCTTATCGTCTGAACCCCCCTCTATGTTTACTTTTCCAACCAGCTGCACCAGTGATCAAAAATAAATAAAAGGGGGAGGGAGGGCGATACCGAGATTTATAATGCTTTGTTGGTGGATGTTTGGTAATGCGAGGCGGATGTTTTGCTCAAGGAAATGTGTTCTGACTCTGGAATGGGATTGTTGTTTGTCTTTAGGTCGTTGATAGCAATAGGGAAATTACCACACGTAATAAAAAAAAATCGGGAGTGTCTGTGTCAGAGCACGGCCAGGAGGGTTTTACCTAAAACCTCACTACAATATACTTATTAAAATAATAATTGGTCGCCAACAAGTACCTCGTCCACAGAAAGAACCAACGCAAGCTGTTACGTCTGACTTCGCTGGCCCCCGTTCACGCTCAGCACGTGTACTTTGCTTTATTGTCTTTAACACATCGACGCCTGGTTTCTTATCGAACGGGACTAAATATATGTCAATCGTGTTATTTGTCATTGAGTTGTAGTGTTGAAATGGGTCACTGAAAAGTGCAACATAGATTTCCTATCCTGTTACCTCATGCAGCTGACTTTAAAGAAATATCACGTAAATTAGGCTTACTTTTAAGCATGGTATGATCTTTTTCTGCATGTAATTATCAGTTTCTTTAAAATAGGCGATTCAAGGTTACAGTTGTTCCCTCTTCTAATTACATGGAAACACAAGAAATTCAGATAGAGAAGAATGGAATAATTGCGATATTGCTTCTATACCGTTATTTACTACAGAAAATATAGAGAAATTTTGCTATTCTTTTTGGGGAGCTTATTTTCAACAGAGAAAATTTTTCCGCTTAATATTCAGCCGCCGCATCGTGAGAAAATTCTGTCATGCAATCAAAAGATTTTTTGACGTGTAACATCTTTAAAATTAATCGGCAAAAAAATCTAGCGATCAATCAAACAAATAAACGTAATAGAAAATATAACGCAAATAAACCTTTTTTTCTTATATCCAGGAAGATAAAATCTAGTAGAGTGATTCCTTATACCTTTAATTCGAAAACTAAGCTATGTACGAACTTCTTGCTGAAATACCCGTTGTTGTCCACGAGATTCAAATAAAATTCACTCTTCATTGACTTTCCTACTTTACGTATGCCTATAAAAATGAAACTTGTCAGAGTGGTTCTTTATAACTTAAATACGAAAACTAAGCGATTCGCGAACTTCCAGCTGAAACACCCATTCTGTGCATGGGCTTAAAATAAAATTGTATCATTCTCCTAATTTCTGCTTGTGCAGGAACGTGAAATTTGGCAGAGTCGTCCCTTTTACCTTGAATAGAAAAAACGATCTACTCGTGAACTACCTGAAATACCCGTTCTGCGCACCTGGTTAAAATGAAATGCACAAATCAATAATTATAATATTCTCCATATACCCAGGACGATGACAATTAGCAGAAAATATTATAATCGGAAAATACGTAATTTTTCACTTTTTATATAAGATAAAAAGGAAAAACAACCTATTTATGTACTTCAAGCTGAAATACCCGTTCTGCGCACACGATTAAAATGACAGACTCATCACTGATTCTCCCATTTCTTACACAACCAGGATTATGAAATTTGGCAGAGTTGTGCTTTATACCTCAAATAAAGAAAAGAACGAATCGACACTGCAGAAATGCCACACTACTTTCCGCTAAAATGCGGAGAGACCCAAAAATCTCAGTAGACGGAATCCGTATCCTATTTAACTAAGTGACACTTCCCTCGGAATATCAAAGGTAGCTGAGAATCTGGACTCGGACCAAATCTCTGTTTTCTTGTCTGGGGAGCTTTCCGCCGATTCTTGGAGATAGGCCGCCCTACAAACCTTGAGCATCTCAGAAGCGTAGAGGAATTCTTTTAAACTGGGAACCGATTTGTGTCATTGTTACTCGAGCTGGTGATGTGGAATTTGCATTGTTGCGCTGGGTTTTGACTTGTGTTTGGTGGAATTCTAATCTAGTGTGCTTTTAAATTGTCATTGATAAGTTTGGTTCATTACATACAAGATGAATGGGATGTGTATTTTAACAGTAAAATGTAAACTTAAAAAAATAATCAAAATAAGCGATTAGTTAATCTTTTTTTTTTTTTAAGACGAGTGTGTCTGTGGATTTGTTTTTTATGCAAATCTACAGTTTTATTCCGAGCATAAAGAAAATGTTGAACATTTGACCTTCAAAACAAGAGGAAGGTCACTGTTTACATGCGATTTCGAAAACCCAACCCCATAACCTTTCCCTTCACCTTAAAGCAGGAATGACTTCTTACTAAAACCGCCAGATGGCGTCACTCGAAAGAAATCGGTCTGCACTCTGCGTAAAGCCCAGGCAACTCCGGGTACTTCCGTTACGTTGACATTAATTTAAAAGTAAAACATTTTTAAAAAAACTTGCTAAGCATATGCAGTTTGTTATCTTAATTGAACGTTAGGTATTCTGCCTAATTTACATAAACTCTGCAAATCCTATCTGAAAATTGAATCATAACAATAAGGTTCAATTCTGTATTTAAATTGTTAAAGACTTATTTGTTTATACCATTGTTATTATCATCTATTCCCTTCTTGTATTCTTTCAAATATATTTAGTTTTTTTTTATCTACTCTTCTAAATACATTCCGCCTTATTATCTATCAATTTTTATATGTCTAGAATTGAAGCTTTGTAATTTTCTTTTTGTTCCTACAATTTTTACTATAAGTCCATTGCTATTAGGCAGCCCAGGAATGAACAAAGTCAGGATATAATTTAAAACAAAGTGAAACCTTTTGTAAAATTATCAGTACCTACAGTTTACTTACCAACCCTAGAAAAGTTCTATGTCTTTATTCTGAATTTAAAATGCAATCTAGAATATTTTATCAAATGGTCCCATTGTTCAAAACTCCTGCTAATGCGATTTACTTATGGCCCTCCCTCTAATCCGGAAGCTACTTCTCTTTTTAAATTTACTCTTTGCAGAAAAAAACACGCCAAAAGAATCATTCCTTTGACTATTTTCATTTCACTTTGCTTTTTATAACATACCGTACACCCCCCCCCCCCCTTTCCCCATAAGTTTTCTAAGTATTATTGTAATTTTTAATTATGATGCCAATTTAAAAAAAAAATCATGTAATAACCATTATAACAATTGTAATAACCATTATAACAATTGTAATAACCATTATAACAATTGTAATAACCATTATAACAATTGTAATAACCATTATAACAATTGTAATAACCATTATAACAATTGTAATAACCATTATAACAATTGTAATAACCATTATAACCATTATAACAATTGTAATAACCATTATAATAATTGCAATAACCATTATAACCATTATAACAATTGTAATAACCATTATAACAATTGTAATAACCATTATAACAATTGTAATAACCATTATAACTATTGTAATAACCATTATAACAATTGTAATGACCATAATAACAATTGTAATAACCATTCTAACCAAGTTACTGTGTGTGACCTGTTTCCTGTCTTTTTTATCATCTTACATGTTACTTCTATGTAATTTATTGGTTTCCGCATTGCCTTTTTTTTTACCATTCTTTTTCTTTTCAATCATCTACCATTTACTTTTACCAAATTCTTTCATTCTTTTTGTCACATAATACTTTCTTCTTGTTCTACATTATTCACATTGATTTATTTCACACAAAAAATCCCAACACATTTTAATCCAAGCATAAAACCCATAATCCGACAATTCTTCAACACCAAAAAACCAAAAATCCTTACCCAAAAATTTTAATCGGTCACATTCTTCGAAAAGCGTCTGCGTCCACTCTCTTCCACCCGCATAGTGTAGGCTTCCAGAATGATATACGATGTAATTATTACCCAGGGGTGCCAAGGGGGGGACTTGGATTTATGGACATAAGCGGGACGGGGCCGTAGTCGTGACCAATGGGAATCCCAGCGACCTTAATCCACTTGACACTGGTGATTGAGACTTATATGCGGGCGCTGGTGTCGAGCCCCCACATTCGCCCCCCTTGCGCTGCGACGCGAGTTCAAACCGTTTTGTAAGAGGAACGTGCGTTTCGTAAATTGTCCCGTTTTGTTAATGGGGCATTTCCCATAAGGAATGGAGGCTGGAACGAGCAGTCGAAGTGCCAGAGTAGAATTCTATTTCGGCGAGCAGAAGATTTTGAAGCTTGTGGTTAGGCTTTGGGCGATATTGAGATTTTGATATTGCGAAGCATCGTCAGTGAAACATCGATATATCTCTAAAATCGTTGTATCCATACATCTATATCTCCCGATATATCTTGATATATCGATAAGCCGATATATCGATATCTACCGATATATCTTGATATAACTATATCTACCGATATATCTATATCTACCGATATATCTTGATATATCTATATCTACCGATATATCTTGATATATCTATATCTACCGATATATCTTGATATATCTATATCTACCGATATATCGATATCTACCGATATATCTTGATATATCTATATCTACCGATATATCTTGATATATCTATAGCTACCGATATATCTTGATATATCTATATCTACCGATATATCGATATATACCGATATATCTTGATATATCTATATCTACCAATATATCTTGATATATCTATATCTACCAATATATCTTGATATATCGATATATACCAATATATCTTGATATATCGATATATACCAATATATCTTGTTATATCTATAAGCCGATATATCTTGATATATCGATAAGCCGAGATATCGATATCCCAATGTATCGATTTCTCAATATATCGATATGTTTACTACGCAATTTTTAAAAAATGGGGTACGCACAGTCCCCACTCTGTCGTAAGGTTTGGTTCGTGAATACTTTGTACGCGCGCCTGCTCCTTCTTGCGTCTTCGGTAAGTCCTAGATCTCTGCTTACTTGTTTTTGGTTTAGACTCCATCGTATCATTTTGTTCGTCTTGAACTGCTCTTCCAACCTGTTTACGTTTCATGTGTTGCAATTGAACTTCAATGTAATATTTTGACGACATAGTTAAATCATCGATCAATTTTTACTTCCTACTCCGTGGAATTTTCACGCAAATGGTTTTTACTGTCAACTAGTCAAATTGAATTGTAGAACTCGTCGTATTTTTCAATTTGAGCTCGCGATCACTGTAGCCCTTCAATTACAAAAGTTACGGTGTGGATAGATAGTATCTTCCGTGCTAGTTTATTTAAGCAGCAGTCAATAGATTTGAATATTGTAGAAGTGCCCAAACAAGCCTATCCACATTGAAAAATTATGTATTCTACCGTCCTAATGATTTCGTGAACGATTGACCCTCCAGAATAGAAAGAAGGTCAGTCAAGTTAATTAATTATCTTAGTCAACTACTTATAAAGTTTACTTATAGCTGGTGAAATTAAATTTCTAAACATATAAACATACCAAAAAAAATTGAGTGAGAAAAAAATATAAATAACATGAAGCTTAAGAGTAAATACATGTCCTATTTTTTAAATTAATTTATCAATATTAACCAACCGTTAGTGAGGTTCCTGATTTAACTCGCCTTATCGGCATTTCGTCTGTTTTTAAATTTATTTGTTACGCAGTTACGGCGAAACGCGTTGGTCGATTTACTTTAAATTTAGAATGAATGTTCCTTAAAGTCATTAGAAATGACATATATTGTGTTTTTTTTGTTCTCTTTGTTTTTTGGTCCGAAGGTATACTATACACAGAACTATTTTTAGTATGTATATGGTTCTAAAGCAATGATGAATTTGGTATCAAATTTTTAATACCAATTAATATTATTTCCATTGTAGTCTCTCTATTTTTATATTTGGCCAGTTCTACAAATTCTTCTTCCAGGCACTTTTCTCAACCTTATATTAATTCATACTTATTTAAATTGACTTCAAATGATTATTCGCCATTCGCTTTGAACTGGGATTACCCACAACGACCTATCTTGCATTCGCCATTTAAGCGAAGACGATCGCGAAAAACCAGGCGTTGCTCTCGGCAGACAATCAGAAAAAATTCCCCCATATTTTTTTCATTTTTAAAATGCTGTAAGTGCCCACATCCATTACCAAGTTTGGGTTATCGCTAGATAAGTACCAAGCCCTTATTATTATAAGTTCAAGTGTCAAAAAGAAATTCTCGATAATGCCGTTCAATTGTAATGGTGTGATGATAAAATATCCCTGTAAATGTATCCTTAAAGAGGGACTGCCCTAATGTGCCTCCATGTTCGTTGTCAGTTACAACAAGCTTATTCCATTAACGAACTTCGTAAAATACGATTTGATACATTAGTATAGCTTTTGAGAAGTACCTGTCTTGCACTTGTCTAAAAGTACTGATGTCTTGCTCATAATATAAATACGAGCTGTCAACTATTATCATGAGAGATCGTTTGTTTTTAAGCCATAATATTACGAATTTTTCTACTTGAAACATTGCATTTGTAAGAAAAATCGACTGTGGCTGTGTCAGAGCACAACCCGAGGGGCGTTGCATGAAACGTCATTTCAGCAGATTATAAAAATCGGAAGGAAGTTATGCAAGCTGTTACGTTTATTTCCCAAGTGCCACATTCACACCCCATACTTGCATTACTTTGCTTCAAGATTTTACACGCATCGGTGCCCCATTTTCCTATCAAACAAGAATATATATTAAACCACATTAGACCACCTTAAAATCGTAATATATTGTTTCTATTCTGAAACACAATATAGGTGATTTTTACTCTAAAATACTTATTTTATTGTTAAAGGATTTCACTCTTACGCTTAGTTGCTAGTTACAGTGTCTTATGATACACCATTAAAACCATAAGTAACACTATTGTCACAAATTATTGGAAGATGGACATTGTTTGGTTGTTTAACTACTTATAAATCATTATTTCTACTATATTTTAACAACTTTGTTTGATGCTACTAAAGCTAAGCGATTTGTTTAAATTATAATCGAGTATTTGGGCAAAAACTATGTTTTTAGTAAATGTGATACAGTCAAACCATCGCCCGTCAATTCATGAGCATCCCGTATAACAAAATCTAAAACAAGGTTTAATTATTCAAATTTATTTTATTTGTTTTACTGAGATGCTAACACACTTTAAGATCAACATCTACACTTATTTTGGAATTTTAAAATCTTTTCATTCATTTCTTTTAGTATCGTTTGCAAGCATTTACCTTTTTACCCAAATAATACTATTTTCAGAGTTGGCGTTACAATCAAAACATTTGAATTCTTTTACTATTTCTTCAAGCTGTGCTGCGAATTTTTATAAGAACGTTTTTTTTTTCCCCTTTACATGTATCACCTGCAGCAATTGGTTTAGAATATCCTAATCGAACGAATTTCTAAAGCAATTAGCGCCCTCTACATTCCATCTCTTCATCGAGAAACGTTTTTTATTTATTTAATTAATTAAAGGTTCACTGTGAAATTAGATTCATGCCCCTAAGACTCAATTATTGCGATAATTGAATTAAAAGAAGTAAAGCAATTAAATTGCATTCCCCTTTAAAACAGAAGTATCAAATAATACGAATGGAACATTTGAATTAATTTAATTGAAACATATTTTTATAAATGGGACATTTCATTGATATGGTTCTTTTGTTATTATCGTGCGTGATTTTAAGTGTTCTGTATTCAAATACATAAAAGATCAGTAGTAGTTTCAATAAGGTAATAATTGATTTTACGCATATATATATTCGAATTTAATATGTTAATATTTTATACTAAAATACGTTATAGGCACACTCCGTTATTTAATAATTTTAGCAATTTTTATGCATATCACGAAATATCTTTATTTGGTTTTAATCAAAAATTACAGCATCTGCTGTAATATATTAGGTTTTTCGCTGATGCTGTAACTGTGATGTACAACGATACTCAAGATGTATGGATAAAAATTATACCTATATATAATAATACCAGTAATAATCAGTTTGTGGATCGCAAAACGCCTACTTCCTCCCTATATAAAAACCTGAAAATGTATATATAAATACTGTTCATCCTCAAACTGTGCGTCTGAGGCTCAGGTTTGTAAAATTCCATTTAGTTTTTTAAATGTTTTAACAATTTTAGAAATAATGCATAAAGAAACAACTTTCAAAGAATTCCAAGAGCTAGCTAGAACGTACCTTTGTAGCTTAGTCTGTGCGCGTGGGATTTCAGAACAATAGGTGGTGGGTTCGGTCCCTGATGGGGTCACTCAATTTTTTTTAATGTATATGCCTTAACCGGCTCCCGAGCAAACTGGTGCCAATTACTTCACATGCAGAAAAGTGTGCATTGAAATTTCAGGTGCAAAGAATCAAAACGTCACAATAAAGCGATTCGTGAGGGAAAACGCAAATATATTTTCCTAAATGCATAAACACGTAACCAATTTTTGAAAGGTTTTTCTTGTAAGAAAATACGTCTTCAACGAATGAAATAGTTTAATTCATTAGAAAATTCAGAAGCATTAAAAAAAAAAATTCAATAACAATAAACACATTCTAATTGTTTGTTCCTCAATTATGGTTTAACGTTGTCAGAGAGTGATATATAGTTTCAGTAAAGTTCTAAACACGAATTTTTAATCAGTTTTAAATGTGTGTAACTTATATAATTTTTTTTAATTACTTTGGTTAGTAGCTCTTTTGTTCGAGCTCAACATATCAAAATTGGCTGCAGATGATTTGATAACACAAATGTATAGGAGGAATATTTTTAATTATGTATTGAAATTAACATCGCAACGTAAATGTCAACAATTTAATTAAGACTATATTAACATGAGCGAACTATTGAGTTTTCCAACTGCCTTCCAAACATAATAACTTTTAATTCCTTTCAAAATGGACTTCACTCATATAAGTGAACAAAACGCCTTTTAATTTACCTTTTACGGGCACTCTTTTCCCTAGTGGCGATCAATCCATCTCGCCATTTGGCGCGCTAAAACGACCCATTCGCAACGCCCATTGTCCCTCTCGCCTCAATTGTTCTTTCGCCTCAATTTCTCGCCTAATTGTTCGCTAAAGGTAATAATTCATCGCCATCACGAGTGGTTTTATCGCCGGGTGATTACAATCTTTCAGGTGGTCCTCTTCGGGGACCACTTCGCGAATGACGTAGGTGGTCTCTTTGTCAAAGTGATTGAAAAATCGTGCGAAGCGAAAGTAGGTTTTGAAAAGACTTAGTTTGAATATTAATGGGGAGAATGAAAGTTACGATTCGGAATAACTATTGCGTTCGCCATTGTTGCGCAAAATGAACTTCGTTTTTTAATTGTTCGGTCGTATTCTTTTTGCGACTTATTCGATTGGTTTTCCCTCGAGATTGAATATGAAATAACTTGTGGGGTTTTTTGAAATTTTTTCGTTTCGGTGAAAGGGGTGTTTTTGACTGGCTTTGTTGACAAACACAATAGGTTCTGTATAAATAATTTATGCTTTACTAAGTAGTTATTAAGGTACACTTTACTTTTAATTAATGTTTGAAGAAAGAATACTTAACCTTTTGCACAAATCACATAATTTTAGAAAATAAAGGGTAAATTATTGATTTTTATGTGATTTTAAACGTTTTTGCGGGATATTTTTAAAATACATGAATGCAATTTTTGATAAGAAACTTCCTTAAAATCATCTAAAATCCTTAAAATCAGGAATTAAACACTTATACGTTTTTAAGGTGATCCATTCAGATATTATAACTCCGTGACAAACAGCACGATTGATATATATATATTTTGTTTCATTGAATAGGTAATTAATTTTCGATGCGTATTGAGTCTCGAAATAAAGTAAATCACGTACGAGCGTGGATGGAAGCCCACTGTGTCAGTCAGAAAAGCTTGTTTATTTTCGTACTGTCGGTGACCAAATCCTTTTACTACAATCTGCTAGTGTTTCACTTCAAACCTTTTTTGGGTGTGCTCCGGCTTTTGTAAAAAATAATACTACCTGCTCTTTCTTACGTCTTCGGAGGCTCTAGATATCTTCGCACTTGTCATATGTAAAGATTTCTTAGTTCACTTTTGTTTGCTTTGAACTGTTCTTTCAACCTATTTAAGTTACCGATGATGCAATTGAATTTTTAATATGTCCAATGGGAGATTTTCACGTGACGTATTAACATGGTAACTTACTAGCAGTTTCAATTTCTTCCCTACAGCAGACAACTTTGCTATTGTTTGTTTAGTCGCTACGCTTGCAATATGGAAAAGTTTGTTTATAATATTTGTTTTTTCCAAATAAGTAATATTTTTATTCCATATATGAATAAATTTAAGTACAGGAATAATTATATTATATTTATATATAATTTGAATTACAACAAAATACGGAAAAATACTTTTATTTCAACACAAAAATACTTGATAAACGATGAGTACAATCTATCTTAGTGTATGTAGTAAATATTTCTATATTGAGGTATTATTTAAAGACTAAAACTTAAATTTATAGTTCGGCGTCGCGGAACTTTCTCCATGTTCCGTTGGAACAGCGGTTTTCTTCTTTTCGCCGTGAAACTCCCCATTAACAAAATTTTAACAGTAAGGGTTTAAACTGTCACCTAGTGAAACGGAATTGTATCCAAAATCACCTGCACCCTGGGAAACCGAAATTTTTATTAAGTATTTTAGAATGACAAATTAAATAGAAGTTTTCCTGAAAATTCAGGTGCACTGAGAAAAAATTAGGTGCACAGTTCACCCGCTAATTTCGAACCCTGCCATAGGCTAAACCCTCTGGAATTTTGGGCTATGAAATATCGATATATTTTTATGTCCCGCAAGTTTTTGCAAAAGACCGCTGTACCCGAACCGATTGCAACGTCAAATAAACTATACAGTTTAAAATATTGGTAGCCCTCTTGCCACTAAACGAGACGATTACATTATAAAAATAATAAATTTATAAATCCATCAGCCAGACGATCCCCCCCCCCCCCCCCCCCCTCTTTAAAATCGTCTGCAACACGTGCGCCTGGGATCAAACAATTTACTACTGCATCCATTGAGTTTGGCTTGAAAGGTAGCCAACGAAAGACAGACAGTCGCAGACGATTCGACGGTTGAACTTGTGGCAATGGGAAGGAAGAACCGACTCTTAGAATAGACGCAGGGGAGGGGGCGAGGGGATCTAAAAATATCTGATCAGTTATGCAAAAGATAAAGGGGGTGGGAAGAGAGATATTATTTTGGAGGGTTTCCGAAGGGCGGACTTACTCCTACGTCCCAATGTGAAGACTGGAGGAAGGATTTGTCGGGATTTCGAAGCTGTTTTTGGCGTACCTTTTGGCGACGCGCGCGAAAAATATCGTCTGGTGAAGATTTTTTTTTTTCATGCCTTATGCGAGACAATGTAAAAAATGTAAAGTGTCACATCACGCAACTATATTTCCATCCATTAAAATCTTCTTTCAATTAAATTAATTCGTTTTTGATGACGCATCTACAACTCTCCATTTCAAATGTGTGTTTTTAACCATAACGATGGCTAAAAGCAACAATAGTTTTTGGCCACTTTTGTAAACTTTCGTGAAACTTGAAAAGATGATTGCGAAGTGTAAACCTATATGTATTTTCTATTTAAACCAGCAACACAAAATTGTTATTTGGAATTAACGTACAATGTTTGTGCAGCAGTTGACTTACAGGGTAACATGCCTTAACCAATGATATTTCACCTTTACGGATACCAATACATCATTTTTGCCGAAAACGAACATCCAACTCTTTTGCTTTTAGCCATCCATATGAACACATTTTTGTGGATTTCATTAATATTAATCTTAAAAAAAACGTAAATATACATTCAAATGTTTATCAAAATAGTAGACCTTCCACTCCTCTCCCCCTAAAAATTGATTAAGGGGAATTGTCACCCTGTATATCGATAATGTTAAATTGTAGCATTAAGTTCTATTTCTCAGAAAGTAATAAACGTAGATGTCAGAAAAAAGCTTCGGAGCATATGCTACGGAAATGAGATTTTAAAATCATTAGTTTTTTTAAACGTTACTTTGAAGGTAACTCTCAATTTCTATAAATGTAGAACAAAAACATTTAGGAAAACAACAAAATTTCAGTTCATTAAATACAAATACGTATAAGAAATGCATGGCAAAATTTTCAGAAGCATAGTTAAGATAGTTTTTGAGAATAAGGCACCAGAGTTATAAACATATCATATTGAGAAAAAAGCGTTTTTAAGTAAAAACTTGAATTCAGCGTCTAGTTTCAAAACCAAGACACAATAGAAACACAAAGAAACTTTTTTTAATTAAGTTAAAATGTGTTCAGGAGTTTAAATGAGTGTTAAATTTTATGGGGAAAAGTTAAATGTTAAGGGACTAAAAATAATTAAATTTCTGATTATAGTGTTATTTTTGCAATGCATCTGTTGGGTAAATTTGTGTCCATATTGTTAGTAAAAGCTATGTACAATTAAAAGATATCATAAAAACATTTAGAATTATCCTCCCTTCAATTTCATGTTCAAATCAAATTTGAAACGTACCCAGAAATTGGAGGTGGTGGGGGGGGGGGGTGGGGAGAGATTACAATTAGGGATAATACAAATTGAGATCCGCGAATGTAATGTATTTAAAACTTGTTAAAAATATTTTTTTTAATGATTTTGCAATAATATGGATCTAACTGGTTTTGAAACTAGACAGCTCATTTGTTTAAAATGAAAATCCCACTTCAGAAGTACCTTCACCAAGTACCTATTCCGAATGCTCCGAAAAAGTTAGGACATTTACCTTTATTACTTTCTAAAGGAAAAAAGGCATCTAAATGTCCCCTTCACACAAATAACATGTTTGCCAGCAATGTTTTCGCAATAACAATGTTATCGCATTGTTATTCTTTCATGAGATATTTTGTTCAATTTACGAAAATCAATTAAAATCCTCAAACTGCGTTGTAGAAACACCAAATACTCGACAGCAAACTATTGATCGAAATCAATACTATTATCATTAATTTATGCATGGAAACAGAAAGTAATCATTAGGCCGAAACAATGTTATCCAGTGAACCATTATCCAAACAAACAAAAATATCCAATTTCCATGTCTCCCGACAATGGAGGGTTTTAATAGGCTATTTTTGTAGGCTCCAATCTTGACATTTAACGATCAACGTATCAAGTTTTAAAGAGATATTACCCCTCAAAAAAAGTGTACTTCCATTACATTCAAAACTTGTTTATACTCTCAATCTCCTGTGTCATCGGAGAATACCGGTGCTTTTATAACTTAATAATTACCCTCGAACCCAAACATTGCTCTTCTTGTTGCCACCGGATTTAAAAATCTCTGCAAAATCCCCTTTTTCAAAATCGATGGCTCTTCCAGCGGCACTCCATCAAACTGGAGAAGAAAAATTCGACCGAAATATTTCAGAATTAAGCCACTTATCGTCGTTTATGAATGACAGGCCACTTCCGAGAACCCTTCTCTCAAAAATAAATTGGAGGATGGAGCAAACGATATTCGATACTCTTAAAAACCACACTCGTCTGTTTTCTAATCGAACCACCGAATCCAGCTACCGTTGCCAGAAAAATCCATCCTTCTACTAAAACTTTTCTTTTTTGGCAAAGGCGCGTTTACACTTGGGCGCGTTTTCGCGCCTCCAGAGGTCGCTGCTGCTTCCGTCGCTGCTTTTTCAAGGTGTTGCCACGGAGGAGAGAAGAAATAAATAAATAAAGGGTCACTGGTCCGCGTTTTATTCCGCAGTGGCGTCTGCTACTTTGTTTTGTTTTTGTTATTTTTTTTTCACCCCTTTTGTTTCTTCTTTTTTTTCTGTGTGTGTGTGTCTTCGATGTCGGCCAAAAGAAGAGAGATTTAAAAATACTCTCGGTTTTTGCGACGAAGCCGTGATTTATACCGTGTTGTTAAAGAAGAAGAACCAAGGACGGGTGATTCTTCTTTTTTTTTCGGGTGTTTTGACAGTTTTTCAAGCGTCGGAAATTTTCGAGTGACGTTTCCCGGACCGTCGTGAAAGTGTGTTATTACGGCGTTCTCCCTTTCTGCGGATGGTCAAATAAAAATACCTGTCCACCCCCCACAAAAAAAAAAGTAATTTGAGGACATTCTACTTTCTTTATTTCCTTTTCTTGTAGGACGACTTCAATCAACCAGCCTATTGTTCTAGTAGCCTTAAGGAAAAGCTGTCTTAAATCTAGCTATCTATGAAAAGAAATTCTAAGAAGAATAAGAGAAATTTTGTATGTTATTGACACAAATCGCTGTTAGGACAGGGATACTTCTATTAAAAATTGGTACATACAGTATTAACACAAACTAAAATCGTAAGGTAAAATACTCACATTTGGTCGTTCAAAAATAAATATTTTTCAATAACTTAAATATAATTTTATTTGTTAGCGCTTTCGTGGCAAAATAATTTCTTGTGGCTCTTTAAAAATGTGTTTAATTTACATTTTAGATACAATTTCCATTTTGCGATACTTTAATGGAAAATAATCAAAATTATATTAATTTAATATCAAACAGAATAAATTATATTTAATAAAAATGGAATTCGTTAACTCGAAGTATTAGAACGATAGGGTAAGATGGGGAAAATGGATTGTAAAACTCGAATTTAGACTTTTTAAGTCCAATTTCTCTTAAGGAAACACATTAAAATTATAATTAGTTTATAAAAACGTTCACTTACTTATTGAAATCCAAATCGTATATTGTTATTTATTGCGGAGTTTTTTAAAAATATTTTTAATAATTATTTTAAGGTAATGGGTCACCAGTGTGAATCATGGGATTCTTCGTGTAAAAATGCATTATTAGAACAAACTTTTATGTCAAATTAGTAACTTAAATAAAACAGAATAAATAACAACCTTCAAATCTATAAACCTGAATACATTTGATTATTAATTGACGGTTTTTCTTGATAAAAGCAAGCTGTAATCCACCATCCACTGTTTTGATTTTTTTTATTATTATTATTTATTTCCTTCCATATTCAAGTATAATTATTGGTTTGTTTTTATTCAGGAATCAATGATGTATTTACAATATTTTAAATTTGTTACTCATACGATTTTTTATTTCATTTAAACATTATGTTTATTTTTACTGAATCAAGTTTTCATTTTTTTTTATCAAAATGTGTTCTTTTTGTTGATGATTATTTAAAAAAAAACATGTATTGAACTTCATTATATTAACATACAAACAGTGTTTAATGTATTGCAGTTAAATTTTGTAATTTATAATCTTCGAAATTCATATTTTTGTAGAAAAATTTTACTTTTGCGTAAGATTGTTTCATTTTTACGGATTTCCTATTAATTAGCATTAATAATTGCAAACCCCATTTTTTCCCACTTTGCGAAGCATTGGAAATAAAGGCTAAATAAAATAGATTATTTTAAAAAGAATTTTAATCTTCATGTATTTTATTGGAATGTATTAAAAAGTTTCTCTTTTATACAAATCCCCGGAATATAAAAAAATAATTCGACTTTTATATATAAGTTTAAAATAAAAGTATTTTATGTAAAAGAGCATCAAACTATCACAAGTGTTTTTGTATACTCAAACAAATCGAGTGTTGGACTTGAAATAAATTACCCGGGTATTATTCATTTTTGCTAAAATGTGCTCCATTAAACGAAGTAAATTTAAAAAAAAAAAAAAGATCAAAACATAAGTTTAACACTGTGTAAATTAATATTTAATTTTAAAGCCCATTTTATCCCATAACCCAGTTTCGCCCACCTTACCCTACCTATATGCGCTGATATGTATAAAATATTATACTTACATGTCGATCGATATGCTACCGTTTTTTGGAAGTCAGTTAAAAATGACAAGTTATTCGGTTAAAAATGACAAGTTATTCGGTTAAAAATAACATGTTTTTCGGTTAAAAATAACATGTTTTTCTTTTAAAATGACAGTTTTTCGGTTAAAAATGGCAAGTTTTAAGAAAACTATGTATAATTTCAGAACAATTTTCTTTATAATAAATGTATTTAAATAGGTATGTATTTGCGACTTTTAAATAAATATCAGATACTGCCTTTGCTTAAATAAATAACTAAATTTGAAGTAGTTTTAAAATATAATATTTATATGCGACTTCTTTATGCAATGATTACAACGTTGCATTCGGTTCTACCTCAGAATCCTTTCACATTTTAAAAACATTTTTACGAGGTTCCTATTTTAATACACGTGAAAATCCAAGTGAAAGAGAGTCTAGTATAAAAAAGTAATCAAAATGTTTTTTCTTTCCGAATTACTTTTTTTTTTCAATTGCGACAATTATCACGGCATTAGAGCCCGCTTTTGATACGCCGATGTATTTTTAGCCCCATTTCCACCCATTGAAAAACTCGCCATTTCGAAAGAAAAGACCTCTTTCTCTCATAAATCCCCAGTAAGTAAAAGAAAAAAGAAACTGTCGCGAAAAAACTTACCAAGACTTGAAGTCAGTTTTTTCACTCAGTGCAAAAGTTCATTCAGTGAAAGACAACGTGCAAAGACGCACGCCCCCGCCCTCTCCTGCTTGGCTATTAATATTTTTGCCCTACCGAAAATACAGTCGGATATTTTGCGAGACAACATTTTCCGCTTATGACATGTCTAATTTTAACTACATTTGGACGTCAAAACGGAGAAAAGTAGCTGAGGAAATATTATTAAAAAAAAATATTTCCATATCTTTTGAAGTATGATGTTGCCAATGTTCATCGCAGATGTCGAGTTTGCAAAACGGAAAATGAGTTTTAAAAAATAATGTGTAGACAGACACTATTTTTTTTAACGTTTTCTTTAGATAGGTTTATGAGGGTACGATAAACTATACGCATCTCCCAAAATAATAATAAAATATTTTAATTTAACACTGAAGAGCTCGCGCTGTGCCTCTCAGGCAAATCAAATTGAAGGTGGGGCGAAAGAGGAAGGATAAGGACTCGGATAACGTATTCTTGTAATGATCTGTTATTTATTTCAACACGCATCACGATTTGGTTCATTTTGGTTTTTTCATTAAACTCTACCACGAACCAGCACACACTCGACTAGAGTTTAATCAGAAACAATCATCTTAACACATAAATACATTTACTTAGTGCACAGCAAAAATCTATTGTTTAATTTTCATAAATCTGTTCATTCGTGGTAAAACAACTTTTTTTCTTACTTTCCCGAGCGTTACAAGAACACAAAAGAAAACAAACCAACAATCACTCGAATATCTGGTCACCCTTTTCTCCCTAATCATGCAAAATCATCTGGTCGAATAAATAATTTGTTAGTTCTTGTGAATTTCCTATGCATAATAAGTGACGGTTCCTCATAGTAAGTGATGTCATTCCAGTAAAAATCTTTCATATTCGTCTCTCTCACGTCTCCGATTTGATTCACTTTGCATTGAGCATCGTGAGCTCTGCGGAATCAAATTATCTTTTATTTTTGTTATCAGCATTTTTTTGGGTTGGGTAAAATCACATAAGAGGAGCACGAAGGGTTATCGGTAAGTGTTCGTATTTAATCCCAAAAAGAAAGGGATCGTAATAGCCTGGTGGTCGAGGCGCTCTGGATTGGCGGATGGGATCGTCAAAGCTATTTTCGTCAATTTTGTCAATCGTTTCATCATTTAATGACTTGAAGTTAATTTTGTCAACCGTTTCATCATTGGATGACTTGAAGTCAATTTTGACAATCGTTTCATCATTGGATGACTTGAAATTAATTTTGTCAATCGTTTCATCATTGGATTACTTGAAGTCAATTTTGACAATCGTTTCATCATTGGATGACTTGAAGTCAAGTTTAGCAATCGTTTCATCATTGAATGACTTGAAGTTAATTTTATCAACCGTTTCATCATTGGATGACTTGAAGTCAATTTTGACAATCGTTTCATCATTGGATGACTTGCATTGAATGACTTGAAGTCAATTTTATCAATCGTTTCATCATTGAATGACTTGAAATTAATTTTGTCAATCGTTTCATCATTGGATTACTTGAAGTCAATTTTGACAATCGTTTCATCATTGGATGACTTGAAATTAATTTTATCAATCGTTTCATCATTGAATGACTTGAAATCAATTTTGACAACAAGAACAATCGTTTCAACAGCGAATGACTTGAAATTTGACTAAACAATAATCTTCAAATTTTAAACGAAAGTATTTTTCACCGATACCGTTCCGTGGTATCAGCTCATTCGGCACTGATTTTGGTTCTTGTATATTGCCGCAGCTCAAAATAGTTTTTCTGACTCGGTCGGTCCCTTTGGAGCAAGATATCCCTGTTTCGAGTCGAACCGCCGATTTATATTTTATATCGTTCTCTTTTTTTACGTGAAAAAAACGACAGAATGCATTTCTTCAGTTTGACAAAATATTTAGTCGGAACATTCAGCAAACATCTGTTTTGTCGAAAATGGCGAAAGTTTCTTCAAAGATGGGCATGCATTTTTAATAGTGTTCCAACCACGTCCATTGCGGGCCCTATTTTCCTTCGGGTACCGGAACGCTAAAAATAATCTATTCATAATTCGCCATTCTGGTGTTTCTTATACGCAGAAACGCACTTCAAGTAACGCAAAACCGTAATGAGTTTTTCAACAAGAAAAAAATAGAACGTTAAAAAAAGCTCGTTTTAGGTAAAAGCACCGCTTTTAGGTCTAATTTGTCATTTCCGTTTGGATTTTTTTAAATGTTCTTTTTTGGTAGAAAAGAGTAGAACCGGAAATTAGGGGGATGTAAGGTAAAAATAACATTTTTTAGTTCTTTTCTTATACTTCCTCTCAAACTCGGTTCCGATTTCTTTCGTCCTGAGACATTAGCTAAGCCGAAGTGCTTAGTCAAACATCTTTAATTCTACGATTGCGGTCTTTTCTACCGTTGAAACCAATTGGCCTTTCTTGACTCCTTTGTGGTGGAGGTTAATTGGGTTTACTTTGATGCGCTGCGTTGGTTTTATGGGGAGGAAGTGATTTTGTTACGCTTAAACATGAAGAAAGGCAAAAGAAATATTGGGAAATATAAAACAAAAATCGAGCTTTTCAGTACTGAGTAATGGACTGATAAAGTTTACTGAATGTTTAAGTTTATTTGAAAATTCCAAATGTACATGGTGGTTACACATTGTTGAGCAATTATCGTTGATGGGCTTTATCATATTTAGCTCTTTTGGCATAATAAAATTTTATTTTTGCCTAACTACTTCGCTTATATGTTAAACAATTCGCTTGGTTTTAGGTAACAAAAAACAAAGTTGTTAAAGTATGCCAAAAAGTAAGTAAATTATGTGTAGCTAAGAAGACAAACAATAACCGACTCTTAACAATTTTAAGAATATTTCCTTCGAGATACGACACCAAACCTTCACTAATAACCCATTCGTGCTGCTCTAGTGAGACGTTATTAACCAACCCAACCGTAATGGTTACTTATAGTTTTGATACGCAGGATTGTTTCATAAAACGAAGACTGGGACTTCGACACTTACATATTGTTGCTAGCTACAGTATCACACTCTAGTTAGCAGCTATGTGTAAGTGTTGAAGACCTTTAGAATACAATGGATGTTTTGGTCTGAAATAAAAAAATCTTTAAAATCAACTGCATTGACTCTTTTAGGATAATATGACACTATAACTCCATGTCAAATAGCTCTTTCGACATAAAATCTCGTTCAATAGGAATACGAGGCACCAATGCGGGTAAAATAATGAAATAAAGTAAAGCATGTACTGGGCATGTGTGGTGTGATGGGGACTTAGTTAAGTATAGTAAAAATAATTAAAGTATAGAAAAAAGAATGGTTTGTTATGTGTTAAGTGTAGTAAAAAGAATGGTTTATTATGTATTGTTAAACAGCCAAACAATTACCATTTTTGGAAAGATATATATTAACATATCTATATTTCCATATATTATGCTGATAAATTGAAATTTGTTTCGAAACACAAGATATTGTTATATCTTCTGTTACCCATAAGATATTAGAACCATAAAAAACATTCAGAAATTGATATTTTATTGTTGGTTAATTTATAAGTGTAAATTGTAATCATTAGAGATTGTGGTGTGGTAATGCGCTGAGTCACTTCGAGATTACGATAGAACTATCAAGAGCCGTTAATTTTTCTAATATCTTCTTGACACCTTCCTTTTCGTTGTTCTATGAGGAAAAGCGTGTGTATTCTGCAATGCAGTATAAAATATTTCCTCTTTGAGGTCAAATGCACGTAAAACTATTTGCTGAGATTGCCTAATAGGAAAAACGATCTTTTGTAAGGATAAACATTCGTTTTCGTTTTGACATGAAACGTCTTTAAAATCAGGTACATAGGATATCAGGATAGAAACACCACATTACGCCGTGTGTGTGATCCACTCCTTCCTCAGTAATCCCGTGACAAAAAGTTCGATTTATATCAATTTGGTGTCATTCGATAAGAAATTAGACACCGATAAATCGATGAGTGTAAGGTCTTGAAATAAAGTAAAGAATGTAGTAGATGGCAGCCTTTGGAGTCAGGCTCTTTCGTTGGCGAGATTTTTGTGCTAGCGACCAATTCCAACTTCTATTATCTGCTTAAATGAAAAGCAAAACCTACTCTGGTCGTGCTGCGTCACAGCTATACCCGATTTTTTTAATATTTAACTACAGCATAAATTTTTAAGGGTACTGAATACTATATAACTAGACTCCAGAAAATGATTCTCTTTAATTAAATAAAAGGTTTTAATTTTAATGTCTCGATATTTAATCTGATTTACTAGTCCTTTTTTTTTAAGTCTATTTACTTTATGTAAATTGAGAGAAAATTTTAAGTATCGTAGCTGGCACAATGTTTCATCTCATTCTGGCACAACCTCAGAAGCCGAAATATATTCGTTTTGTGCCATATTTCACAAAGGCGTGAACTTCCAGAGGCGGGCGAAAACCATTCATCAAGAGTTTCGAATTCTGTCCGAAAAGTCGAGAGGCGTCCAATCCAGCAGAATGCCCATGAAAGCCGAACACATTTATTTGACAATTTCACAAAAAGATTAAGAAAGCGGAGGATGGCAGCGTATGCGCGTCACGTTCTTCCACGCAACGGAACGGGAATTCTCGAGAGGAACATGTGTTCCAGAAAGTTCTCCGCAATTCCAAAAGCAACTTCCACTTCCACCAGATCTTTTGAGGGGTGCCCCCGAGTTTTCCATATTCAGAGGAACATCCCGGGTCAATTTATATCGTGGGCTGTCACCCGCGGAACTCTTGCAATATTTGTTCCATGATATATTTCCCTTCCCCCCACTGTAACCGTACTCGTTCTTTTTTTTTTTAATAAGGCAACATAAATTTAGAAGACATTTCCTAGATTAGAAAACTCTTTTAAAAAAAGGAGCGTTTTTAGGGGGAATATAATTTCGAATTCGAAGGTACAGGCGGATGGAAAAGGATTGAGAAGAAAAAAAAGAGCGGGAAAACCGTTAAAAAATCGATGGAAGAAGACTTTGATCAAAAAGCGATTTCTCTTACATTCCGGAATGAATAATGATTCTAACCTCCGCCATTTCCCTATCAATTTTGTATTTTTCCCCCGCTGGAGAGGAAAAATATAAGAATAACAATACCTTAAAGGAACACATGGAGACATAGAAAATATCAATCAATCACTTTTTGGGAAGAAATGATTCGCGGGGGAGGATATATATATACTATTTTTTATATATTTAACTTTCACCCTTTAGTATTTAAACTCCGGGCTACAGACGAAATAAAAAATAACGTAAATTTCACGTTCCATTAATCGATGTCAGACTTCCAAATCTCAGGCCTAACAATGGCGGATAAAAAATGGCGCGAGCATCAAGAAAATGGTAATTTTTTTTTCCTTCCCTTCTACCCCTTGAAAGGGAACCTGGGTGCATCCAGAATGGAAAATGTTTGGGGGGGCAATTTGTCAACTTTTGAATCCTTGGAATATTACCTAGGAAAAAGAATGTTGGCACGAGCACAAAGGTTCGCTTCACGGAGTTGTTCACTTTTCGTAAGCCCGGTTCACACTTGCCTCAGTGATAAAATTAGTCAGAGTTAACTTTGGGGAAAATGTATCTCGTGAAATGTCACTCAAAATGTCGTTCCGATGAAGGGTAGGGTTGCTCTTCATAATGGGATTATAGTGTAACCAGAAGGAGTTGGCTTTTCTTTTTGAGTTTCGTGTGTACAAACAGCTAAATATAGACATTAAGAGACGAAACACTAAGTTCTTGCTTAAAGCATTAGAGTGAAAATTACGTGATCGCTTTGGGCGATTCCACGTAAGGCGATGACACGGATCTGGTATGACAGATTTGGCGAACAAACGCTATTGTTCGGTATTGTAATACAATTTATATTGAAATAAAACGTGGTAGTTTTGACATTTTGAATTTAAAATCAAATTCATTTGGGTGTATATGTTTCTTTAAAAGTTTACAAGCCTTAAGCAAATTATTCTAACAGTTTTATATCTTCGGAGAATATAGTCCAACGTTAATAATGAAAATGTTTATGCACCACCGTTTCAGAGTGTAATATATTTTTCTAAAGAAGCGGCATTCTGTGTTTTATATATACACAAAGTCCTTGTATGAACTCTATTTTGTAAGCTATAGTAATAAAAATCCACTATTAGAAACCTGAAGTTTAGGAATTTTGATGTATTACTATTTTGGCGTTTTAAATATTGCAATTAATTTGTATCTACAGACTAGATTTTGTTTAACCAAATAATCACTCAGATTATCTTTCAGAACTTGGAAACCAACCAAGAACCACTTTTACGCTCTTACAACACTTTTGGGACCATAAATAATGTCGTTAAAATTCGATAAACGCAAAACAAGCTATACGAGATCCAGTTTGCGTACAATTCATTGAAAATACACCAAGTTATAATAAAATCTTTCCAATGAGGAATGTGCATGCAAAACCAAATATGTCAAAGAAATATGAAAAGTTAAATAGGCGTTGAATTTTATTTAAAAAAAAAGATTGTCACTATCCTTTTTGCAAAAAGTATTTATAAAAATATCTCTTTTATTTTAAAACTTTAATATCCGGAGGTCCGTACAAATGCATGCGTCTACCAAACGTGTTTTCGGTTCTCCTCGATTCTCGAATTTACGACGTTTGTTCATGAATTACACGCTCTTCCACTCAACTGCATTATTTTACTCTAAATATATAAATTCATTAACAAAACTCAACCATTTAACGATGTTTTCTCTTTTCCAGGGCTGTTCGAGTCTGAGCACACCTACAACCCCTCTGCCCATGTGACCACCACCCCCTCCACGCGCTCGATCCCCCTGGCGATCGGCAGGTCTTTCAGTCCTCCCGCAGCCGATCCCCAAGCCATGGACCCCAGGGACTTCCGGTCGTCCTGCCTGGCCAGGACCCCCTCCGGCTCACTCTTCATACCCAGCGGTAAGTCCCCTTGGACCCCAGGGCCACTTCTTTATCGCACAACAAAGGATGACCACGTGGGCGTCCCTTACCTCAAGAGATTATCTTGTGGTCCCCTTGTGTCCAATGCCTTTGTGTGTGAATGAAATCCGAAGTTGGTTTTGTGTTTTTGCTTCGACATGGGGAACGGACCCACCACGAATGTCTGTGTTCCCGTTTGGTTTGTACCGCTTGCGATTTTTCAATGTCGCGAGCCCATTCTTCGGTACTTTGACGATTCAGTTACTTTGATGTGTGCCCCTCTTTTGAAATTCAGCTGGATTTTGTTTTGTTGCTACAGACCTACCACGAATGTTTGCGTCCATTATCTGTGTGAGATTGCTACCGCTTCTGATTTTTTTCCGTCACTAGCCTGTTCGTGATGTACGCGTCTTTTTCCAAGTCAGGTGGTTTCTATTTTGTTGAGAAATGTGAAAAAGCATGGCAGATTGTGTCCCGACAACTTTGGGTTTGTGCCGCTTACGATTTTTCTATGTCACCAGCCCATTTTTCGGTACTTTGACGATTCAGTTACTTTGGTGGGGCCTATCTTTTGAAATTCATCTGAATTTTGTTTTGTTGTAACAGACATACCACGAATTTTTGGTGGTTTCCGGTGTTTTCTATTTTGTTATGTTTGGACGTGTGAAAAAGACCCACCACAAATGTAAGTACTTCACAACTGTGGTTGATACCGCTTACGATTTTTCAATGTCACGATTCCATTCCTCGGGGATTTTTTTCTCATTCAGCAGCGTTTCTTTTTAAATTCAATCGGATTGTGTTTTGTAACCACAGACCTACAACGAATGTTTGGGTCCATCTTCTGTGTGCGATCCCGACAACTTTTGAAATGGCATGTCACTGACCAATTCCTATTTGATAAATGTGTCATTTTTTTAAGTCGGATTTGTTATGGATATGTGTGGAGAGGGTTACACACAAGCGACCACCAACGTCTGCGTCCCAATATTTTTTTTTGTACCACTTGTGATTTTTCAATGTCGTGAACCCATTCTTTGATGATTCCTTCCTCCCTTTTGAAATTGTGTAGCTCTCGTGCTACGTTCCTTCAACAACCACGATTTGGAAATTCAGTCGGATTTCATTTTAACCGAATATCGGCACATACCTGACATTTCCTTATGTGGATGATGGAAGAACAAGAAAGATAATTCCACATCTGATGACTGCTATTTCCGTTTTAAAGATGTTGCAGTTTAGTAATAGACATTTGAAACCGAAAGGGGACTAGCCTCAAATCATTTTATCCAGTTTAATTTATTTACTTATCTTACTTTGATGATCTGTTGTTCAGAGACATTTAACCCAATTGTCGTCGAAGCTCCAATGAATTTTCTCTTGGGAAAATGGAGACTTATCCTATTCTATGGTCGTAGACCCACCACGAACTTGTTATCGCCAATCTTCAGAGTGGGGCTCGCCAAAGACTGTCACTCCACTCCCTGGTCCATCTGCTTGAGATAATGCATTGTCTTCCCCCCCTTTATGTGGGGTTGGCGGAAATGCCTACTGTGTAGATTCTGCAATAGATGAGAGAGGGCGAGTTTGCCGTTGAACCCGAATCGGGAGACGAGTTGATATCTCCGTTTATCTTTATGCTGGTAGTTGATAACAATCTGTCTATCATATTCAGCAGGTGAAAAGTCGATAGGCACTGTTTTTAGCCACCCACTTTGACAAATAAAATTTATCGTTTTTCGATAACGTTCATTATTACGTCATACTTTTCTACACCCCTAACCCCTTCGCTCATGTCGTCTTGATAAATTTTTTCAGTTAAAAAACGGTCTTTTAAAATTTTCTTTCTGTGTATTTTCAAGAAACATCTCATAAGAGTGATTATGATTTCTATAAAAAAAAATAAACCCATAGCAAAATTTGTGAAAGAAATTTCAGAATATTTTCTACGAAGTTTTACTGCCTCGTGCAACTATTGAGACTCTTTCCTCCTACGGTAGGCCACAGCCACGATAGATCATATAATACCATTGTAGAAAATAAACTGTTGTACTAAATACTATGTTTACTAATTATAATTTATGTTTACTATTGTAAACATTTTTAAATATTATATTTCCATAATTTCATTACAATTGAATTGCACAAAACTGAATTCAATATTAAATTTTTTTTTAAATGATTATTTTTCTTTTTAGCATTTTTTAGTCTATGTATATAATATTATTACCATGAAGTCTTAACAGATACCTAAAATGCGGAAAGGTATTAGAATAAGTGTTGTTAATATTAAAGTGTTTGTAATAAAGTATTCAAATGAATTCATAGTTTAGTAGCTCAATTTTGTTATAAAAAATATGTGCTTGCTGCTTTTTAATTATTTGTTAGGATATTCTATTTGTTTTTTTATACTATTCTGGCACTTGAAAAAATTATATTTTTGTGATCTATGTTTTCCAAGAATATTGTAAATAGAAAAACACATTGCTGCTATATTTATACTCATCGAAATGTTCGATATCATAAATTTAATTACATTTTTATATTGTATATTAAAAAAAAAATTCGGTTATTATTGGACATTTATTTTTATATAATACATAGTCGCTATTATAACGCTAAAAGTGATATTTATTGTTCCTAGTAGTCCAATGCAAAAAAAAAAGGTCGGGGTTCTGTTTTAGGACTCTCCAACTTCATAATTTTCTAAACTAAAAAGGTTTCGAAAAAGGTTTACATCTTAAAAATTCTTAAATTTATTTGCATTGTCACTGCAATGGGAAATTAATAAATATGCCATTTATTTCACAATTTTTATGCAATCAATAGTCGTCGTATGAGTATTTCGTTTTTATTCCTCTCAGTAGATGGCACCACCACATTATGTTGTGGCACCTCTAGTCGGATGGCAGAGTCGTCGCAAATTGTAGGGGCTATGGTCATTGTTTAGCTGTTTAACTGCACATAAAATTCCATTCTTTTTGTTATAATTTAACTATTCCGTTTGTTGCACAAAAGCTATACGATTTCTTTAAAATATAAAAGAAGTTATGCAAAACAATGTTTTACTATGATATGCCAAATGGCCATCGCTCAACAATTTATGCACACCTTTTGAAATTACATCAATACAAGTAACATTCCGATAAATTAATTTATAAATATTTATTAAAATAAAAGACGCCATACAATAATAAAATAAGATTTTGGGTGAAAAATATATGAACATTTATTCGTGGTTACAAAATGTAACCAGTAGATTTTTAATTTGTATCTTTCTCTTTATTAGTGAATACCTATGTATTTGTTGAATTCGCGTATTAGTATTGTTACATACTAATTGTGTGCATTTTTGTGTTTGCAGAGTGTAAAGTTCCTTCATCTCCTCTGAATTGTCATTTGTCCAGTCAAATTTCGAAGTCGGTGAACGAAAGCAAAAGCAACCCCGAGAGGTCAGTTTACTTATTGTTATTTCTCAATCTGCACTGCGTGTGTGATCTTTTAGCTTTGTTTTCAAATCAAAATTATTATTATATTACATCGCATAGCATTTTTTAAGTAGAAATCCTAACAAGCGTCACGTGGTATTTAAATGGCCTCTTTTTGGCGAAGCTACAAGATGTGAAATTAGCTAAGAAAGTAATTTTTTTAGTATTAAACAACTAAAAAAGTAATCAAAATAATTTTAACGCTGAAAACATAAAATTCACTTGAAAACCAAAGTGAAATTTATAGAAAAGCTATGAAAGTTTTAATTCATTAATGCATGGCATCCCAAACATTGAGCACCGTGCTCATAATGGATTATTTTGAGTCTGACTATAAAATATTTTTTTATGTTACAAGTACTAAATTTATACCAAAGATTCCTCGTCAGTGTTATACACGTCAAACATTACAGTTAGACAGTAGAGTAAACTTTTAATTTCATTTTAATTGCCTATTTTGATGACTGAGTCATTTAATACATATTCAAGATATGCTGAAGTTTTTATGTTTGAATGTGAGGCGTTTAAATCCCACAAATTTATTTTCCTGATGAGAAATCTTGTAGTTTGTTACGGTGAACTGGGGCCACTTTACCGGTTGGTGAAAATGACGGTGTTTGGTGCCTAGAGAAGTCCAGGTAGTGTCAACTGCCAATGGCAAGAACTTGGCAGGGCGGCAAACATAATATTTTCCAAAAACCGGCAAAGTTGTCCGGGTTAACGACATGCTCCTTTTTCCTCATATTTTTCTGTTGACGCAATGAATAGAAATGGGAAATCCGTCAATTGTTTAAAATCTTCATTAAATCAATTAATTCAATATTAAATTAAATCCATTAACTTGTAATCAATATCAATATGAACTCTATTGCAGTTACGTCAAAGTTACAGGCAGTTACTTTCAAATATTCAAATGCATCATTTTAAAAATTTTATTGGTCGGACTTTGAGTTATAATGACAGGACGTTCAGACCAAAATCCCTCCAGAATGACGTAAAAAAATGCTAAAAACCTCAAACATTTTACAGTTGGAATATTTAAAAAAAAACTTTGCCGCCAACTCAGAATTGCCTGGTGGTACTATCGTCCGTCCTATCAGAAGGAAGGAATAACATCTACACGATCATAAAGGTTCAGTCCTGCCAGCAGTACGCTGTGTCCTTTCGGAATTACGTTGTAAGTTCTAGCATCAACTACCTCCCAAATTTATTTAAATTTTCCATTTGGAATAACACATCCATAATTGCGAAATTAAACGCTCCCGAATCCCCAATCACACAACGTAATGCAAACTCTCCCTGTTTGCTTTGTCATTCAACAATATCCATGAACATTGTTTCATTGCAGATGCCACCTGAGCTACTCTTCCGGCGTTCCCGTCTGCAACAACGTCCGACGTTCCAGCCCGGGCCACTACTCCAGGTTCCAGTTCCGGAAGTCGTTCTCTTCCAGGTGCACGTGGAAGTGCACGGCTATCGTCTGCCTCTTCCTGTCGCTCGCCATTCTCTCGGCACTCGCCTATTTCGTCGGTGAGTGCAATTACGGAACGATTGCAATCCGTTTGCATCGGGACGAGATTTATGAATGATAAGATATGTTGATTGAAAATGGATCGTAATCTAAATTTGCATTCTGTGAATTACGAATATATTTCCGACATTCGCTCTATTTTGTTGAGTATTCTGAATACTAGGGTGAATGTACCAATTTTCGACCAGCGCCAAACATAAAAATCCATGTGACTACTGACCTCATAATATACTGTAAAATAAAATTTACCTCAATTTTAAACGCCTTTGTGGTAGCATTGATTGAAGGGACTTTTAAAAACATAATGATATGCTCTTAATTTTAAATATTTTTCATGATAAGATATTTTGATTGAAAATTGATAATAATCTAAATTCTGCATTCTGTGAATTACGAATATATTTCTGACATTCGCTCTATTTTGTTGCTTATAGTATTCTGAATACTAGGGTGAATGTGCCAATTTCCGACCAGCGCCAAACATAAAAATCCATGTGACTACTGACCTCATAATATACTGTAATATAAAATTTACCTCAATTTTAAACGCCTTTGAGTAACATTGATTGAAGGGACTTTTAAAACATAACTCTTAGTTTTAATAAAAAAAAATTCCAAATAATAGGCAACTAGCATGTGTAACTGGTGCATTCACCGGATTACATAATTAAACATTTTAAAAAATGACTGTTGTATGCATGCACATATATATATGTCTGACATTTAACACAACCTATAATTTCTTTTTTAAACTTTGGAAATCGGCATGCAACTTAAATTTTTAAAACACTAAAAGCAGCCAAAATATCAATTGCTAAAAGTATCTGTCGGTCTATAAAATTCGCTTCGGTATAATTTTTTTTTAAAAATTGTATGAACTAATACGATTCCATCTAAGAAAATTACGTTATGTCATCAAATTTATTAATTAACCACTTCATTATTTTTTTTACTTTCCAACTTAACAATTACTTTAAATAATGGTTTCTTATAAAATAATATTTATTTTCAGATATCTTAAAAACTATTTTAGTTGGTAACTCGTGAACGAAATATATTTCCTTATAAAATTCCATAATTATTCCTTTGAAGCTATTGGCAGAAAATCTTAAAATTAAGATTTTGGGCATTCGCCTCCATTTTTACCAATTGATCTTTCTTTAAAGATAACCCCAATTTCCATTCCATGTTAAACATTTGTACATTACTTTAACTTATTATTTCAAATATTACTTAAATTCCACCCAAAAAAAAATATCAACTCAACTCGCACAGAACAAACGATACAATTCAACCCCCACTTTTCAAGAACTGTCGCCGATCAAATAGCCTCAAAGGACCCTCTAACTGCAACTTTAACTTCCAATCTGTTCTTCTTTCGTTTCAGCTCTAATGTTCCCCTACTGGCAACACGCCAACTCTCACCCGTGTCCTGTGATGGTCGATGACATGGAACAAGAAATCGGGAGAATTAATTCCGGTGAGTCGAGCAGCATCCCGAACATGCTCAATTTCGGCGGGAAAACGCACAAATAATGAATTCTTTTTAAGGGGGAGTTTGTTATATTTTTTTGTTTTTGTTTCATGTAAGGAAATTGACTTTAGATCGTCATATGGAAGGTTTCCAAACTCCTCGTATGAAGCAGCTTGATTAATGGTTGTGTAAACATTATTACAGTTATGTGCTCGGAACAAGACAGCGAATTAATATCTTATCGTGATGTATATACTCAGTGACTGCCAAAAATTATATCCCACAGTTTTGAAATGTTAGCAAATTCCATAGAAGTTGTAAAGAAGTGGGGCATTTGTCCCCCCCCCCCTTCCCTACTGTTACCTATTACCCCGTCACTCTTGATATACCGTCGCCACCATTATAAATACAATATATCTCACCTTTTTAATTTCTTGTTTAAGTATATGAGTTAAAAAAATTATATCAAAATAATTATTTACTTTGTAAAAATATTTATTAACGAGTTATAATTAGCAGAAAACAGTATTATTAGCTGAATACACTTTGTTGTGATTCGAATATTAAAAATTTAAACTATACCAAAAGATGTTATAAGTTGATTAAAAAAAATATATTGTATTAATCAACGTCAAATAAATACATACATTGAAAACGCCATAGAAATGAATGCATCAACGTCTACCTACTAGGGTAATAGACATCAAAATCTGAGGATATAATCTTGCCATTGTACAGAGGTTTGGTAAAACCGCATCTTGAGTATGCTGTACAGTTTTGGTCACCATATCTTAAAAAAGACATTGAATTGTTAGAGAAAATTCGGCACAGGGCTACTAATGGTCCAATGGTTTTCAGGCATGAATTATGAAGATAGATTAAAAAATTTGAATATGTACACTCTGGAAGAGAGAAGGATTAGGGGAGATTTGATTCAACTGTTCAAATTTATCAGACAAGGCGATGTGGAGGGTTTAGATTTTAATATGAGTAATAGAACGAGAGACCTCTCGTTCTATTACTCATATTAAAATCTAAACCCATGGTCATGGGTTTAAATTAAACAAATTCCATTTTAATCGGGAAAGTAGAAAACACTATTTCTATAATAGGGTAATAGAACGGATATTAAGAAGAAGTTAGATATTCATTGGGGGATAGTTAGGAGATACTAGCTGGACCAACCTTGTTGTGTCTTGAGCCTGTTGTTTGTAGTCAATATTTGTATCTACTTGCATATGTCAATTTAATTAGTTACTATTAGTACCAACAGATGGCACATAAATATACTCTCAATGATTTAATAAAAAAATTATCTTCTGGTCGCAAATTCTGAAACAAAGTTGAGCGGGTTACACCAGAACCTTACTTTTTATAAGATATATAGGTTCTGGTGTTGATTATGTATCTAGAATGGGAAATTGGCAATGCCTTTACATGTGCTTCCAGCTTATGCAAGATATTGAAAACTTAATAGTTAAACATTTGTATTCTGCAGTACATGATTAATTTATAGAAGTAATGTAGGTGAAAATGTCGGCACAAAATAAGTTGTAATTTTTTTAATAAATATAATTTTAAATTATTTACTCGCAATTAAAAATAATATATCTTTAATATGGTGTGCAACTCGGTGTCAATCAAAATGATCCCTACCGATTCATCAGAATTAACGCCGAATGTGTGGTCTGATATAGCCCTTAGTCTTCTAAGGATAATATCTACAAGAATATCTAACAAAAATACTTTTATATCCGAATTTAAACATGATCACACTCACCAAAATTTCAACCAATAAATTAGATTTCGTAATTAAGTTAATTCTGCGTGTAAATCCATCGGAATATTCACAAGCACTTAATTTATGAATAACTTTATACCTGTCAACGCATCCAGGGAACTGAGGCCGCTTTCGTTCCATTATTTACATTCTTGATAGTATAGATGTGCTTCGGCATTTAAAATTTAATTCCCTACACTCGCCTGCAACTCACGAGATTTAATTAGTCTCACTTTTGTTTCGAAGTGGGAATATCGATTTGGACGCCATTTACCTGAAGTGTCCACAACGAAAGGGGAGCGAGCAACAGTTGGGAATTGATTTTGAGAAGGGAACATTTGGCAAATGCTTAGGGAATGGCGCTTCAATGGAAGATTTCATTCAGCATAAATACTCAATGCGAATTTGAGATGTGTTCTGTAAATATTTTAGAAATTTACCTAAAATCCTATAAATGATTTAAACTTTTTGAAAAATGGTATATAGATGAAAAATAATTACAACCATTGTCAAAAAAGGAATCTAAATAAAGTCAACGTTTTCCGAACAAAAGTCAAAATTAGTCAGTAGTCAAATAGTCAGTTAAAAAAAAAATTAAGTTTCAGAGAATTTCGAAATCGCGTCTCACATTCAGTTATTAGAAATTCTGTATAAAAAAATGTTTACTGTTGTAATCATGTTCGTGCAGTGAAGCATCCGAAAATTGTAAATCAATGAATATTGTTTCACCTTTAGAATCGTGTCTTGCAGTGAAGCAAACGGAGATCTCAAACTCTGTAAAAGTTGTTTCACTGTTATAATCACGTTCGTGCAGTGAAGCATCTGGGAATTGCAAACTCTGTAAAAGTTGTTTCACTGTTGTAATCAAGTTCGTGCAGTGAAACATCCGGAGATTGCAAACAATGTAAAAGTTGTTCCACGGTGGAAACCATGTTGTGCATTGTAGCATTCAAGATCTGTAAAAGTTGGAATCGGGTTCGGGTAGTGAAGGATTCAGGCTCTTTAAAAGTTGTTTTACGTTTAGAGTCTCCTTTGGACAGTATAGAATTCACAGGTTCTATAAACTATTGTTGCTTAAATTTTGATTATCATAAGTATGTGAAGAGTTTTATGTAAAAATTTTCACATAGAATGTAAAACCGTTTTCCTTTGAATAAAATGATGATTCAAATAAATATTCTGAGATTCCATACTTCGTGTGATACTTTTTTTACTAATAACATTATATTTGTGTAGTGAAGCAAATATAACGTTTTCATTGACTGCAAAAAATATTGAATTTTGCTCATATGTATGTATATTTTTTTCATTTGAATTTTGTTCATGCGATTTTTGTTTTGTATGCCTTGTACAAACTTAGAAACGATTTTCCTAAAAAAAAATATTAAATTGTCACACCACATCTGCGCAATAAGATATGATCATTTATGAGTTAAGCTTACCTTTCGATATCAGAGGCGTCTTTTCTAACTAAAATTGTTTCTTTTTTTTCCAGCCAACATCCCGAAGAAGACCCCTCCCCCTCGAAGCGAGACCTTCTCGGAGATCCAGCTGGGCAAGTCAACCCCCGCCAAAGTGGGGGCGTTCGGCTACTGGAACTACCAGTTCCACCTGCGCAACCCCTCGCTGGTCAAGTTCAACTACACCATGCCGGTGCCAGGTGGTGCCAGCATGGGGGTGTACGGGAGAAGGGACGGGGTGCCCACCCACACCCGCTACGACTTCTTCGAGATACTGAAGCCTCGGAGGACGAAGAGGGCCGATAAGGTAGGGAGGGTTGCCATATTTGGCGAAAATTGTTCTTTGTTCGTTAAAACAATAATAAGTAGTAATGTATCAACGTAGAATAATATATTTACATTAACCATTAAAGTTATGTACAAATGCATTATATTTCAAACCAGTCCAGCCAGTGGTCCAGTGGTATTCATAATCGAGTGGTTGTGGGTTCGAATCTCGACTTTGACAGTGCAGCGAGCTTGTGATCGGAGGGTTACCAGTTTCGTTCCTCCTTCTACACAAAAACACTGGTAGGACACTGGTGCACGTTAAATGAGCGGTTTGGCTGCCGAGTGATATAACTCTAAAAACCAGAGGTTATTAGACAGCTTTCATCTCCCCTCGCCTGTAATGTTAAGTGAGATGACATACAACTTATTATTGGGAAACTTTTTAAACTAGGAGTCGCACCACTCAGCCAAATGATAGATCTAGCTGCCTGGTAATAGAATGCTGAGTTAGTTCAGTGTCGGATGTTTTGACTTATTCCACTTGGCGTCCCAGCCGCCCAAATCTGTCGTAATCTAAACGTCCTCAAGCCTACACAGGTGCGTGGGGTGCCAGCTCAGCAGAAGTCTGTGTCCTTTCACCATGACGCAAAACCGTTGTTTCCTGGTTTACATCTCTACTGACATAGACTGATTTACGGCAGGGCATTCGGGGCTCTTGCCCAGGGCCCCCATTTTAAGGGGCCCCCAAAAATGATTTAATGCTTAATATATGTGAAAAAGTTAAAAATAAATTTACTAACGATATTTTTAAAAATCAATTACGTTTAGTTTATACAATTGTGTTAAACAGTTTTTTTTTAAATCAATTGTTAATTATTTTGCAAAACTTTTAGTATTTCATCCAATTTAATCAATTGAACTTTTTCAGCACGTTCATGATGCATGTCGCCCATTTTCATTGCGCTTGTCAGAGAAATGCCCTTTGGATCAATTGCAAAATTCTAGGAGAATATACTAGTTTAATCGTATCTACTTTGATATACACATATAACATCATTCGATATACGCATATGGCATCATTCGATATACACATATGGCATCATTCGATATACACATATGGCATCATTCGGTATACACATATGGCATCATTCGATATACACATATGGCATCATTCGATATACACATATGGCATCATTCGATATACACATATGGCATCATTCGATATACACATATGGCATCATTCGATATACACATATGGCATCATTCGATATACACATATGGCATCATTCGATATACACATATGGCATCATTCGATATACAATGACATTATTCGATATACACATATGGCATCATTCGATATACATATATGGCATCATTCGATATACACATATGGCATCATTCGATATACACATATGGCATCATTCGATATACACATATGGCATGTCAATAAAACGTGTTAATTTTAATTAAGTAGAGATTTTTAAGTTATATTAATCGATTGTTTTTACTCGAATTTCAGGAGAGCTTTAGCATAGAGTTCGTTCAATTTCTGGATCGAGGTCTTTGGTACATATCTGTATATAACGACGGAGACCAACCTCATGACGTCATCTTTACATCTACATTCACAGGTGTGTTTCCCTTTTTTTTAGGGTTTAAATTCATAACCATTTAAAATTCCAATTAAAACAAGTTTTTGATAACCAATTTCTGCTAAACGTATTCTTGTAAGCCAGTGGTTCCCAACCCGTAGTCCTCGGACAACTGATGGTGATAGGGTCTGAAATGGTCCGAGGACCTCTTTTGTCTAATCACCAAAGAAAAATTTAGATAATTTGTAAAAGACATCGTTTAATGTGTATTCTTTTATTCAAAAATCTAAATTTACGAATCCATATTTATTTGCCTCTCAATAGAAAATACTCGGTAATGAAGCATTTGTGTTTTGTTGGAATCAATCATTTGTATGGCAACTTTGTCAGTCTGCTGAAGCATTTTATGAGGTTAAGGAAGAATAATTTTTTGGAAGTTTTTGGAAATAATAAATAGTAAATTTAATCGTCCCACTAGTTTTAAAAATTTTATAATTCCTTTTTTTCGTTATTTTGTACACGTACTTTTGTACTTCTATTAAAAAAAATACAAACAAACGCAAGCTCAAATATTACCTTTATTATTTAAAAGAATGACAAGTAATTTCACTCACTTTCAGTAATTGAATTAATTTAAGTTAAATACAATTGAATTATCTTTAATAAACTAATTTACAAAAATATAATTTATTATTTTATACCTGAATTATGCTCAGTGTCTAAATAATATTTGAAATTTATATTTAGTACTTTTAGAAAGTGGTGGTCCGCACTGTCTAAATTTTAATGTGGTAGTCCCTAGCCATTTAAAGCTTGGGAACCACTGCAGTAAGCTTTTTGCAAAATTTTAATTTACTGAGCGGCAATGAAAATATTAAGATTGTAAAGTTGTTTTCCCTCCTTTAAAATTAAGTTTATAACTCTAATTCGTATATATTAATTTATTTATTTTAGATTTTATTTGCTTTAATAGACGTAGCTTTTGAAAATATCGTCTCAAAGTATCATTGATATCAAAGTGTAGCAGTTAAACACAAGTTTAGATATAAAAACCGTAATAAATGCGTCCATTTTCTTAATTATAAATTGAATATTGATTTTATAAGTATTTTCATTCACGGAAATTTGTTTTATCTTAAAAGAATTTAACGAGTTGATTTTTATGCAGATGATTCCAGTTTGCCCTGCCCATACGATTGTCATGGGCACGGGTCTTGCGTCATGGGCAGGTGCGTCTGCAATCCGGATCACGCGGGAGATTCATGCGCATATCGTAAGGAAATTCATTCTTTTGTTACACATTACATGATACATGAACCTTACATAATACATGTTACATGAACCTTACAATACATACATGTTACATGAACCTTACAATACATACATGTTACATGAACCTTACAATACATACATGTTACATGAACCTTACAATACATACATGTTACATGAACCTTACAATACATACATGTTAAATGAACCTGTTATAAGTTCTGTGTGATATAAATACATTGTTTTTATAAACACATTTGTGCCGCAGTCAATGGTTCTTATGTTCAAAACAAACAATTTCAGTTTAAAGACCCTTATATTTAAAAATTTATAAAAAAACATTTTTAGATTTTTGAAATTTTTATTAGTAGTATAACGAATCATAATTCTAAATATTAAATATCTACTTTAATTTAAGTATATCAAGATTGAGACATCGTTAATTTTTAAATATCCATATTAATTTGAGCAAATAACTTAACACTTGAAAGACTTTTGTCCAATCGAAGTTTTTTTTTGTTTTGCATTAAAAAATAAAGAGTATTTTTAATGTTTTACCCACATTTTTAAAAGTATGCGGTATGCCCAAAAATATTGAATTTAGTAAAACGATGCATATTGAAATATCCTCACTATTATTTGAAATTAAATAAATATATAGAACTTTAATAAATTTTTAAAGCAACATTTTAATAAGAGGTATGTGATATAACGAAAATTTAATTTAAATAGTTAGATTTTTAAATCAATAAATCTCTTAAAACAAATTATTTAATATCTGAATTACATTTAGAACCTGAATTTAGTATCTGAATGACATATATATTTGGTGCCTGTAATTTCACTGTTAATTAAAAGTGTTGGTCCGAGCAAGGTCAAGGTCTAACTTTTAATTCTGTGGTTCATGAGGTTTGAAAGGTTGGAAACCACTGATTTACACTATACGTTTAAGGCCTAACTTTGTTTCTTTTACCCCTCCCTTCGTGCAGGAGTGTGCCCAGTGCTGTGCAGCGGACGAGGCCAGTACGTGAACGGGGCCTGCCTCTGCAGTTCCGGGTGGAAGGGGAAGGAGTGTCACTTGCGCGACGACGAGTGCGAGACGGCCGACTGCAACGGACACGGCGACTGCCTCGACGGACTCTGCAGGTGCTTCCCGGGTTACAAGGGACCGCACTGCGAGGAAGGTACGGACACACCCTCAATGAGTTTACCTGCGTTCATAGAAGTTCTGAGTGACTATGTTAGTGAAAAACAAAAAAGAAGTTGGTGGGGGCGGATTTGAATATTTCGTAGATCCTGAGATATTCTTATTTTTATCCATATTTTCACGATACATAAATCTTTCTTCTAAATTTATTCTTATCAATTTGTAATTGAAAATAGTAGTTATAAAAGTTACCATGTATTAAATGAACTGTTAATTCGAAGTAACTTTCATAGGAAAAGTATTTTTCAAAATGTGTGCCCTACGGTTGCTGGTTTTGCTTATAACAGTGGTGCACTTAAAAGCACGTTTTCATGACAATTTTGATCTGTTGTTAGAACCTTTTTTACAAAAGATTCATAAAAAAAAATGAAGCTATTGCAACCACCGCCCTCATTTATATCTACACTTATATTAGTATCAGTTCTCATGGACACGAATATAATTGTATTTGGTTAGGGTAATATTATAAGGTTCTAGCTGTATTTTTATTCGAGTCGCGATCAGAGTGTTGTCAGTTTTGTTCTCCAAAAAGCGCCAGGTATATCTGGTGTTCGTTAAATCAGACATGTCCCAAACGTCATCACGCCAGCTCACCGGTTTTCTTCCTTATCTAAACATGGTTTAAAATTTCATGGCAGTATTACAAGAACTTTCATTCGAGATAGTTATAGCTGATATCTATCGCGAAGGTTGTGTATCTCACGTATGACCAATTTCTTCATATTTCAAACGAGGAGCGTTCACACAAAACCAAACATGCCAAAAAATATATTTTAAAAATGAGATAAGCATTCAATTTTATAAAAAAAAAGGATTACCTCTATCTGTTAGCAAACAAAAACATTTAATATTTTCAAACATTCCTTTCACTTTAAAATTTGAAAGTCCAGAGTTCATGGAAATGCATGCATCTATCCAACATTTCTGCGGTTTTATGCGATTTGAGATCGAATTGTTTGTTTTTGCATGCGCGATCCTCAAATAGTGTGCAATAGAGAGTAAAAAAATCCTTCAAAATTCTCACTCCTAAAAGTGCTTCTTTTCCTTATTGTCGCAGTGGACTGCCTGGACCCGGAGTGCTCTGAGCACGGCATCTGCGTGTCCGGCATGTGCGTCTGCAGGAAGGGGTGGAAGGGGGCCGACTGCAACGAGCCGGACTCCGACGCACTCAGGTGCCTGCCCGACTGCTCCGGACACGGACACTTCGATCTCAAGTTCCAGAGGTGCACCTGCGACGAGCAGTGGACAGGGGCCGACTGCTCGCAAGGTGGGCGAAACTTTTTTAACTTTTTACGTTGGCATTGTGTTTTTAATTATGATGCTGTTATATTTTTTGTATCAAATATATCACTGTTAAATTGCACATTTTATATTAAAGGGTTATGTTTACATAGCAAATCAAGTAGCAGATTATTTTTTTAACCTGAAACATTTTGCCATTAGGAATTCTAAATGGATTAAATTGTACGCGTTGATAATCAAATTACATTTTATAAATAAATTAATATGACAGCCCTCTAACCTTTCAGCTTTTCCAGAGATTATTTATATAAGTACGCATGGTTTATTTGTTACTGCAAATATTTTTTTAGCATTACATTTATTTATATAACTCCTTCTGATATCGTTGTATCATCACATTTTGCAATTCCATTTTAACCCTTTGTATGCCCAATGTATAATCCTTTCATGTCCAATTGAAAGTTGGCATACTTACACAATCCAGTAACAATACAACGTTTATTCGTTTTAATCTGTTATTGATTTTTACTAGTCTCGTTTAATATTGTGAAATCTCATTTAATGTTGCAACTTTGACAAAATAAATTTCGCGAATAATGCGACAAATTGAGTATCCTTAGTTTGACGAAATGGGCAATATGTAAAATAAACAATGTCAGACAATACGACATTTTAATTGGAGCATTTAGCAGGGGTCTGTTTGGTCAAAAGTGACGAAAATTTCTTTAAAAAAATGAGTATGCATTTTTAAAAGTGCACGGCATTACATTGTTATGTAATGTATATAATCTTTATCCCTAATTAATGTGACTGTTGTATTCCTCTCTCTGCACAGAAAAGTGCGACCTGGACTGCGGCGACAAGGGCCACTGCGAAGGGGGTCAGTGCGTGTGTGGCGAGGGGTGGACAGGCGGCAAGTGCAACGAGCGACTCTGCGACGTCCGCTGCACCGAGCACGGACAGTGCAGGAACGGCACCTGCCTCTGCATTCAAGGATGGAACGGAAAGCACTGCACACTCGGTGAGTTCTTATAGACAATATGATCCTCGTAATTACAAGCATTATGCTCGTAATTTGCACCGAAAATTTCAGGAATTTTTAGGAACAAATTACGATCAATAATACTTAGCAATTGTTTTTCTTTATTGGCGATTTTAAAAGAATCCAAGATGCTCAATGAAAGCTGTCAATTGTTTCGATAAGTTTTTAAACGTTAAATCTTCTTTTGCGTAAAATTATAAACATGTTTCCATTTGTTCTAATCACTGTCTTGAGGTCAAAATTACTGAAAAGCATGAGAACAATTATTAAAAAACAAGGATAGACATAAACAATGGCGACTGAATGTATAAATATGGTAGTCAAATTGAAATTTTTGTTAAAAAGAAAATTAGGCGTCAAAAATGATGATTTTGGTCGTTAAACAGAAATTTTAGGTGCAAAATAATTAACGAACGATGATTACTCTCTTTTAAATATTACGGGTTGGCTGCCAAGTATTTCAACTTGCTTTGAACATAATGTACGAACATTCATCTCATTATTGAGCAACCTATTGAACTTAAACGCGCACCACATAGTCAAATGATAGAAGATTAATAAGATAATAATCAAGCTGCATACTAATGAAAAATTGTGTGAATCCATTTCGAATTTTTTGGACTTAACACCTTTCAAAACGTGCTTTGTCTGATTAGGTGATTCGTTTAGAAATGCAAATAACTTTTACTAAATGTATTGGCTCGTCTACAAATTCCAATCTTTGCAAGTTAATTTCAATGAGACAGCTTGTTTTGGGCGAATAAAATAATGTAGTGGTCAATTCATATACCCATAACAACTGCTCGGGCTTGTATTACTTTACCCCAATTGGTAGAGTACTGGCGTAGCAAGCGAAAGGTCCCGAGTTCAATGCCGCTAGACCGCACATTCTCCAGTAGTTTAGTTCGATATGAAATTCGGAGGCAAATTCAATGATGCGCTAATTTAATTTTTAATAAAAATTAGGCAAAAAAACAATTTTTAATATTTGCTCCTCAGATATGCTATTATCGAAAATTCATATATGAAAAACACTATGTAAATTTTATTCGCTTTGAGTTTTACGGTGTAAAAAAAACAAATGTTGGGGAAATTCTGTTTAGAGATGCAAGTGGGATATTTTTAATAGTATGTAATTTATACAGATGATGAGTTTTGTTTGTTTTTTCCGCAGAGGGTTGCCCGAAGAACTGCAACAACCACGGGGAGTGCATCGTGAGCGACGAGAACGAGTGGAGTTGCCACTGTCAGCACGACTGGGACGGGCCCGCGTGCTCCATTCCCCTGGAGAGGAAATGCAACGACGGAGTGGACAACGACAAGGGTGAGCGAAGCGACGATTTTTGAGTCCTTCTAATGCCCAAAATGAGGCCGTTAACATTAATGCAAAAAAGTTTTTATTTTTCGTATTCTATATAAACGCCTTTTATAACAGTAAAAAAATAAAGTACACTCTTCAGTTCGTGTTAGAGGAAAAAACTTTAAATGCATTTCCTGAAATCCTCATTTGTCGAGTTCGCTCGTCATTTCAACTCGTATGAAGAAACGCATAATTATTTTTATTAGTTTAGGTTTTAAAAATCTTCTCAGAAGAGCTTGATGTCAAAAAAGAATTTGTTTACAAGCTCCCTACCATCATTCCTCTGAGAGCCATTCCTTTGTTAGGACAAGCATTTAAGCTCTTTTGAATTCTCTAATCTTTATCCCTCTGAGAATTGAGAAAAATATGAAATATGTAGGTTTGTTTTCACTGCAGCAGAGTCTAATTTATATTTTCCAACACTGTTCTTTAATAAGAAAATATTTTTTTTTTAATTTTTTTTAGTAGAGAATAATTCAAAAGGTTCCCCCCCCCCCCCCTGCCTCTCCCTTCCGGTGCTTTAAATTTAAAAAAGTGTTTTAAATTACAGATTTCTTATGGAATTTTAAATTATTTTTATTACTGGGAAAACCATCTATACAGAACAGAGGTACACATTCATGTCCCTTAGAATTATATGGTAGCACTAACTATGGTAGCTTATTCGCAATAATTATGGTAGGTGAAAAACAATTCATTTCGTTTTCAGAAACCCTCTAACGATTTACCGTTGTCTATTCCATAAAATAACGCTAAAAACTTTCAAATGCCATCCTAAAAATGTGTTTATTGTCACTTACCACATCAATGCACTAAGACATCGATATGAAACTTATTAAATTAAAAAAGAGTTATTTTCAATTGAGTAAAGTATACACTTAAATACATGAGTGAGAATAATACTCTTTCCATTAACATGTATGTATCGGTGTGTCGCAGATGGCCTCGTGGACTGCGCAGACAGCGAGTGCTGCCTGGAGAAGGCGTGCGAGAACAACCCCCTCTGCTTCTCTGCCGTCGACCCCTTGGACATTTTACTGAGGAAGCAGCCCCCTGCAGTCACAGCCTCATTCTTCCAGAGGATGCAGTTCCTCATCGAAGAAGGATCGGTGCAGAGCTACGCGCACAAGAGCGTCTTCAATGACAGGTAATGCAACCGTTGTCTTACCCCGGGATTCGAACCCGGTCTCATGACAACGTAGTTTAGTCCTCTCTGCAGTAGTGGGTGATTAATAGGGAGGGAGTACGCATAACTAAATGATATAAATGTAAATCGGTAAGGTTCGTAGGGTTGTTTGTATGGTCAATTAAATAAATAAAGTGTTGGAGATTGGCTGTAAATTAGTAAGCATAAATGTCCCCCGTAAAAGCTAAATATTATTATGTAGTAAGTTTTTGGATGGATGATTTATTAAAAAAATTATAATATTTAACCTTTTGCACCCAAAATAAGTCATTTAGATTAATATTCATTTTACGGAATATCATTCCTGTTATCATCCCCAATACCTTTGGTGCTTATAGATGATAAAAGTAATTATCTGTATTGTAGTTAATCAGCAAGTAAGTCAGCGAACAAAAATTTATATATTTTAAATCTCAAGAACGTGTTGTTCCCGTTCAATATGAAGAACAACTTGTTCTTTTTTCACCGAAGATATGGCAGTAGAGAACAAAGGATTATGCAATAAAACATTTAAGATAAAATATAGGTATGGACCCCCGTTAGCTTGCAAAGATCGAGAGGAACACGCTCTCTAGAAAGTATGCCATTCCTTAAAGTCTTGTTTGCAGCATTTGGCATTTTCATTCAAGGCCCTTATTTTAAGAGCAAATTCTGATTCGCTGTTAAGTCGTGTCTAATGTCGTGGAGTGTTCACGTGCAAATGATGTCCAACTGCTTCAATTTACGGATCTAAAAAAGGGGCTGTAATACGGAGAACCAAACCGCCGCGAGTGAAACAACTCTCTAGTAAGATGACATGCCTTTGGCTTGACCCATTTGGTCAAACTAATTATCTGCAAATGTTATCAAATTAATTTAGATAAGCTATTACACATAAATATAAAATAGGGAAAATATGTATTCCCATTACTCACACCTTTAGAATTATAAACGAAATAATTTAAATCAGGTCTAATTCCCTCTTGAAGTAAAAGTTACACATTTGTCCACTATAAAGCAAGTTAATTATTTTTTTTTAAATATGATATGTAACAAAACATTTTTTAAGTGAATTAACTTTTCCTGTATTATACACATTCTTTCTTCAAGTTAAGATACAATTATTTGAAATATAATGAATTAAATTTCTTTAATATCTGCTGCTCAGTATGCTTGGACTTCTGTTCAATACAAGGTGCGTATGATGAGGTGTTTGTTATTTTGCTTATACATTACGTTAGTTATTATGATAATGCTTATAAATATATATTGTTTATATATAAATAACGCTTATACATATATCACGCTTATAAATTATATATGCGGCTTTGAAAAAGTAGGCCTAATATCTATATCCTAATTTATATACATTTTCATTAACTATTTTGAATATATCAATTTTAAACTTCTAAATGAAAATAAACCATTGTCGTCAGGATTCCTTAGCCCCTCAAATTCCGTTCCTTAATTCCGTAAGGCTAAACCGCAAACTTTGAAACCACGTGTCTCAAAACTTGTCAATTGTGATATTGATCCTTATTGTTCCAAGCCACAAGACATTATATAGCGCTTACACTTATTTATTTTATAATAATATTGTAATTACCTTGTTTCTAATTTTTTGTGACTTTTCCAGCCGAGCCTCTGTCATTCGTGGACAGGTAGTGAGTATGGCTGGTAGCGGATTGATGGGCATTCGGGTCGGTCTGGCTGGTAGCGTCCAACCAGGATTCACAGTCACAAGAGAAGCTGGATGGTAAGAACAATTAAATGATTTTAAACAAATATATATATTTTGTTCACTCCACACAATCTACAAATTGCTTGAACACGAATAGAAGACGAGGGTGTAAAGACCATCGTAGCTCCTAATGAGGCAGAAATATCAATTTAACTTTCTTGACTCTCTTTTAACCTTCTAAGTAGTTTGGATGTCGTCTGTGGATCTCCAGTTTAAATTCTAAATTCATAAAAAATACTCTTTTGAAACATTTTCAAATATCTTCAGCTTAATTCATAAATCATGTAACTCCTATATCTGGGATTCAGCACCCGTAGAGGAAGCTGCTTGAAGACGAATTTCAAGAGAATCCCTTTCTAAATGTGGAATTGTTTAAAAACAAGAAGAGATCGGAATACCTGAGCTTAGATTGTAAATAAAGGGTTGGCTTAAAGAGTCGCGTGATTTCTAAGGGGCGATCAGTGAAAAAACGACGTATGCGCCCAACGCATCGGATTATTTGGCGACTTTTTTTCAAAAAAAATATGGCAAGCCGATACAGCTTCTAAATCTATACCTTCGCGGTTTGTGAATTACGCCAATAATATAAAGCTAAACGAATTCCTGAATATGTCTATTAGAATAGTTAAAATTATAAAATACATGTTTTTTAAATAAAATGTATAAACGTTTGCAGTGAAAACAACTTCCAAATTTTGATACTTTCTCCTCGAGGGTTTAATACAACATTTCTGTTTAGTAAATCAAAGGTCCCCTTTGACATACCAACTAAATATTTTACATATTTCAGGTTCGACATCCTGGTCAATGGAGGAGGGGCCGTGAAGCTTCACTTCCAGCGCGATCCCTTCAAACCGAAAGACGTGACCGTGGTGGTCCCGTGGAACGAGATAGTAGTCATCGACAAGGTGGTCCTCAGCCTGGAGGACGAGAGACCACCGGAGTACAAGTCCCTGCTCTGCCTCGACCACGACTACGACAACATGAGGCCGGTGGTGTTGGCCACTTGGAAGCACGGCTTCCAAGGGGCGTGTCCGGAGAAGAGCTCCATACTCGCGGAACCACAGGTAATTTTGCTACTGGTTCATATTTTGTATACGCTACACATATGATTGTTTTACCTTAATTTTAATGTGGTGGTTATGTGTAACTTGTTTTATGTTCTCCATATACATTAAATTTCTTGATAAATTTATGTACCGTAACTTGGGTTTACTTCGACCCGAAACAAACTTGTTTTAAGTCACTCCTAGGTCTACTGTAATATAAAAAAATAGGCGTGATTCACCATCTCTCCAACAGGTAGCAACAGACAGGAGTGATTTAAAATATTTTACTGGTTACAAGTAACCTCAAGTTATGACACACCTCTTAACAACTGCAATTACTTAATAAAGTTACAAAAAAAATATTAAACGTAATAATTAAGTACGATCGTAACATTCAATGTTATCATTAACTCTTCGTTCATTTCCATTGCCCATGTACTAAAAATACCATTTATGTCCATTTACTCGATGTCTATCCATCAACACGATGCACTGTTCATTAATGTTTGACGTATTCTTATAAACAGGATGTTTTCTTAACATTTGATGCACTTTCGATTGACATTTGATGTAATTTACCACAAGTATTTAAAGCAAGGTTAGCTGAACTTCCATTGCCAATGTTGCTTACCATAAACTATTAACGTAATTTTCATTAACACATAACTGTTCTTCCATTATAATTAACATAAATTACACCTAATTAAATATGTATGCACTTTCCAAAGTTATCTTATCACTTATCAATAACACGACTTTCCACAGGTGATCCAAGAGAGCCTGCCCATCCCTGGCACCGACCTCCACCTGGTGTACCACAGCAGTCGAGCAGGCGGATACCTGTCCACCATCCAACTTCAACTCACTCCCGACTCGATACCAGCAACTCTTCGACTCATCCACCTGAGGATCTCCATCGAAGGGATTCTGTTCGAGAAGGTGTTCGAGGCAGATCCGGCCATCAAGTACACCTACGCGTGGAACAGGAGGAACGTCTACAGGCAGAAGGTCTACGGCATTGCTTCGGCTGCAGGTAAGTTGTGTCTGGCATCTGTGATTTACTCACTCTATTAACGAAGCACAATAGATTTTATTCAATTCACATTTATTTTGTTAATTCTTATAACTTACAATAACTTTTAAGCCTCAGTCTTAGACTTCTGTCTCGTAAAGAAATTATTTAAACACCACTTAATCCTAATGTTTTCTAGGTAGGAAATGGTATTTATTTATAAAGTTCTCAAAAGAACAACTTGGAGAACAGTTTCTTAAAAAAAACAATTGAAACTAGAAATAATCTTTCCCGTAAAAAAACATAGCATCATACTTTTTAATTGAATGGTTCGTTGATTAAAATGTCATCAATTCCAAAGATTATAAATATTTTATGATCATAAGGCATTTTTTTTAATGATTGTGTCGTGTTTTGTTTGCAGTATCGGTGGGATACGAGTACAGCTCCTGCCACCACGTCATCTGGGAGGTGCAGACCACCCAAGTGAGCGGCCACGACATGAGCGTGTCGGACATCGGGGGGTGGAACCTCGACATACACCACAAGTACAACTTCCACGAAGGTAAGAAGTCATCAGGACACATAACTATCATTACACACTCGTGTCCAACCTGACCAGGTCATGGGAGACTAATGCAACCTCTCCACCATCGTCAAATGTTGGAGGTAGGAAGGTTTGGAAGGCTGGTCTAAAAGATCGACCAGGACCTTCCAAGTCAAAGGAGCCAATGAACAATGGGCTATTGTGGAGCCATCCTATGCCGCTTCTGCTTCATTGCAGCAGGGGGGAGGAAAATATTTACGAATAGCTAGTGGACCAAGAAGCTGTATACGAGTGTGAACCTGGTTTTAAAAAATAACATTTTATATATACCCGTTAAGAAATATATTCTATAACCAAATCTTCACCACCTAATATGTTGTTGCAGGCATCCTACAGAAAGGTGACGGCAGCAACATCTACCTGAAGACCAAACCCAAGCTTCTTTTGACCACCATGGGCAGTGGCATCCGCAGACCGCTTGACTGCGACGCATGCAACGGTACAGCGAAGAACCAGATGCTGCTGGCACCGGTTGCCCTGGCCAGCGCACCCGACGGCAGCGTCTACGTCGGTGATTTTAACCTCATCAGAAAGATCACTCCCGAAGGCATGGTGTCGACTGTTGTCCAACTCAGGTAGTTGAACTTGTGAAAATTATTAATTACTGATATTTATTAATTGATCAAACGAAAAAAAAAAAAATATGCATACATATCAACATTCTTTTTGTTCTCGGAAAAAAGGCAAACCAGCAAATTGCTTAATTTTTTAATTATTCCTTTATGCAACTAAAATTAATAGCGTTCCTCTAAAAGATAACTTACTAGTGATAAATTGAATGCAACATTTTCTAATTTCTCGATGATCTTTCATATAAATTACAGCACTGCCCAAGTGGCGTACAGATACCATCTGGCAGTGGGGCCCGTGGACGGCAGACTCTACATTTCCGACCCCGAGAAGCACCAAATTCTGCGGATGAAGTCCCAAGACGAGACCACCAACGTCCAGGACAACTTGGAGATCGTCGTCGGCAGCGGGGAGAAGTGTTTGCCAGGAGACAAACTCTCTTGCGGAGATGGCAGACTGGCGAAATTGGCACGGCTGGCCTATCCTAAAGGTATAGAATATTTGTATATTTTCCAAGATTTGTATATTGTATAGTATAACTTATATATTTATATTATATGTATTCACCACTATACCGAAAAACATACAAAATCTTACAAAGCAATTTTACAGCGCCAATACGAGATTTGGATTCACCATTTATATGTGTGTATTTATGTTTAATAGGAATTGCTGTATCAGCCCAAAATGAAATCTACGTAGCCGATGGCACTAATATCAGGATGGTGGACAAAAATGGGATCATTCACACGATCATTGGAGACTACTACCACAAGAGTCACTGGAAACCAGTCCCGTGTGGAAGAACCGTCAGCTTGTCTCAGGTAAACGCTTGGATGTCAGTTTTATCAATTTTGTTTTTAAAAAAATCTATTTTGAGTATTTAAACTTATAAATGAAATATAAACCAATATCGTCAAGCTTTTTTAGCACTTCAAATCAAACAATTCCGGAATTTCCGCAACATAGCAATAAGGCTGAGTCTCAAACTTTCAAGCCATTTTTCTCAAAACTGTCAATTACGACTTTAGTCCTTCCTGTTTAAGCAACAGATATGAATTAAATCTAAACTGCTATGAATTAAACGAAATATTAATTAAATCGGCACACGTTTAGTGATAGTTTATTAATGTTATAATAGTTAATTAAAATGCTATTGATTTTCAAGATAGATCCAATCAAATCTCAAACTTTTGATACTAGTTTTAAATATATAAAATGAGTCGTAGTACAATTTCGTATTAAAAGTATATAAAATTTTTACGCAAGTTTTTCAAAAAAAAATTTAAGTATTTCAATTTTAAATTGTATCATCTTCTTGGTAAGTTACTATACTATATAATTTATTAATCTGTAATAATACAATTTTATAATCTTAACCATTATCTTCTTGATCAGGTGAACTTGAGGTGGCCGACCTCCATGGCCATCAACCCCCTGGACAACTCCCTTCACATCCTTGACGACCACATGGTCCTCCGGGTGACCCCCGACCGCAGGTTGAAGGTGGTCGCCGGACGTCCCCTGCAGTGTGCCTCGCAGATGGCTAAAGACAAGGTGGAGATCTCGCCCGAGATCTACCTCGAGTCCCCGCAGTCGATCGCGTTCGCCCCCAACGGGGATCTCTACGTAGCCGAAAGCGACTCTCAGATGATCAACAGGTAGATATTTATATATTACTGCCTGACTTCTTTGTAATGATGTAGCATATCTTTGTATATTAATCCGCCTCCCTTATCCGAAAAACCTCGATATCAGGTTACCTTAACTTATTTGCAACCTTATGCTACTTTGGCTTGTTTAACCTTTCTCTTTACTTTCCTTCATTCTTTTACCACTTCCTATGATATTTGAAAGATTCAGGAGGGTAACGATGACATTTCAAACGAAATGATTTTGCAAAAACAGTAAAAAAGTATGTTTTATAGATATACAAAACATTCTGAAATCTTCTTCATTGTTATTCTAATTTCACAACTCGATAAAATGAAAGTACTGTACTGTAACTAACCTAAGGCGTTGTGAACTTATATTCAACTAAAAGTGAACCCAGATGTGTATGGATGTTCACGTTTTGTTGAAACTTTTGTTAGTGCGAGGGTTGTTCTTTCATTGTAAAATGTTATGAAAAGGAAATATGATAAACCGTTAATAAACCTTTTAGAAGTTCAGAACATTTTGTATGTCCGATACATGATATTTTTCTCGTTTTCTGCATAATCATACTGGATAGGCCATCGTATTTCTTCCCTTATATTTTTCATTTGAGTCGCCTAATTCCAAAACTATTTTCCTCTTTGGAGAACAAACCCATCACATCTAAATCAAACTTTTTTCGTATTAAATTCTATTTTGACACCTTGTAATTAAGCAAAGTATGTTGTTTAATGTGTAAAATAACATTTTTTAGCTTAATTATAGGTGTAGAAATACGAAAATAATTTGATGGGTTTGTTCTTCGAAGTGGACAAGGGACGTTTTGGCATTGGGCGACTCACTTGATAGTTCACTTTACAACTTGTCTCTGTCAATTATTTACTTGCATTTAGTGTCACACGTACTAACCTCACACTGTTCCTCCTCCAAAAACAGGGTGCGCGTGATCTCCAGCAGCGACGGTCGAATCCAGCACTTCGCCGGTGCCGAATCCGACTGCAACTGCATGGACACCAACTGCGAGTGCTTCGACGACCACCACTCGCTGGCCTTCAACTCGAAGCTGGACAGCATCTCGGCCGTCGTGGTCAGTCCGGACGGCAACCTCCGCATCGGGGACCAGGGCAACCTGCGCATCAGGTCCATCACCTCGTCCCTGCCCGTGCCGAATGAGGCCAGCGAGTACGAGATCTTCGCGCCGGAGCTCCAGGAAGTGTACGTGTTCAACAGGCACGGTCAGCACGTGATGACCAAGAACCTGATTACAGGGAAGGCGATCTACACGTTTTCGTACAACGTCAACACCAGCTTCGGAAAGCTGAGTACCGTCACCGACGCTGCAGGAAATAAGATCTATATACTGAGGGATTACAGTAATCAGGTGAGAATGGATATGACCACTTTTAATATTTATTTGGAAAACAAATTGTCATTAAAGCTGTTTTCAAATCAACCTGTATACCTAAATACAGGGTTGTGACAAATTGTTTGGCAATTTAACGCTCCCAGTAGTCGCTAAGACAACTGTTTTATGTATTGCTCGGGCATTTTATGTGTTGCAAAGCCAAAGATTATTATCGATATAAAAACAATTGATTTTTGCAAACAAACGTATTCTATATTTACAATGTTATTTTCAATAGAACAGAATTCACGTTTAACTCTAAAAGCAAATAATCAACTTAAAAAAAAATCATGAGTTGGAAATTAAACATATATTCATACCATACGAGGTACTGTAACATATATTCATATAATATTGTAATTTTTAAATTCTATATTTTTAAAATTCGAATAATATTTAACAACATTTCCCTTAACCAAGCAAATGTTACCTTAGAGCAATTTGTTGATGTTCATGAATAATCGAAATTCTTTAATTAACATTACCCCTTGAATGTGATTTTATCAGAATGCCTACCAATTACTAATCTCTCTATATTTTTATTAGGTAAATACTATAGAGAACACTCAAGGCGGCAAATGTCGACTAGAGATGTCCAGAATGGGCATGCTCCAAAGCTTCACGACCCCTTCCAACTTCAAGACCCAGTTCGACTACCACGGTAGCAACGGACTCTTGCGCAGCAAGTCCGACAGCACGGGCAAGTCGTACGTCTACGGGTACGACGAGTATGGCCGTTTGATCGAGGGAATCACCCCCAGCGGACAGATTATCCGACTTGCATATAATTTGAGTATCAAGGGGGCCTCTGTGACTGTTACCAGGGACGAAAAGGAGTCAGTGGTGTTGCTCATTAAAGGGTCGGATGTGACGACAAAGACAGGTAAGTCGACTGCTTATTTTTAGGACAAAGAGTATAAATTAAAGATTAAAGGGGCACTCCGCCAAGGCGTCTTAGTCAATGTCGCCAAATATGCTTACAGACTCTGCGCATTATTTGCGCAGTGTTTTATACTTATGCGCAAATTCGTAATATCGATTGTTGGTTTAACCCTTTGGGTACATTTGACGAGTGAGACTTGTCACCTGCTTTCTTGGGCGAAGTTACGGTGGACAAGTCTGACTCGTCATCTGAATTTAAGTAGCAGGCGTTGATGTTTGCGGCACCCCCGCCAGTGAGCGTTGATCGCAAACAATTTGTTGTAGGGTTGGTCAAGAATGGGATCAATTAAACCTCACCAAATCCGTCCCATGGGTATAAAAATCTTCAAATAATTCAGTACTCAAAGGGTTAATCTACAGTAAGTAGCTCTAAGTGACATTGATATTTTATTATTGTAAACTATAATCCTAGGCTTTTCACACCAATGTTCGCTAAAAAAATGAACTTTGGTGCAAAATATCTCATCTCCAATGTTAGCAGTTCTGGAGGATTCAATATCACGAACTTGGGGATGTTTTTGGTTAGGAGATAGAATTAGCGTCTATCATACGAGGAGTAATGAAATAAAACTTGAAATGCGGGGCGTCTAAAAATGAAGTTGTGGTGGTTGAATGAAGATAGAGCCACAGGTTTTTATTATTGAAGTCTACGTTAAATCAAAATCCGTAAGTCCCCAATTAGTAGCAATGCGTGCTGAGGTTTAAACTTGAGACGTTTCTCTTTACAGCCACCTCGCGACCAAAACAACCGCCAAGGTCGAAGTATCTTTTGGTTATTTAATAGTACTACCACAAATCTATAAGATAACCATTCTGATCTGACACATAATTTCATCACAGATACTAATTATTATTTTCCTCAATAGGTGGGGCCGAGAAACGCGTCACACAGTTCCCGGACGGCAGCCTCATCTTGACCTCGCCGGACTCGAGCACGGTGGAAGTGGACACTTCGATCTCGCCCGTTCTCGACGACCTCAATCCCTTGGTGGCCGAGATCAATCCCCAGCCATCTGGCCTCAAAGCCACCCTCAGCGAGGACAACGTCCAACACTTGGAGTGGAAGTACCTCATCAAGAAGTCCGGTAAAGGGCCCGTGCGGGAGATCACGCACATCGGAAAGATTCTGAAGGTACTAACCTTCTACATTTGTATATTTTTACCCTGATACTGACAGGTTGTTTTATGACATTTATTCATGAAATTAAATATATATATATATATATATATATATATATATATATATATATATATATATATATATATATATATATATATATATATATATATATATATATATATATATATGAAATGAACCACAGGGTGGTCATCCCATTAGGTTAGTTTGCAGTCGTGAATGTTAATTCATGGTCAGGCCGAGTACTACTTCACATAAAAACAAGTTTATTCAGAGCTCAGAACCAGGACACGTCTTTTCATGACGAAAGACAAAAATGAAGTGACATCACATAGGGATGATTAGATGATGTAAAGAGAGAAAAAGGGAGTTATCATCGTGTCGGAAACACAGTCGTTGTTCAGGTGGGGCCATCCTTTAGGGCAAAATGGTGCAGTTGAACTTAGAAGTCCCGGAGTGATGGCGAATGAGAAAATATGCGCGTGGGTAGAAAGCTTTGCAGGGTCAGCAGAAATCACGAGAACGTGATTTGTTTTGGGAAAAAGAGAGTTTTAGGAACAAGAGGGAAAAGGCACAAATTGTACTTAATTCTTTTAAGGGATAGATGTTACGGAATATTAAGAGAGATGTTGCAAAGGGGTTCGGAAATTGATAAGAGGGTGGTTACAGGAATTGTCTTTCATATATATATATATATATATATATATGCGCGCTGCCTTTAGGATGGGGGAAAGGATTCAGTAATCAAATACTGCACGGACAAAACTATATTTTTTTCCCATTCAGTTATAGTAATTTTTACTAAACATCAATAGTAAATATTGCTAAACTACTTACGTGAATATATGATTTATTTGAGTTTTTTAATACCCGGTGTCACCTGCGCTTCCGTTACCCTGGTTACCCTTCCACAAGTTCAATCAGTCTGGCAACACAGTTCAACGAGTATGGGTGTATGTTTGGGTGTGTATGAAGTGCATTGGGGGCAACAAATACGTTTTTTTATATGCTTTCTTGAATAAATACATACTGTCATGTGAGTATAGTTTTAAGTGTTATATTCTATATAAGTTACAATCATAGTAAATTCTCATTTTATTCTAGCCACATTTTTGTTACTGATAAAAAAAATGTATCCTATATGTTGCTTAATTAATCGGTTTAGTTGCTTAACCGACTGCATAGCAGATGCTGTGAAATTTATGGTGTGGGGGCGCTACTAGGAGCTCTCCCACCTCTTACAAAATATACTCGGTCCATTACTGCACTAACCTAAAGCAATTCTAAAAGAATAACAAATGTTTTCTTTTTACTTTCCCAGGTCAATGGAGACGTGCTGTTCTCAGTCGAGTTCGACAGAGCAGAGCACACCGAAACAGTGTTCGACAGGAACCAAGTTCCACTCTTAACCGCCCACTACGACATACTGGGACAACCCCTTCAGTGGAAACCAGCTCACAACTTCACTTCCGTAAGACTGGACTACGATCGATACGGCAGGCTGTCTCACTGGGAGCGAGGCTACCTCTTCGAGAGGTACACCTTCGACATGCAGGGGAGGCTTGCTGAAATAAGACATGCTGATAACACGGGAATAATGTACAAGTACGATGAAGGAGCAATTAGCATGGTAAGAACATATGTCAATGATTTAATGGTTTATAAAAATTAAAATATTTTTTTTAAATTTCTGCTCTATAATTCTCTACCAGATTAGAAAATAGTTGGCTATAAAATAGTTTTATGAATCAGTGTCGAGCAGCTCTGCTAAAGACAAGGAAGACTAACTTAAATGGATTTTTTTCCAGCCCAGCGAGGTCATTGTACCGAGCGGCAGTAGATATCTCCTGCAGTACGATTCCTCTGAAGGTCTCCAAGCCATCATCACTCCCAACGGCCACAAACACGAACTCGCATTCCAGACATCGCTTGGCTTCTACAAGCTCCTGTACCTCAGCCCAGGAGTGCGTTATCCATTCGTAATGCATTTCGGCGACAACGGACAGTTACTGGCTAAACTGTACCCGGAAAACAACGGAAGAGTGGCGTACCTGTACAACGAAAACGGCAACGTGCAGACTGTTTTCTGTGGACCGGAGAGAACCGATTTCGCGTACGTTGACCAGAAGACCCTGGTCCTATCCTGGACAAAGACCGTGCCAGAACTGGAACTGAAGACAGATTTCAAGTACCATGGAATCTTGGTACAGGAAGAAAGGTTCCGTGTCAGCAGTCGAAGCGCGCTGAGCAACGCGAAGTTCCGATACCAGTACGAAGGGCATGTGACTGTCGTCGAAATCGAGATTGGTGGTAAAGTGGTTGGTGAGACCCGATACAGATACAGCACACAATCAGGATCGATGGAACAGGTGCAGCAGTTCCTCATCCATCGCCCCAAGATTAACAACGTTTTCATCCAAGATGACCAAAGGCACTTTTCCAAGACCATTGCTCACGACTCCTATGGAAGAATATCTCTCTTAGCGATCAGTTTGTGGAATAGGGAGGTGTTCTCGCTCAATATCCGTTACGACAACAGGGGTAGGTTGAGACAGGTGAGCACCAAGTCAGGCCACGACACCCCGGCCGAAATCAACAACTGCACTTACACACCAGATGGTTACCTCAGCGACGTATCCGGGCGTCGCAACTACAGGTTCCTCTACGACGTGAACGGAAACATGAAGACCTTCTGGGAAGACGACCACCAGATCACCCTCAAGTACGACGACGGTGACAGACTGCTCGGATACAACGACATGGACCTCTACGAAGTGGACGGCCGTGGATTCCTAGTAAGAAAAGGTCAAGATAAGTTCACCTTCAACGCCAAATCCCAACTGATCCACGCCGTGCAGCCGGGATCGTACGAAGTCTGGTACTACTACGACGCCCTGGACAGACCGACAGCATGGCGGGACCACAAAGGGAACGTGACCCAGTTCTTCTACGCGAACCCTAAGAACAAGTACCAGGTGACCCACATACACACGACCCAGGACAAGCAGACTTTGGCACTTGTGTACGACACTAGTGATCATCTCATGTACTTAGAAGACTCCGCTTCCAACAAGTACTTTGTCGCGACTGATCACTTGGGTTCGCCGCTCTTGGTGTTCACTTCAGAAGGCAAGATCTTGAAGGAGATCAAGAGGACGCCGTTCGGAAAGCTCATCCTGGATTCCAATCCGACCTTCAAGATTTTCGTGGACTTTCACAAGGGCCTGAGAGACCCGTATACGGGATTGCTCTTCTTCAGGAGTCGAACTTACGACCCTACTGGGGCTCAGTGGCTGACGCCGAACTGGGAAGATGTGCCGAAGTTCATTTCTAAGCCCTATATGATTCATTTGTATCGATTCCATGGCAACAATCCTGTTAATGTGGCGGAGGAAGATGAACATTTGGATGGTAAGATTAATTTTTAACTGTTGAAACTTTACATTATTAAATAATTCATAAACTTATGACAAACTAAGGATGATAAAAACTCTACTGGGTTGAGTTAAATAGATTTAATAATAAAAGTCCCTATGTCATCTCTGCAATCTATAGTTTCACAAATAATATTCTTATTCAAACTCGATTTTTTCATTATTATACATTTAATAGCAAACTTCTGAAAAGTCTCAATGTGCAGCACTATTATTTATTAATTTAAGTTAACTAACCAAAATTAGTTTTGAAAGCAAAAAATATTTTAAATGTGTTAATAGTGGAGCAATATTTGTGTTTAAGGTATTTAGTTACTGTTCAAATCATTTCCGAAAAAAAATTAAGCATTCTTTTATTTTATAAAATTTAAATACTTTAATTTGAGTATAAAGATAAATATTAAAAAATTCGAAGCTAAAAAAATATATTTAAGAAAAAAACCTCAACATTAAAATACCCATTTATATTATACTGAACCTCAAATTCTTTATATTGATAAAAAAATAATAAATTAAGCACACATAATCTCCACATACGTTTCCTGTTTATATAGTTCCCATTAATTTTAAATCTTTTACAAAACAATTTTTAAAAATTCATTCCAGATCTCAACAAATGGATATCAGCTTTTGGTCTTGGAAATTTCAATGCCCCGCTCACACAAACCTTCAACCCGACACCTGAGACCACCTACAGCCTGAAGCCAAGCCTGCCGGTCATATCTGGCCTGAGCTGCACAGCAGACGTGGTCCGGCGCGAGTTTTTCCGTCTGACCACCGTGCCCAGGACGGAGATCCGGGGACACCTGTCCGGCAGCGTTCTTCAACCCCAGCTGGCCAATCTGCCATCTGTTCTGGGAGATGGACTTCTGCTGTCCAGAAGCAAGAACCAGGCCATAGTTCATGTCTTAAGTGATGCTAGTCCGATACTGAGGGATGTCATTACTACTGTTCTTAATGGTAAGTGTTCTTTTGTTGATCGTTGATCGATTTATTTTAAGGATGATCCACTCACTAAAAAAGTTATGAAACATTTTTTTTTTAATTTTAAGAGTACCAGTTGTAATTTTATTTCAAGAAATTAAATTATTTGAAAAAGTTGTCAGAAGGCTGATTGCCTAATTCAATGTTAAATAAGCTTATACTTCTTTCCGCTGATATTATAATAATACTTCATTAAATAATGTATCTCTCCCGCACATATTATTAAAATCTTGTTCATTTTTAAAGTACCAATTATGTATCTCAATCTAGTTCAAAAATTTTATCTCAAAATTCAAAAATGATGTCTCGCAATGTATTGGAAAATATTTTTTAAATGCTACGTTTCAGTCAACATAATATCATTTTTATTCCAATCAACAATACTGGGTTGTTATTGTAACAATCAATAGACAATACCATTTTTCATCCAGTCAACAATCTACAACAGCCTTTTTCTTCCAATTAACAATACCATTTTTATTCCAATCACAAAATTTTCAATCTTACAAAAGTTAAGTTTATATCTCAAAGTGCAACAATCTTTTTTCGAATAGTGTGTATCAAGGCTATTTCCCATTACATATAACTACTGTTACCATTTTAATCAACAATAATATTTTCACTCCAATCATATTCTAATTTATTCCATCATCAGACAATAATGCCATTTGTACTCCAATCATATTCCAAGTTATTCCATCATTAAAAAAAACAATATCATTTTTATTCCAATTATTAATCAACTACACCATTTTATTCCAAACAATAATTATGTCTCATTTCTGGAATACCGTAACAATGCTTACTTCGACTCATATACCAAATGCACCATTCCATTCCAGACACCCAGTACGTGGACCTCCACTTCTCGCTCCACGGCCAGGACTCCTTCTTCCTGGTCCAGCCGGACCAAAAGCGGGTCCAGGAGGACTGGGACCAGCTCCAGCGCCTGGGGACCATGTACAACGTGACCATGCACGCGGGCGAAGGGCACGTGGACCTTCGGCTCCGTAGCCCAGCCATCTTGCTCAATGTCCGCTACGGGGGCAACCGAGTGGAAGAAAGGCAAAGGCTGCTGAGCCACGCCAGGCGGAAGGCCGTGAAGGACGCCTGGGCCAGGGAGGTGAGGCTGGCGCAGAAGGGCCTTCGGGGCAGCAGGGAGTGGTCCAGAGGGGAGCTGGAGGACCTGCTCACCAAAGGGGTGGTGTCCGACTACTACGGGACGGACATACATGATGTGGAGGACTTCCCTCAACTGGCGGATGATCCCACGAATATAGTCTTTCGAAAATGTAAGTGACGATGTAATGCATTTGGTAATTTTATTCAATGAATTAGGTCTTCATTCCCGAACTTTTAACCCTTTAGGTGAGTTTCAGTCACCAAAATAACGACCTGTTCTTTTATTCTCTGTTATTCAAATTGAACAAAAACTGTATGTTCTTGAACATAAAACTTTTTTCCTTCGTTAGCTTGTTCTTTAACTGAATTTAAAAGTATGACATCACTTACCTTTGCACACGAGTGTCACCTTTAAGTCGCCAAAATAACGACGCGTTATTTTTTTTCTCTGTTCTTCAAAACGAAAGAGAACAGCCTATTCTTGAGTTTAAAAAGTTATTTTCTCTCGCAAACTTTAATAGAAATTATATTGTTATCCAGACGCACCAAGTATGTTGGTGATCTAAAATTTTCTTCAGATTGTAAATTCCTCACAACTCGTGTTGTATTTAAACATTTGACAAATATCATAGAGTACTAAATACACTTTTGGTATACCGAAATTACTATTCAACTTCACGTATAACTTTTTTATTTTTATAAATATCCACCCTTAACGCAAAAGAACATCTCTTTAAAAAAACAGAACGCTATGTAACTGTTCCATAAAAAGAACGCAATTAAAATATGTTCATCGACCGCAAAGGGTTAAGAGCCGTCATACACGGGAAAGTAATTTACTGTCTGAGAGATAAGTAATCTGAATAAATACGCCTAGCGTTTAAGTCATTTGCGCATTTTTATCGAGAAGTATGATGACTTTTGTCGTCAAAAGGTCACAACAATCGACTAGTTTGTTTTTCAATGTGAGAACCAATTCCGACAACTGCTTGAAAGTGAAACAGTCGCCCGTGTAATACAATCTCTAATACACTAACTTTAGTTCCCATCTTCTTTTATGTCCTAGTACTATATAAACTGGGACTATTCTCTATTCCCATGGACCAGCAACTTTATTCACCAGTTCTAATGATGATTTTAACTTACATTCTCCAATTATTCTTTAACTCTTTATATTTTTGCCATTAAGTATTATTTACTCAACAACAATAGAGAAATAATGAATAATAAATAATTGAGTATATTGAACTCTTACTTTACTTTCAGAAATTGGAGCATTTTCCTCATCCAAGTTTATCTGTGATCTGTGTATAAAATTGAACAAACAGGGATGAAAGCTATGAACTGAAAATACAGCTTATTGCAATTATAACAAGTGATTAACATAAATATGAATGACCTATAAAAAAAAGAATTTCAACTGAATTTTATTTAAAGCCAAGAATTTGGTACGTATAAATAATATATTTGTGTACATTTTATAACTTCTATTAAATACGCAAATTAAATTAATCAATATTTCTTCACAATATTTATCAATTGATTTTCTTTCTTTAATTTATTTAAAGGAGCATTAATTAAAATTAAAAAATATATATTTATTAATCTATAATTTATATCCATGTATTCCATATCAAAAGATTCTGCTTCAGGTCAGATTACATCTTAACGTATAAAAATAGAGGAAAGTTATATGAGTAAAATTTAATGGAGCTTGTTAAATAATTAATAATAACATTATTGTTTTCGGGTTCGATAGCCACTCGTAAGGTTGTGTGTATATATATATATATATACAGTGTTCATTCTAGAAATAAAAAGGGGCAGGGCAGAAATAAAAAGGCACTTCTTGTTTTTAAAAGGGCACTTTAAAAATATGCGTGTGTGTCCACACATTCATACATCGGACCCGTGACTAAACAAAAAAAAGTTCTGATTTATTCGTTGACATTGCGCTAGAGCTGCACATTGGGATATTGTTAATGGTTCGGGGCCTATCTCGAAGGATAAATTGATGTATCTTTATGAAGCTATCTTAAAATCTAAAATTTGACATTTTAAACTGAGTGTTTCCCTAAAAACCAAGTCTGTAAGTAGCCCTAAACAGATCCCTTACAAAACTGATAAAAAGGCTACTTAAATTCAAAACTTGGAAATAAAAATCCTAGTCTTTCAACTTCGCCCCAAACCATCTTCTCTTTAAAAAAACACAGAAAAAAACTTAGCGTTTCATATGCGGGCACAGGCAACCATAGGATTCGTGGAATGCCTCGTGCTCGAAATTACTGCGGAATTATACATATCGATAACTCAAAATAGAAAAATTATATTTGGTCCTTCATATTAGCATGTAAATGGTAAACATTTGATTAAGTTGATTGATTTAGTTAACGTTGGTAGAGCTACGCAATAGGCCATTGTTGTCGGTTTGGAATATATATTGAAAAAAAGACGCGGGAAAACTTCTTCATTTTGAATATTGGTTAGAATATGAGAACAACACCTGAACTGGCACCCGTACGCTTTAGGTGCGGTTTTGGCGGACGCCGAAGAAACACACTGGCAACCATCCGATTACAAGCTCGCTGTACTTTTAAAGTTGAAATTCAAACCACAACCTTCCGATTATGAGTTTGTTACTCTAACGGTTGGCCACCCACCAACCCGTTTGATAAAGATAATAGCATATTTTAAAAAGAAATTATGTATATAACTGTATTTTAATGATAAGTTAGTTTTCCTCCAAGTAATTATTCTGTGTATGTTTTCTTTCAGGCAAAAAACCAGCCATCCCTGTGGTTTCAAAGACTTATTTATTATTCTCTTTGTAAACATGAATGTTTCACCACTACGCTTTGCTTCCGTCGCATGATTCCTTACTTCAGTTGTTGGACGACCTTCAAGGACTTTCAGGACTTGTATTTAAATCAGCAGAGAAGAAACTTCATATGCCTGAATTACGAAATCATGCTCTTTTTACGTAAAAAAATATCTATAAACTACGTTGAATAAAGTGAATTCCTAGTTAACGGTATGGCTCTGGTGCAATTTCGAGATTTTGCAAGCTAGGAAAGTTCTAATAGTAACCAGTGACAACTTGACTGAGTCGAATTTTAAATACAGTATGTGCCAAAAATCTTCGAACTAACAGAAGATGCAAGTAACAGGTGCACTCTTTGCTATAAGAGTTAAGTATAGGGAAGCACTCCGCCAAAAGCAGTTTTTAATCGCCAACGTTGTTTACGAAACGTCTGGGGGTTGCAATTTCTTAAATCAGGGATTATATGCTAACCCTAACCAATCGGAGACTATAAATAAAACCTTCATTTGAAGCATTTGAATAATAATTTTTCAAAACAACAACAATAAAACAGTATTTTAAACTTAGCACTACACAAGAGAAATGGCAATTTCAAAAACATAGTTTAAATTCTCAAAGAAATAACATGATTGTGATTACGCGATAATGCGCTTGTGTGTAAAATGTACACTGCACAAGTTTTGCGCAGGGTTACCAAACTGAAATGAAATAGTGTCTATGGCGACAGACCCTTGGCGGAGTCTTTAAACAGACTATACTAATGATAATGCCTAGAGTCACAAACTTACTAATCTAGCCCTGTAATATGATGCGAGATTGGCTTGCCATACAGTAATAACATAATTCCAGGAGAAATGTTTTAAATACTATTTGTATTCATAACCGTGTGGATGAATTTAAATAATTCGGATTTGTTCTCCTAGTCAAAATTTTCCTGAAAAGACTTGGCGACCGTACCGTTAACTAAGAGCGATCTTCCAAAAATGTTCTCAGTTTGATTCTACGTCTGAATCGTCCAGTTTTTATATCTGCCTTACACCTGGTGTTTTAATTTTGCAAAGTTGACTGTTGACCTTTGGAAATTGATTTTACTTTTGCTTGCCGTGAAAAAAAAATATACAGGGTACTATCTAGATTAATTAAATTAAAGCCGGAAAATCAAAATATACATTTGATATTACGAAATGTGAAAATTGTAAAAAAATTAAGATTGTGTAAATGATTTTTTCGATATTTAATTAAAATTATCGAATATTTTATATTTAGGAATTATATAAATTATTGAAAGTAAATAATATAACTGACGAATGATAACACCGATACAATATCAAAATGAGTTTAGAAAAATATTTTGAATTCATAGCATTAAGGGCACATTTATGTTCTTCGTAAAAGCATTGTTTTGAAAAGAAATCATTAGGAAATTTTTCATAATTTTTATTATCGTTTAATCCGCTGACGCTCAATTTTAAATTTGGTTTGGAAATATAAATACTTTTTCCTAGGCGTGAAATTTATTTTACAAAAATTTTAATTCGTAATAAAGATGTGGCGTTTGAAGAATACCTCAAACAATTATATTTAAAAATACTGTAAAACGAAGTACTTTCATGAATTTAAAAATTGAGTGCATTAATGGAAAAACGGGAGATCCCCTGACGTGACGTCACGTCCAATGAGCGTCAGAGGAAGGCTACATTTTTCATATGAAAATGTATATCGAATTTTTTAAGAAGCATTCGAAAAATATTCACATTATATAAGTTTTAAATATAACTTCGTTAGAGTCAATTAATAAATACTGTGTTCATTGTAATTGTAGTGTAATTATATATAATTTTTTATATTTAAATTTCGTTGATCAATCCTCTATTTTAAACAATTTACAATTTAACGAAAGTCATATCCCATTCAAATGAGAACATCAGCACTTCTTAAAAGAAAATTCCGAGTGTAAAAATGAGCAATCGAAAAGTGTGATTGGAGTCATTTGTTTTACAATGATAATCTGTGATTCAAAGATGATTTTTTTCGTTTTCTGCACACGAACTGTGTCTGCTAGATGCTGTGTGTCAATATGGATGTGCAAACTACTTTGGAAACTGAGGACAATCACTTGACGACAGAGGAACAGTGCTGGACACTTGAATCTTTCACTTTCTTAATCTCTAATGTGCTGTCCTAATGTGTGTGTGTGTGTGTCACGTGGCCGTTGTAGGTCACCCCTTTCGAACTTACTCGAACCAAGCATTTAAGCTGAATTCAAACTGAAGCATCAAGTGTGGAGATTTCAAGGCAGTAACCAATCCGATGACGGATTCTTATCTAATTACTGTGAAGGATTTCAGAGAACTGTTCTGATTGGTTGTGAAGTTTTGAAACGTCAACCAAATAAAGACCAAAATATAATCTGCGAACTTTTTGTGAAGTCTCCTTTGATTGGCGAAAAGACTTCGAAGCAGTAACCAACAACATTTCGAGACTACTTGAATTAGTGTTTCACTTATTGGCTGAAAGTATTCAATGGATGAGTCATCAGGTTGCAATCTGATACGATGCCTCTGATTGGTTTACTGCTTTGGAGTTTAATTGTTAGATGCTTCAATATGAATTGAGCATTTACTGTTTTCACCACAGTAATTAATTGCATGTTGAGTGAAGAATTTCCGTCGAAATGAAAATGCCGAATTGTTTTAATTTATACCACAGACCTAGCTGTGGAAATTCTGTACATATTGTTCATAGACACTTGCCCTGTACATATTTGCCTATATATATAAACTATTATGAAATGTTTGTACTTAATTGTCTTGTGGGTTCATGATTTCATTACACTCCACTCATCATAACATGAAAGCATTAATCAAACTAAATTGGATACCAAAAACATTAGTACAATAAAAAATTTAACTAAATTTTAGTTGCAAATACTTTAATTTGTAGCCATCTATTTTAAAAAAGGTGAATAATTTATTAGTGACTGGATATTTAGAATTGTAACACATGGAGTACAAATTAAATATGTAAATAGTGATAAATCTTAACTATAAATCAATTTGGATAATTAATTTTTAAAGTTATTATTGTTTTAACTTTTGTAAATCACTAAATTGTCGAAAAATGTAACATGTCTATAAAGAAACATAATTCATAGATATAAGTTTTGTTTTACACTTTAATACTTGGATTTTTTTTTTAATTTAAGCTAGTTCTTCACTTTTCCTTAAACAATATTAAAGACTTGACTTGACACAAAAAATATTTCACGTATTACTATTTAACTAGCAGATTAAAACGGAAAATCAAACAGCCAATCGATTTGATACTTCTTCAAAAAAAATTGAAAAACAAGGACTGCATGTTAAAGTGTTAGAAGTTTGTTAACTTAGTAGAAATAGCAGTATATACAACAAAAAATAGTCTGATGTACATATTTTCTCTCTATTTTAAAAAAAAGTAAGCCCTAGGGGGAAAAAATAAGTACTAGGGGGAATTTTCCGTTCATTCAATGTTATTCAAATCGTATCTCAAAATGTAAAAGTCCTAAAATTACGAAATTAAGTGAATTTGTTAAGAAATGTTTGATAAATAAGAAGAATATATTTTTGTTTCAATACTGTTATTAGTTTATAAGTTATTTAATATTAAAGTCGTCGTTGATAAAATTTCGCTTACAACTAATTTTGTCCGTCGAGTTTCTGAAACACTATTAAGAGGAGAGATCCAATTTTTTTAGGGAGTGTAGAAATAGGTTTGAACTGGAAATCCAAGTAAGCATTTTTTAAAATTCGAATTAGTTTTGGATTTATAAATTTTTGAAACAGTTAAACACGCTCCACTTTTTGAAGTTTTTTCACCCTCATTTTTGAAACGTGATTTTTAAATTGCTATAAGTCATTTAAAATTACATATTCTCTTATTCAAAAAAATATATTAATGTTCGTTAAAACTTCTTCTTTCTGATGTTATAAAGATTATATTTCTATCTTGACAATTAAATTAGATATGGTCAATTAAGATAGGTATAAAAAATAGCGAAGAAGGATAAAAATGTCGGATATTTCGAGAAAATTTTAATTTGCGACTTTTTGTCTCATTGTTCCGCTTGCATCTCAAAAAGTAAATGTCCTAAAATTATGAAATTATGCCAGTTTATTAAGAAATGTTTGGGTAATAAGATGAATATTTTCTTTTTTCAATACGATCAGTATATTAGACGTTATTTTATGTTAAAGTCATGATATTAGAAAATTTTGAAAACAATTCATACATTTTTGGATACTTGTCTTCCAATTTTCAACAAAAAAATAAATAAAAAATTAGGGATATAGATTAAACTATTGGCTACAAATGATCCAGAGCGTTTGTGAAATTTCGATTTAGTTTTGTAGTTATAAATTTTTAAATAATTGACCAAATGTCGGAAATAATCGTCAATTATACGGGTAAAATTTTAAGTGATAAATTAAAACTGCTCTAAATAGTTCAAAAGTATACTTTTTTCCCGTTAAAAAAATATAGTTATGTTCGTAAAATCTTTTTTTCTTAAATGGTATCAATACTGAAATTCTATCTTAAAAAATAAATTAGATGTAACTATTTATGTGAAGTACTATAAATATTATTAAATGATACTCCGGAAGGAAATGCCAACATTGGCAAAATGCCAACGTGTATTTGGCTGCCAACGGCGAATTATTATTAGCGCCAATTCTCAATTATCTTACTTTATATAAATATAAGTTGGCGATTAAGCCTATTTATTCTTGGCGCGTTTATGCTGTTGTTTGTTTACACATGTTTCGCTTTTCAATGAGCACAATTGCGTTGAAGCAGTTCTACAGTTGAGTTTTTCCAGTTATGGGGGGAAGCATACCCCTCTGTAAACTTGAAACCTTAAAAGTTGGGAATTTCGAGTTTTAAAAATCTCTGAGTTGAGAAAATTTATGCCTCAGGCAAATTAGCAAAGGAAAGCGACGGACTACTAGAAATTGCCCAACTTTTATTAAGATGAAACTTAAATTAGACCTCAAAACGGACCACTGCATTGGAACATGCGTGCGACAAATCAATACTTTCGAAAGAACTGTTTAATATTACCTATAAAAAAGCTGAAAATGTCTTATAAGTTGGAACTGGGAATTTTTTTAGCACTGTTGTGTTGTGCAATTTCGAATAGGTAGGTGTGGTCTGGTTAAATAACGTCACACTAGAGCTGCACATTGAACTACTGGCGTTGGTTCGAGCAAAGTGCCCTTGATTTGTTATTGGTACGTATTTACTTACTACATCAAGGACGCTTTGGTTCGAGGCCTTTCTCAAAGAAAAGACCCGGGAACCATGCCTCATATTGTTAACAGTGGTCAGATAACGAGGATAACACTTCAGCTGGTACCCGATGTCCTTAGGTTGGGAATTTTGAATCGTTCAAGTTCGGAATTTCGGATCGTTAAGTTGGGAAATTTCTTGTCTCAACATACTAAAAATAAATTTGTGTGACGGCACTACCAGTAATAATTTATATAACTAAAAAAAGTATTGTTGTTAGGACACATTGTCATTGCCTACAGTGTATGAAGCCGGTATTGGTTTGCGAAGCAAACTAAAGAGGATTGCGTAGCAATCCTCCGGGGGTTGGTGGAGCGTTAGCGGAGCAGGGGGCGGAGCCCCCTAGTTATATATAAAAAAAGAGTAGGTGAGAATTCGTTGGCTTCAAAAATTGTTTTAGATCTTCCAAATTCAGAAACTTGCAGGATGATTCTTTTTTAAAAAATATTTTTTTGTCTTAATGCCCTTTTTTTAACAAAAACTCACCAAATTCAAACTTCCATTAGAATAAAAAAATTAAGTGAAAATCTGGTTTTTATTTTTCGTTTTTATTGTGTTTCATTTATTGGTATTTCTTCAACTTTGAATATATTTTTGAAAAGTTTTTGAAGCTTTATTTTCTATAGATAAATATTTAATCCACATTAAAGAAATTCACAAAATCATCCTGCAGAGCAGGCCTGTAATTAGCTAGAGGGTGGTCAGAGCGGGCAACATGTTTCCTCTCCTAGAAATGAATTTTGCTTTCCTCTCCCAGAAGAAATTTCTCCCTTTCCTTCTAGAACCTTCCTCCAACTCCCCCCACCCCCAACCTTCTAGAACAAGTATTACAAACACTTTAAAATGTGTTGTTTAACTAGAACACTCTTGAAAAAATTACTGTTTGAACATTTTTTTATCTATATTACATGACTATAAATAATAAAAAAAGAAATGGCATGCATTTTTTTTTAATGTTAACACTGCAATGCAAAAAAAGTAAGTTTTTTTTCAAATAAAAATACTGTAGAATAAAAATATTCCTACGATGCTTTCCAAATATTTTTAATCCAAAGTTCTACAATACCTACTAACCATCCATACCTACTACCATCTGCTTTTTAATTAAAAAAAAAACGATATGCATATCTTCGTTATCCATTGACGCTAAAAATTTATGTAGCGGCATAATACCAAAGTTGCTTAAAAAATAGACTTAAGTAAATAATGGGCCACGAGGGCAGGAAAAAATAAAACTCATAATTGAAGAGGTTTTTTTTTTAAAAAATACCCATGACATGCCAATCAGAGAGTTGTAATATTAAATAGAGAGCGCCTTCAATACCAGACTCTCGTAAGGCCGCGGTGTCAACATTGAAAAGAAAAACTCACATCACGTGGTTATAGCGCTGCTACATTTGGCGTTCAGACATCTGCAGGAATTTTAAATTTGGCACACTTTCTTCTCTTTTGGTGATAAGGAGTTCTGTCCGTATTCAACTTTTTAACATATATGTACGTATTTACATATTTTCAAACAATATGCGCTAAATATTTCTTCTTCATTAACGAAACGAAAATATTTTATTTGTGTTCAATACTCGAAGAAGCGAAACTCTTTGTATTATATTTCTCAGGTTTTATTGTTCATATTTTCTTATTGAAGTATACAAAATAACAATTGAAAGAATTTCGCTTATGGTGAATTTTTTACATAAAAACGTAATGCAATTATTTCAAAACTACAAAGTAAGAAAAATCTCCTTAATATATCTGTTAAAGTCCCTTAAATTGTGCCACTCGTTCAAAAAAAAAAACGATATTTAAATACAAAATTAAACACAAAACCATATTACAATACTTCGATCTCGCTTAGTTCTTAAAGTCGCCAAGTAATATTGGCGCATGAATGAATTGGCATTTCCACATATCACGTGGTTTCAATGATGGACACACGGAAATCAGCATTTTTATTCCTCTATTTGTATCATTACTCTATGATGCCAATCATCTTAAAAAGCTGTGGGTTCGATCGTTGTATTAGAAAAATTCCGTGCTCATAAAATTGGAGTGTTGCGCTTTCGAAAACCTCGTCGTCCGACAAAGAAAAGCAGAGTAAAATATGCTGGTGTACTTTGTGATCCAAACGTTACCATGACTGTTGTTAGCCAGCGATTAAATAGATATCAGCGAAGTTTAAAAAAAAATTGGTCAGAAAAGAACAAATCAACCAAAGAACATGGTACTAAATAACAATATGTTCCTGCTCATTCAAAAACAGGTGAAAAAGAACAGATAGTTTTTCTCCCCATACTTCCATAAAGGAAGAGAGTCTCAGTAGGTAGTTAAAGAATAATCAGCAAATTTTTTTTTAAAAAAAATTGGTCAGGAAAAAGAACAAATCAACCAAAGAACATGGTACTAAATAACAATATGTTCCTGCTCATTCAAAAACAGGTGAAAAAGAACAGATAGTTTTCCCCCCATACTTCTATAAAGGAAGAGAGTCTCAGTAGGTAGTTAAAGAATAATCAGCGAAGTTTTTTTTTAAAAAATTGGTCAGGAAAAAGAACAAATCAACCAAAGAACATGGTACTAAATAACAATATGTTCCTGCTCATTCAAAAACAGACGAAAAAGAACAGATAGTTTTCTCCCCATACTTCCATAAAGGAAGAGAGTCTCAGTAGGTAGTTGAAGAATAATCAGCGAAGGTTTTTTTTAAAAAATTGGTCAGGAAAAAGAACAAATCAACCAAAGAACATGGTACTAAATAACAATATGTTCCTGCTCATTCAAAAACAGGTGAAAAAGAACAGATAGTTTTTCTCCCCATACTTCCATAAAGATAGAGAGTCTCAGTAGGTAGTAGAAGAAAAGATCATGAGCGAGCAGGATGAGGTGGAGCAGAGAGCGTACTTCGGCCTTGCGTGCTTCTGGAAGCCCGATGGGCAGTTCGGCGTCCGCAACGGGGTGAAGCGAACCCGGGTGGGGTACTGCGGGGGGTCAGGACCGGCCCCCAACTACCCGACCGTGTGAGTACATCCCTCCTAGAATATTTGTTATCATGATGCGCGTACTAAGTCATGGCCCGTTTTCACTCCCAACTTTTTCGTTAAAAAAAAATCCCCTTTTTAATTGTGTTTTCTAGTCATCTAAATATGATACGTCATTTTTTACAGAATGTTTTTAATCACTCGTTTAGAAAATTAAAAGCCATAGTGGGGCGTCATAAAGTTCGGCGATCTTTATGACTCCCCACTAAAGAATCAACCGAGTTATCTTTAAAGCATCTAACCCTTTGCACTCGTATTTATGCTTTAGAAAATTAGCAAATAACTCGGAATTTTTTTTTCCATGTTCGATCAAGGTGAATTTTTTCTATGGAAATGTGTTCCAATTTAACTAGAAGGTTTACCATCCTTAAATCAAAAATTAAAAAATATAACCCCTGAATACACCCCTTGACCTAGGATGGGAATGTGGCCACATAATATTTTATTTTTTAACGTATCAAAATAATTTATTGAAACTACTAAAAATACTTAAGTATATTACGCTACACTGCATTAAAAATCTAAGAAATGTAATAATATAAACAAACTATATAAATAATATTTAAGGGGCGGAACGTAATGCCGGCACCTCCACCATAGCAAATTAACTTAGAAATACTTCGAACACAAATGTTTTGGTTAAGTTATCACAGTTTGCCCAAAGAATTTCTATTACTAGTAAGAAGTAAGTAACTGTAACAAAACTAACTAAAAGACAATAAAAACAACAAAGAAACTACAAACAAGAAACAAAATAAAAAGCACAACATAAAGAAATAATTACATTTCATAATTTTTCAGAGTATGATAACGCTCGAAACAGTCCCCGATATGTAGTCATGGCTTTCGAGTACAGGTACTGCACATATAACTAGTTTGCCGTCTTCCACCTGCCACTTTTCCGTCGGAACACACCAAACAGTCCTTTTTGCTCCCCTGACGCAATACGTGCAATTTGCCGTTTAATCGTTCTTCCTTATCAGTTGATGATGGTCTACCAGGAAGTTTGGAGGATTGTCTATAATTTCCTATAAGTTCATCAACCAATTGCCGAACAAATTTTAGGTACGTCATGGGGCGCTTATTTTGGCGACGTTTGTCGATTTTGTATAACAAATATGCATTTACGCTACAAGTCCCCCAAAAAATAATTTCCGCCACCATTTGAGCGATTTTCGCAAAAAGCAATATGATGCAGTCAGCTCTATAAACGCCCCCCCCCCCCCCCCCATATATTTGTTGTAGTTAATAACAACCTGCAAATTTCCTCCACGTACTCTTCTGTTTATTGGCTGAGTACCCGAAACATCCCAACTACTAAGTGCAGTGACGACCATTTCTATGGTGACGACCCTTTTATCTTTCCAGGCCAATAATAGTAAGTGTCCCGATCTGCAGGCAAATGTATTATCCTCGGAAAACTACGGTCTTTTTATAGAGTCGGGTATGAATTTCCAGTTAATTTGGATAGTTCCGGTTAAGTACATGTTTATTTTTAGAAGTTCACGTGCAAGTGGTAGGCTTGTATAATACCTGTCAGTAAATATATGGTATCCTTTACCGCCAGGATTGCCTTCCAGTAAATTTTGGCACAAATGCAGTACAACTTGTAAACTTACAGGAAGGTCAGGTCTTACTAAATTTTCTGATGTCAAGCTTCCGTAGTAAGGCAAAATAGAATATCAAGTGACCCGGTCGGGCTCGCAACGCTAAGCCAAAAAAGAAGAAATAACGCCAACTCGTCAAAGCAGCCAACAAGAAACGAACGCCTGACAGGACTTCAGCTTATATACTCTGATTAACTTGTAATGTTAAACCGCGTTCGTAAAACAGAGTCCAGAAGCTGAACTACATTTCGTAAAAAAATAAAAACAGTATTGGTGGAACCGTACTTGTGAAACCTTTAATTTAATACAAGAATATTTTTTTAATTAAAAATTAACGGAGATACGGAGTTTTTTAATTTGCGTAAAGTTAGTCGATTTGTCACTCTTTCAAATTATGAAGCCCAAATTTTTAAATCGAGCTAGACACTACAATATTCAACCGATTTTGTTGATTAATAGCTTATATGATAGCTTTATGGCATCACAAGTGCCTTTTGTTACTTTTATTTTATAATATTAATTATTTATAAGTTTAATTAGCTAAAAAAGTAATTAAATCCTAAGAGCCAAAACTCTATGCCTCAAGGCAATTAATATCCAAATATGAAGTCCTCCCACTGTCTGGTCGATAAAGGAAATTGTGTTTTAGAACGGTTTAATAAAAGTTAAAATTATCGGTAAGTAAAACACTCTACAAAATAAAAATTATACCACCCGAGAGATGAAGAATCCTTTTAATCCTTTTTTCCGGGAGAAGGCTTGTGTGTGCATGGTTGAGTCCCCTATGAGTCCCCATGGTGAGTCCCCTAGTGCAATTGGCTTGGTTTTTTTTTTATATCACAACTTTTTTAGCCATAGTTTCGAAGATTTTTTTAGGGGGGGGGGACGTTTAGCGTTTTTTACTTTTCTAAAGTTTTTTTGGGTATATATATCCAGTATTAGCATCTGCCAACACATATATCCTGATTCCCCACTTTGTTGGTTTATTTGGGTTATAAGTCAAAAAACTTATTCTGCCTTTGAATCCAACTACAGACTCATCTACGGAAATTTCCCTTGACGGAACAAAATGTTCCTTGAACTTTTTCTCCAAAAAATCTAAATAATGACTGACCTTTTGTACCCGACTCCGAAGACTTTGATCGTTTGGATCTGTCTCATGCAAATGAAGCATCCAAAAGATTTGCATGAATCGCTCCCTTCTGAATATGGCACTAAAGAAAGGAATTTTAGCATTGAAGTTTTGGGACCAATATTCCTGCAGATGGCTAACAGTTATTGTACCCATATTTAGAATAACTCCTAGAAAGGCCTCAAATTCTGCCACTGTAAGATCCACTCATGTATTCCACGTGGATCGCTTTGATAACCTTTTTTGTCTAATTTTTTTGCGAGCATAATTATTCGTCTCTTCTACAATTTTTTCCATCAATTCATCCGCAAAAAAAGTTTAAAAAAGTCAATGGGGTTTGAAAAGTTGTCAGGAATCCGTGGTCCTTCAGCTTTATCACCAGAAATAAAATCTATCCTGTGCGGCACATTATCCTGCGTTGTAACATTCGCCCATGGCCCATAATTGTCTTCTCTTGCATCGTGAATTGCGTCGTCGTCGCTGCTGCTTGTACTGGGCATTGCCCGATTTCTTTTGGCAACTATAATGTCACTACCACTAGTATCACTTCCTGCAGCTTCTTCGCTGCTGTCTTCGTCACTACTTGCATTGCACCGTAATTCTCGATTATAATAGTCCATATAAAATTCATCGTCACCGCTCTCAAACTCATTTTCAATGGTGCCTTGTAAATGTCGCTTAGGCATTGCGAACATAAAAAATAAAAAATTATAAAGTAATAGTACTTATATAACTATAACACAAAACCGTCTCGGGTGGTCAACGGGGAAACGATCGAGAGACTAGCCAGTATGAAAAGGCCTTGAGAAAGCACAGAGAGAGAAATCGGGGGAAAAAAGCGACTGCGCAATCATTCCTCCTTCTGTGTTTTTCTTATTTCTCTGGCGACATACGAACGGAACGGTACAGATGCGATGTCTCCTGTACGGGGACATACGAGCGCGATGGTAAAACATGTGATGTCCCCCATACGGAGACATACGAGTGAAAAGGGCTAATTTCCATTTTGAACCATCGCGGGTTGCTAAAAATATTTACTTTATTAGCAAAAAATGAGTCAAATATGACAGGGAGGATTGGTGGAAAGTATCGTAAAGGTGCATATGCATATTCAGCAGTTGGTCAGGTTTTCCACAATTTTTGTCCGCTAATGTATCTGTGCCGGTGCTGGTAGGTTCCCTATTGCAATGCGAGGGGTAATTGATTTTCAAAAAGACATTTTAGCTTCATATTGAAGTTTTCGACAAATCATCACTTTCTATACCACACAATTTTCTCACAAATAGTCTAATTTGTAAACTAGTTAAATAAAATTAAATAACTAATTTCTTTCAATTTAAGCAAACACTGTCTACGATCCGTTTCGATTACAATTGACGTTATAGCGATTAAAGATGTCAGATTATACGAAAAATTTTACTCATTTCCCTCCCTCCCCACTCGATAACAGCGCCATCTGCGTACGCAACACTTGCATGACCTAGTAATGACTTCCAAAAGATACCACATTGATTTCCAGAAGGCCTTTGATAAAGTTCCTCTTGAGGCATTGCTGTTCAAATTAAAAAGGCTAAGCATTAGGTTAATTACTCTCAATGGGCAGTAGTTAAAAATGGAGTGCCACAGGGTTCTCTCTTAGGAACACTTTTATTTATTATTTGTATTGGTGATATTAGCTTGGAGATTAGGGGCAAGGTAAATTATGGGGACTGAGAATTCTGCAGAACAAATAGAGAAATTGCAAGGTCTTTTAACAAAAATATCTGAAAGTGCTGAAATGGGGTGTGTCTTTCACTGTCATTAAACGTTAGGTTTTGCACATGGGTATCAAAAATGGAAAGGCTTCCTATGTTTTACAGAGGGCAAAATCCAAAATAGTAATACAGTCAGTAATCTGGGGGTATTAGTAAAGGGTTCTTCAATGTACATTAGCTAACAACAAAAAAGCAAATAGAATGTTGGATTACATCAGGATAAGATTTTAAACGAAATCTAAAGATATAATATTTCCATTGTATGGAGGTTTGATAAAGCCTCATCCTGAGTATGCTGTACTTTGGTCACATATCTTAAAAAAGACATTGATTTGTTAGAGAAAATTCAGCACAGGGCTACTAAAATGGTCTCAAGATTTTCAGGCATGGATTATGTAGATATATTTAAGAAATTTAAATATGTATTATCTGGAAGAGAGAAGGGTTAGAGGATATTTGATTCAACTGTTCAAATTTATTAAACAGGGGGATGTCGAGGGTTTGAAATTTAATGTGAGCGATAGAACCAGAGGACATGAGTTTAAATTAAACACGTCACATTTTAATAGAGAAGGGAGAAAGCACTATTTCTATAATAGGGTAATAGACAAATGGAATAACTTGCCAGTGAATATTGTTAATTGTTCAGGAGTAATGGATTTTAAGAAGAAGATAGATATTCATTGCGGAATAGTTAAGAGATACTAGTTGAACCAACCTTGTTGGGCCATAAGCCTATTGTTTGTCGTCAATATTTGTATTTGTAAAGAATCCAAAAATCGTTTGGACGCCATTGGGTTAATAATTGGTGCATTTTTCAGTTACGACCACACTGAAGCCGTGGAGGTGGTGTATTCTCCCTCCGCCCTCTCCTACGGGGACCTTCTGCAGCTGTTCTGGGAGTTTCACGATCCCTGCAGCTGCTACAAGAAGCGGCCGCAGTACATGTTGGCCGTCTTCTACACCAGCGAACAGCAGAGGAAGATGGCGCAGGAGAGCAAGGAGAGGTGCGAGAGAGAGATCGGGAAGAAGATGGAGGCGAGCGTCCTGCCGTTGAAGACATTCCACGAGGCGGAGGGGTGAGTCGGACATGAGAAGGACAGTGGCTGTACTTCAGTCATAAGTTTAAACTGCCGTAATACCAACCTTTTTTTCGTTAATCATAGTTTTAGCTCCCTCGATTGTCCTTAAAAATGTCACCTTTTTATGACAATAAAAATTTATAAATAGAATATAAAAGTGAGTTATAGAGAACTTTATACCGGCCTTAACTCGAGGCGGGTATTGATGAAAGAAGGCCCTATATGATGATAAATAAAACTAAAAAGGCAGTAAATCCGTGATGAGTTGTACATAGGAAAACATAGCAAAATTGCATTGTAAAAGAAAATATAACTATATAATCAAAATAATTTTTTGTACATGTGAACAACTACTTTTAGACAATAAAACCCTTTTTATGTATCAAAACGTTGATGCAGGTGATAAGTGCAGGGCCTGATTACCGAATAGGCACGTGAAGCCCAGGCTTACACTTCACAGTTTTGAAGGGCCTCCAAATCACACAATTTATATAAATATTTAACACTTCTAAAATAGTTTGCTACATTAAAAAGAATCTATTACAAGCATTAGTAAAAAAACCTGCTACTTGTGTTAAATGTGTTCTAATATTGGAGGGGAGAATCAAAACGTTCAGAATATATGGAGCAATCATTACTTATGTACGTATTTTGTTATATTATTGAAAATGAGTTTCATTTTAATGTCATTCAAGAGAAAGAATTTTAGTGCATGTAAAAGTTTGATTTGATGTCCAGGGTCTATTTGAGAGCAATGGGGCCCCCATTTAAAGCCGTGTTTCCCTTATTTTAATGTCTTAATCGGGCTCTGGATAAGTGTGGTTTTTCTTGTTTCCTATAAAGTTTCGCTGTTTGCATGATGGGAATGTGTTTTCTATAGGTACCACCAGAAGTACTTTCTAAGGGCATATCACAGGGCGTTCTACGAGGGCTTGCCTAAGGAAGATCCCGTGACCTCCACGAGGGACGCCCGACTCAACGGATTTCTGTCGGGGAACGGAAGCGTCGAGGTACGTCCCTTGCCCCCCCCCCCCCTTCCGAAACCAGGGCCTAAAATTACAACTACCGTCAACACATTTGATGAGTTTTTTTTTTTTTTAAACATTAAGTTTGGCACCTTGCCAAGTTCCCGAACCAATTAATCATTCGATGTCTTCTTTTTGCAATGAAAACATTGGAGCCTCTATTTTGATTGGCTCAAGAACTTGGAAAGGCGCCAAACATCCATTTTTTTTTTAAACATTTTAATTTTTATACTTTACATAGAGGTTAAAAATGATTGGCCTGATTACAAATGACAATAACTTCGTCGTAAACAACGGCGATGGGAGAGGAAGGGGGAGGGGAGAAAACATTTGAACTCAATACAAAACGAAAATCAAATTTGGAATTTAAATAAATCAGAAATAGGGTGTGGATGTGTCAGTGCACAGCCAGAAAGGTTTTACGTGAAACATTCTTTCATTTGAATATAGAAATAGGAATTGGTGATCAATGGAAATCCCATCGACAAAAGAAATATACGCAAGCGGTTATACCTGACACCACGGGCTTCCAGCCATTGTTCCTTACATGCTTTGCTTTAATTCAAGATTTTACACGCATCGGCGTAAAATATCCTATCAACGAGCGATCCTAATTTATAATTAGACACGTTAAGACCGAACCTCGTCCCTCTCCTCTATAAGGGACCCAACCATTATTTAATTGCACATAAATTGTGCAAAAGTTGTCTGTACTTTAAAAAATTCGTAATAATTTTGTTGCAATGTTTCATAAAGTCTAAGTAATTTTTTTAAAACTTTGTAATTTCATCTTTTTTTAAATGAGTAATAAACTAAATTTGTATTTTTTTTTAATTTTTAAAACTTTATTTTACCAGTGGAGTCCAACTTCATTGAACAGCTTAAAACGTACATTAACACTTTGAATTCCATTGTCTCCGTTGAGGTAATAACATAACAACCAGTTCTTTTAGATCCCGGTTCTTTAAAATAAGCGAGAACAGAATGATCTTGTGTTTAAAAATCATCGGCCTTATTTTTAACTAGTTCTCTTGCAGATCCAAAGCATATTATGATATTTTTTTCCCTCTATGAACATAAAAAAATTCTGGGGAAAAGAACCCAAAAAAGAATAACTGTTCCTTTGAAAGAACGCAAATGTCAAAAATGTTTTTGGAACGCAAAGGGTTAGAATTGCCGTATAAAGAACTTCGTGTTCCAACGTAGTGGAGCATTTGGAAAAGGTCATTTCCCTTCCTATTTGACTCATGACGAAATGCTTCAACCTGCTTTCGTAAACCCCCCTCGGAGTGGGGTGATTAGAGCTGCAATATAGCTTCTTAGTTCAGTGAGGTGTGAAGAAGAAAGTTGAGATAAGACGAACATTTTTACAACAGGGAAATGAAAAGGAGTGCTTTTTCCAACTGTGGCGCCAAAGATTGCCCGATAGGGATGCTGAACATTTCAAAAACAAATAAGAAAATATGCAATATTGAAATAGAAGCATAGCAATGTCGAACCATCTTCCATATTTTGGGTCACTTCTCCAAAGTAACTATCAGATAATTACGAAATTTTCTGAGTATGTTTGGAAATGGAGTATATTTAGAATACGGAGATGGTTTTTTATTCTAATAGAACACTTACGTTAGAAGTTATATTATGTTAAAGTTGAAAAATGCCAGAATTTGAGTGGTGTCAAGCAAAACGTATGGAAGTAAAAATTCAATAATTTTCTAATTATTTGTAGAATAGTAGCAATATATCTAATGTAATGCATATCGATTTTTTTGTTTTTAAAAAGAGTTATTTTTTTTTAAGTTATAAACTTTTACAAATTAGAACAATATTTGGCCATTTTTCCTATATCGCAATAAATGCATGCATAAAATGATTTTTTAAAACTGTTGCCACTTGCTTTTATCAGAAGTTATTATTTTTATTGTATATCAAATAATTTATTTATTTTTAATTTTGAAAAATAAAACAATTTTTAACCGACTGAACAGCGCGCCAACCAAAACTTTATAATAAAACCGCCAGCAACTTTAAATTAAAACCGCCAAATAGTGCGCCAAGAAGAGAGTTTATAAATTCGACTGTTATGTATTTTTTTATGAATGTTCACGCAAGATTTCTGTTCTACATGGTTGAGAATACATTAAGTACCGATATTTGTCGTTAATTTTTTACTGTTTGTTAAACCATTTTTCTTTTATTTATCCTCTCAGGAGCTGAAAAATAACAAGTATTTGCTGAATTTGAACGAAGAGCAACTGCAGTATGTGGAAAGACACATCACTGGAGATCAAAAGCCGTCAACGGTGATGCCATACATAAGGACGGTGCTTCAGGTGGCATGGAATTACATAAAAGTAAAGATAATTGGACATTGAACTTTGTCAAAACTTGCAGGCGCAGTTTTTGTTCTTAAAATAAAGTATTATCAACATTTGTTGTTCTAAAACCTGTGGTCACTTCAGATACCCGATACTTTTTCTCTACGGTTAAAGTATCGGCGTAGCACACACAACCTGGGTTCGATTCCGGATGATCGCAAAACTCTGCGAGCTACAAACCTTTTGTCGAGGACGATTTTATTATCTCTTAGCAACCATTAACGAGTTGTCAACGTTCCCTTTTTTCATGCTTTGCTGACTGTACTATTATATTCAACAGTGTTATTCGGGGGTCTATAAACATTTCCAATAACCAAATTCTTACCTTTATGATTTGTTAATTTAACCCAAACTGATTCAATGCATTGAGGTTTGCATTCAAAAGTTAATTCCGAACAAATTAAATTTTCTCTTCCATAAATCAATACACTACTTCCTTTTTTTTTTATTAATACTATATCCTGCCGAAACATAATGAAACCCTTAATTTCTAATAACGCAGCTAAATCGTTAACATTTATCCAGCTTTCTGTAATCCCAATTATATCGATGGTTACTACTATGCTCCTTAATTCTTCTATTTTATTTCTTAATTTTTGCATTGCAGTAAAATACCCTTAACTGTTCTTTAATATTCGTATCCAAACATTCACCCGCTGAATTTTCTCTAGCTGTTATAGATACTTTTAAATAATTATTTAACAGATAACTACCCTGACTTCCCAAAGATTGGTTTTGTAATCATAATTTATCAACCCACCAGTGAATATTCGGTCCCCGTCTCAAAACTAGATTTTTGCCTGCAAACTGTCGAGTACCAATTTACTTACAGCCTACCTGTCCTGCTTAATTAAATACCGTCCCGAGACAACCAGTCCACCTTACTTTCCAAACATCCACAAACCCTACGTTCATTTCATACATACATCCTTGGAAGCAGACTAAGTACTCTCACATATTCCGTCTTTTTTTTTACTTCTTCAAGGAGAACCGTAATATCCCTCTTAAACTCAAAATGTGATGATTGATATATATTGTTCGTACCAACTCATAGTAAAGCCTTATCCTCCGTCTGCGCAGTGCCCCTACTTTCACGGCCTTGGTGATGTTCGAGATCTTGGATCCGGGCATACAACACCATGCAACTCTGGGCTTGACTTTCCCTACCACATTACCAATCGATCTTACCATAGAGTCGAACCAATTCTTCTTGTAATGGTATATACGAGGAAATTCTTTTAACATCTGAGCATTTAGAAGTAATAAAAGATTGCTGTGTAATATTTTAAAACACTATTTTGGGTTGAGTATTATGCCGGGTTAATTTTATTTTCATGTTTATTTAGAATTTAAGGCAATTTATTAACAAAACGTTTAAGGTAAAAACTCGTCTTATAGAACATTGCATTAAGAATTTTAAAATACAAATACAACGTTAAAATACAAAAATTTAAATATGCCTGAACAATACTTTTAAATTATTAGAAATATTTTAATGAAAAAAAAATATAATGTGACGAGTTTAAAATATTTATTAATATTAAAATCAATATCATGCATTTAAAAAATTCGTAATACATAATAAATAAAAACTAATAAAAGTTTAAAATAAAAAAATAAGAAGCAATTACTTATTAATCTCTATGTAATATAAGAATTCTCAAACTACAAATCTTTTAATTTTAAAAATAAAAGTAATATATTTTAATAAATAAAATACTAAATAAGTACTTATCTTATTAATGATTTAATAACCTACATAATGATTTAATAACTTAAATAATTTTTATTTCTTCATTATCTACATTATAAAGAAAAAGTTAACAAATTGTAAATTTTTATTGTAATGAAAATTATGCAAATATTAAGTTTGCTGGAAATACAGAAATTGTTTTCATTGATATACACAAAGACTTAAAGTAGCGTATAACGTATATACTCGCATGGCAGCCGACCGCCTTATTTGTAGAGGATTTTAATCAGCGAATTATAACATGTTTGCAAAATTAAAAACATTTTCAAGTCAAATAAAATTTCTTAAAACCCGTTATTAAAGCCATACTAAACTGGGACCGGTAAAAGTGACCATAACTGCAGTCGGAAATTCCGTAAAAACGAGCAATGAGACATACATACTTCAAAGACACGTACTACACTAATCAAGGACGCTTTGATATTAGTTTTAGTGCCGCCATCTGGCAAATGTCCAATCAAAACCACAAACCGAAGGAGTTTTCTAGGGACTTTTTAAGTACCTTAAAGGCAATTTATAAAGTCCTTCGATTTACATGCAAAGAACTTGTATAAACCATTTGTAACAAAAAGACAGCTGAAGTCGCAAATAGGCTTTAATTTTCTATTCGGATACAAAGTTGTGTTTAATTCACATTAGTATAAAACATTTTTAAAAGGTTTGATAGATAAAACGATTTAAATGATAGTCGTTTCAAGGACAATTTCAAGGACCTTTCGAAATAAGTATCCAAGGACTTTTAAGGACCGTGCTGACCGATGGAATAGTATTTTCATTTATACTACCGAGATTACGTACTTATTAAATGCCAAAATTCTGACATTAAACAAAATTTAGCAACTTTAAATAATCCCAGTTAAATATATCTTATAAAAATTAACTATGAAAGACATTAAAAATAATATTATATTATTCCTTTGACTAAACTTTCTTAAACTCAGTCCTAAACTAAATCCTGGCTACCCATTCCTATACGACTTATTCTACAATGGAAAGTTAAATCACGATAAGATAGGTAATTTGAGGTAATTCATTTATTCCGAGAAATATTTTCTGTTGCACAGCCTGGGCACCGTATCTGTTCGAAGGTTGAATTGGTCAATAAAATTATAAGATTTTTAATTAGATTTTTGGTAACCATTTTAATTATATCTTGGTTCATTTTAAGCTAAGTTTTCAAGGTTATTTGAGAAAAAAAATAAACATTAGGTAAAATAAAATAATATTTTATTTACAATTTTTACAAAATTATATACAATTTAAAAATACAAGTTTTATCGAATTAACATTAAATAGAATTCACATATGAAATATTGACACAATTTCATTAAAATTAAATATTTACAATTTTTAATATATACAAATATACGATGCAAGTGCCCATTTTTGAAAATCAATGCACATTTTTTAAATGGACATTGATTTCAGAAATTTTGATTCACTTTCACTAGAGCTAAGAAATGGAAATTTGTATGTTTGTTTTCAAACAAATCCTGTGTTTCTTATCTTTGAATTGTCGGTAAATTTTAATTCTTTTAGAGTAGGTGGAGTAAAGTGACACTCCTCCCATCACAAGATCACTGCTTTTTTGCTTTTCTTAGACAAGTCCGTCCCACAAGATAAGACTAGGAATCCTCTGATTCCCAGCTGACGCCTTTATCCACTGGGCCACGGAAGCCCCCGATAGTTTTTGTTTTTTTGTAACATTTCCAAAAAATATATTATCATCCTGGAAACGAAACTGTTAACAGTATCTCACCATGCATTGTGCTAAAAGCTTCTTTTGTGCGCCACTACGGATGCTCTAAATCCTATCTTTCCATCACCATTATCTTCGAAAAGACATCATGGGAACACACAAACCAAAACTGGTAGGCAGCTATTGCGTTATGACGTCAAGTTAAACTCCTTGATAAAAAATAATATATAATATTTGTTCAGTGACTAAACATCTCAACCTGCACTTTCTTCCCCGCTCTGCTATGCAAAGATATTTACTGTAAAAAAGCGATCGTGTTTGTTTCTTTTGCAGATTTTTCTCTGAAATTTAAGAAAAATATTCAAGACAACGATATAAAATGGTAATTTAAATTAATTTTCTACAATAGGTTCTTCCTTTGACATTAATTACTTTCTTTATGCAGAAATACCACGTGGATGGGTCTAACCCTACTTTATTTGAAATGTTGACTTATGAACGCTAATTTACAAATATATGCCATTTGTTCTTCAAAAGTAAATATATTTTAAAGTGTACTTTGCGTGCCTAATTATTTAGTTTGGGAAAGTTATCACGTTTGAAATATATAAGCATTTTGTTTTATAGCAATCTGTTTTTGTATCTTAGAGCCGAATGCCTTATTTTTACATTGACCACGTATCCATATTTAAATCGATTACAAAACGATTAAGTTCTGTAAAATTCAACGTACGTGCACAATATGATCTGTATTACTTAGTTATAGTTTTCAATTTTTGCAGTATGGATTGAAAAAACAATCGCTTGTCACCAAACAATAAAATGTGTGCGCCGTGAACCTTGTTAATTGAATTTGCGATTACATTTTCTTATGATTGTATAGGTTCTGTAATGTCGTCCCAAGCTGAACTGCATCTGCTTCACATGTTCTTAAATGTATCCCTATCTGTGATTAAAATGTGCATTGCTGTTAGTGCAATACAAATGATGTGACGTTTACTAAGACAATTTGAGTGACAATAACCTTGTCATGTCCCAGGAATTGAAGGAATCGATCACATCAAATACTTTAATTGTCATTTACACAATTTTTTTTCATTTCAAACGAGGCAGTGCAGTCTATTTTGACTTTCTAGATTGAGAGTAAATTAAAAACTTGTATTGCAGTTAACAACATGTTGCTTTTTACTGGTAGTGTCATATTTTATATTCATTATTTGAAAATGATCGGTGTAATTTCAGAGTTTAGTCGGTTTACATTTTAAACAAATCCCCAACTGTGACTGGATTGTGTAAAGAAAATATGGTCTTTAGTCTAGTGCTGAAAACATAAGTTTACCTACAGTTTCATCTTTGGTATCGTATAAAATAAAGTGTACGGAACAGATGTAGTCTAGGAAATGTGGCGCAGATTTTTTTTTTTGAACGAAAAATTGTCGTTAAACGTAGTTCCACGAACTCCAAAAACGATTACGCAGCGCGGTGACGTCATAGGGTTGCCAGGTTGAAAGTCGCCACAAGAATCGGAAAATACCAACAATGTCGGGTGGGGTTGCCATACTATAAATTTATCACCCTATAAAACACGCAAAAAAAACTCTTAACGTACTCTACATCGGTACCAAGTGTACATCATGATTTATTAATTCAAGACATTTGTAGGCAGGGGTATAGAATATGTCCGAATAAGGTTCGGTAGAAATTTTTATTAAGGACAAAATATAAAAATTACAACAAAGATTCAAATTAGTTAGAAGTGGATTGATGTATTCATCTTTAAAAAAACTCATTTGATTTCGTTACTTCAATAATGCTAGAATGCAACATTCGTCGAAGCATGTCACTTCTGCTGCACATCCCGCTGAAAGTTAATTTTTTTTATGGGAAGAATCATTATTAGCCCCAATAATATTTGTTGGGGAAAATATATCTGTTTGTAGTTACGAAGAACATTCTTATGTGGTGTCATGTTTTTAGTGTGGCATGTTGGCTTAAAACCTGTACTTTATCTTTTAGGCTGCCTATAAGGAGAGTATGAAGCCTGGTTTAGAAGAGGGTCAGAATTGGTTGAATCACCGCATTAGAATCACGCTTTCAAGTTTAAATGTCAGAAGCTTGGAGAAAGGTATGATTTACATTTTTTTACTACATGATAAACATTCAATACTTTTGTAGTATGATAGTGTTTATTTGAGACATTTTTACATTTGGTCCTGCGTTTTATGCACAAATCGACATCCTTCCTTTCAAATAAGTGCAGTGATTTCTCCGACTTTGATAAACAAAACTTAATTGCTTCTTAAAGTGACTTAGTAGAAACATTAGGGTGCATCAAAAACGCCATTTTTTAAAAAAAGTTTAGCAATTATTTTGGCCCTTATATAAAAGTGTTCTATGTCATAAAAGAAACTTCCTGTATTTTTTTCAGAATTTTTAAAAGCAATTTACCGGGTCCACATGATAGTGGCAAATTGACATTAAAATATTTTTTTCAATAAATGTTTGCAAATTAGGTTCATCTTAATTGTAGAGTACCAATAGAATGTTTAAAACTTATAGGAACTTATAATACAATAATCTTTATTAACAATGTACAATATATGTAAACTTAAGCACTTCAATAAATCAATGTTAATATAATGCAAGTAAAATGTCAGTGATCATGATCACCACCGCCATCAATTTACCGTTTTCTTTTGCGGAGATTGGGCATCTGTTTTCTGTCAGCCTCAACTACCTGCATAGTGTTCTAGTAATGTTGCTCAGATCTAGCTGCATCGAGGTAATCACTACTCAGTTTTATAGCACGTTCTGCAGAATCATTAATAATGTTCACAGCAACTTCTTTTGCCTTTAATGCAATAAATGAGGGCTCAACTGGCCAAATGTCAACATCTTTGTTAAGAAATTCTGTGTTCATTTCTAAAAGACGGAAAATGAACCAAGAATCAACAGTGGTCAGATCGCCAAGCCTAGTATTACTTGTGATGGTAGGAAATTTGGGTTTTCAAAATCCTTTGCCAAAACAATTACAAGGAACTGTTACTGCATCAGCTGGCTTTGTTGTGAAAAGTCTCTCTGCTAAATATTGAAGTTCTAATTTTGGAACTATGTCACTGAATAATGCTAATGGTATCATTTCAGAATATAAATACTACAAATGACAGTTAAGTGCTGTTATTCCACTAACAGATATACCATTATAAATTTTCAGAAGATCTTTGTAAAGACATAGATCATGCCATGGAGCATTGACAGCTGATGTGCTAGTTACCCACCATCTACTGTAAAGCAAGCACAGAAAAGTGACAAATTTACGCAACCTCAACTGTTGTGTTACAGTGGTGATTGTTCCTTTAGGCAACAAACTGATCTACTTTCCATAAGAACAACTTTAATTGCGTACGAAATTTTAGACATCCAACGAGCTTTGTGAACAGCACTGGGACGACGAAATTCGAATGATTTTGATTTATCACCATCGTCCAGATACAGCAAGCACAGTTCAGTGAATTCCTTGTAATCTTCACGGTGATGCTTTAGCAACAGCGTTCTTCTGCCACTTTGTAACCAAAGACAAAGTTTGTTTATCCCTGGAGACTGAGCACTTATTAAAGTAACTGAGAGTCTCATCACTTGCATAAGGCACTTTATCGAAATGTTCCTTGAATCGGTTGAAAACAATATATTCTCCCGATTTAGAAGTTTCTACATTCAAATGATTGAAGCCTTGGTTAAGTATTAGCTCACCGACATGATGACGCATGCAGACCAAAGTAAAGTGCGACCAATTCTTTGTTGTAGGGTGATGCAGGCTGCAGTGACGTGACCAGTATTGCTGGATGTCGTGTCGAAGGTCATGTTCACTACTGAATCCATATATTTCCATGACTGTAACAACTGCACTGTTGCTTGAGCTATGACATGACCAGATCGTTGGTCCGTTCCCGGTTTGTAAGAGGATACACTAAGAAACTTTATGTCTGTATTATTTCCAACAGCTACCGCAAGTCTCTCTTCCGATTCGTTCCTTGATTTTTTTATCAACAGCTTTGAATCCCAATGTAAGGAAGAAAATTTTGGTGGAGCTCATTTAGTTTGTACTGTCTTGGCAACTTCTTTATTTACAGTACTCCTTGACCTGTCTGTTGTGGCATATGAAATTGATAGTTTTTTTGCATCACCTCCAGATTCCATAATTATGGCATTAGTTAAGACAGCTTGTTGAGCTGGAAAAAGCTTCATTCTTGTTGCCAAAGATACTATTTTTGGTGACTTCAAGATGTTATAAGGTATGAAAGCACTAGTACCAGCGAGTGACTCTACGATTACCTTCCTTTCTTGATTCGGAAATCTTGAAAGGGATGTCTTCGTTGTCTCCTTCTGTTTCACTGCTGGTTATTTCCGCAGTGCAGCTGGCTGTGGCTTGTTGACATTTCTGTTGAGCCAACAGTCTAATCCTTTCTTGCTTCTTTACGCTTCAATAGTGAATCAAGCTTCTTGTCCCATGAACCAAGTGATGCAGCTCGGTCTGTTTTCATGAATTGAAAAAAATTCAAATCTTCATTGTTCTTTATTATAGCTTCTGCATTTTGTGTCACATATAAGGGTGAAAATTGTATATTATTTTTGGCAGTATTCCAACTTTATTTTTGCTAACAAACAGAAGAGTCAGGGAAGCAGATTTTAAAGTAGAATTGTAAAAATTGTACTTTTGGTAACTTTTTTGGTATTTTTTATTATTATATTTTATTATTATGTTATTTTTGTATTATTTATGTTATATTAGTTATTTTTAATTTAGTATTTGGTTTTGTTATTTATTGTTATTTTAGTTTTGCTAGTATTTGGAGTAATCTAAGCAAATTTTATTCTGCGGGACGCATGTGGACCCCCTAGGCATTTTAAAAATTGTCTAATATTTACTACAGTGTCTTTTCAACCAAAGTAGAATACTTTAAGCATAGGGCCATAAAAATTTAAAACTATGGTGTTTTTTGATGCACCCTAAGAAACATGTGCCCTTTTACTCAAAAAAGCGCCAACCCCCTTTTAATTTCTTGAGTATGCACTACTTATGATATTCTAGTAGGGCGTGTTAAAATTTTGAGATTTTTCGAGTCAAGTCTTGTATTCTAGAAAGTTTAGTAGTTTTGTTTTAGTGAAATTGTCACGTAAAACAAAAACCCGGAAAGTAATTTCCTTAAATGACTGATTCCTGCTAATTTTTTGTTTGTTTTACAAGTTTCTTAGAAGTATGTGGAATTGATTTTTTTATTTTTTAGGCTACTAATTAAATGTACTACCCTTTACAACAGGGTGTCCATAGAACATGGATATCTGGGAATTTGATCATTCTGGTAGAATCGGGGAATTATCAGGAATTTTAAGCATTCAAGGAAAATTAGCAAATAAAAATATTTATAAAGTTGATTTCCAGCTATTAAACTTTTTTTGACATTTTTTACAAAATATTTTTGAAATCCAATAACAAAAACAGCTTATTGAACTATAAAATGTGTACTTAAAATTTCTGTCGGTCGTAGAAATCTCATCGAAATGCCAATGCTTCTGGAACTATAGCTAACATACTTTCCTACTTAAGTAATTTTAATCATGGACGTTCAAATGTTTAATAATTACTAAGTTCCTAGATAAATTCGAATTTTTCCTGAACATTGCAAAAACTTTTTTTCCGAACTTGCCAACACTGATTAACTGCTGTCGGCAACTTCACGGGGCTCTTTTTATTCTATAGGAATATATCACATAAGGTACTATATGCTTTAACTGCCTTATTAAAAAATAGATTGCATTTAATAAGCTGAAGGAAAGGTAAATAATGTAAAAAAAAATCTTAAAATTGCAAATTAATTTAAAATATCCAACTTTTTAAGAATTAGAAAATTGTTTGTTTCTGAAAACTTGTAAAAAAAATGTGAAGTGCCAAATATTGTATAGGTGAATTTCCTATCATTGTACTTTATTTGTGTGAATTAGTCATTTCCACATGTAAACTAAAAACTCATCATATAGAAGCAGTATGGTGAGTTTTTCTCGTTAAATTTTGGTGCCTCCGCCGAGAGGCAATAATAATTCATTTTAAAAGGCAACCTTTGTGCTTTCAATGGAACGCAGCAGATGTCAACTTTCTAGTATAACCCTGTGTTTGTGATGTCTCGTTTGCTGCTTTCGGGAGTAGGCGTGATTGCTTACTGAAAATTATGGCGCAATCGTATCTGGTCTGGAGTTAAAGTAATAATAAAACTAATGTTTTTCAAGTTAAATATAATTTTGTATTCTGTTTCCGGAGAAAGTTATTTGTTGGTATTTATAAATCAACACTGGGATTGTTTGTATCAGGAAAATGTAACAGTGTTTTGAGGTGAGTTGAACTATTTGTAATATTTACATGTTATGCACTGTGTGCACTTAAAATTGTTGACGGTACCACTTGATTTATTTATAACTGTGCTTTGCCCATTAGCATTTATATGAAGATTAATTAATGTTTTTAGAGTTGAAATTATGTGAAATTCGTCTTTACCAATACTAAAACATTTGACAACTTTTTTTTTGTCTCCAAAATATTTGGCAAGAAAACGTCATACTGTTTGTTCTTTTTTCTAGAAACTTTCGTGGAAAAATTAAGAATTTTTAATCTTAAAAAAGTAACTACCCTTTTATAAAATTATATGGATTTAAAGTTAATAATCCTTGAATTTTTTTTTTTAACTCTTATTTCATTACATTTTGGTTATTTAGAAATATTTTTTTTTTCATCTGTTTTCAAAGAAGTTAAGTTTACAATTCACATGACCATTTTATGAAATATCCGTTCTCACTAGCTTTTTGTTCAATGACAACGTTACTTGAGAAAGATTGGATTTTTGGTTGAGCTAACACTGATAAAACATAGTAATGTATTTTTAAACAAATTAGGAAAGATATTTACAGTAGGGTAATCAATAAAATCCCCAAAATGCAAACTGTAAAATTGTGTTGTGGAGGTTTGTCAATGTTTATCTGATGCTCAATTTAATTGGTATATTTTAAGAATTTATTCCTAATCATACTTATTTTATTTGAAACATTCAAGAATCCCAGTAGCAAAAAATAGTAGTTCTTCCTTCATTTGAGAATAATACCTGTGCTAATCAAAAGCTTCATTTTTCGGACTTTAGAGAAGAAAGTTTGTTTCCACTAGGCTTTGCTGCTCATTTCTTAATGCAATTTTTAGCATTGGTTTCTACGTTCATTAGGTATTTGATTTTCAACGGATCATAATCAATGATGCAGCAATTTCTGACAGATAACAGAAAATTGTGTCCTTATTAAGTTGTCCGTTTCTCTAAATAGCACCTTGCCCCTTTTCATTTCTAAAGTAACAACTGTAAATAAATAAAATAGCCAACCTTTTTTTTCTGTAACTATTATTATCATAAAATATCCTTTGGATTTGTTTTGTGGAGCTTGTCATCATTGACATATTGTTATTTCTCCTGGTCACTTGGTAAGGTTTACACTACTTCATTTTGTGGTGTCCCTTGTGTGGTTCACATTAGGCTCACTAAGGTAAAATAATCAGTGACCACATTACTCGACACAATGGTAGATTATTTATCACCATAGGCTTCTTCCATATGGAATTATCAGTATTTTCAAATGATTTTTTGTTATGACCCCGTAGCCATACAGTCATGTCACAATTTCTACGTGTTGCATTTTAAGTATTTGATAATGCAAAATGGGATTAATTACCAACACTGTTCTTCCACAAGAATTTTTAAAAAAACCATTATTTTAGTATTTGTAACAAAGTTAATTTCTTTCCAGTATGCAATGATTTGATCAAAGGTGCCAAGGAAAAGGAGCTGAAAGTGAAGGGGCCCGTCCGCATGCCTACCCGGGTCCTTCGAATCACCACCCGCAAATCCCCCTGCGGTGAAGGTACCAAGACTTGGGACAGATTCCAAATGCGCGTCCACAAGCGAATCATTGATCTGCACAGCCCATCTGAAATCGTAAAACAAATTACATCCATCAGCATCGAACCTGGTGTCACTGTTGAGGTTACCATCGCTGACCAATAGTGTTGTATATTTAAATAAAGTAAAACAGTGCCTTTTGCTTTTCAAAAATGTCTCTTTTTTTTTTATTTGTTGTATTTCTTATCAATTAAATATCAACAAAAAGTCAAAGTCGACAAAAGTCACATACAATATACTTTATATAGAACATGTTTCTTTTTATTGTAAAATTTTCTATTTGAAACTTAATTTGTTAAGAAATTAATGCAATTTCCTCATTAATTAACAACTAAGTGTTTTAAACTCTCAAATGTTTTATTACTTAAAACGTTTTGTGTATTATAATTCACTCCGATTTTTGTTTTAAACTTGTATGTGGTAGAAATGGCTTGTGCCCATAGCTTTGAGATAATTGCTCCTATTTTGCTTTTTTTTATATTAATTTATTATTTTTTTGTACTATTGAGCTATTTCAGACTTTAAAGCTAACTTTTCGTTACAATTGTATAATTTGTTTTTCGCATTAAAAACAAGGTCCCTGTAAATTACTTTTAATGTACTCAAAATATTGGTATAACCACAATTAAATGCTAGTCTACAATATAAAATCCTGTGTGTTAGTTTTCTAGAGACTTTTCTCTACTATTTTTTTTTTTAATTGTAAACCTGAATACTACACATATACCTGTGAAATATTATGGCCTAACTTCGATTTACTAATGATATATTTTTCTAAAATCTGGTTGATTTGATACCCAAAATAGTTATCTGTTTACCTCCGAGAGTAAGTCGGACAAACAAGGCCATTACAAAAATCAATATTCATATTCGTATTTATGTTGAGTCTGATGATAGGGTGTTGCAACTCTCGAAATATCAAACAAGGAGCAAGCATGCTGTTTTTTGTCTTTACAAATTATGTTAAGCACAGTGAATGTAGGCCTATGTGTAATGGAATAACTTGCCAGTGACTATTGTTGATTGTAAAGGAGTAACGGATTTAAGAAGTTAGATATGCATTGAGGGGTAGTTAAGAGGTACTAGATGGACCAACCTTGTTGGGCCTTGAGCCTGTTGTTGGTCGTCAATATTTGTATTTGTAAACAGTTTGTCCTTCCAGTATTGTGTTCTTGGATCTTATTTATGCATTTAATCAAAATGTAAATGAGTTTGTTCAGGAGAAGACTAATAAATAGCAGGTGCAAGTTTATATTATAATTATATAAATTCCCAGTTTGGCGTATTGTAATTAGGAAAAAAACTGGTCGATTGTATTTTATTTGAAACATAGACATCTTCTGTAGTAAGTAGCATCCCTGCTAAATTTTAATTCAAACCATAATTTAAAAAGTTACGCAAAAAACATGAGATTGTGGGAAAATACAATTTAAATATTTTTGTAATAAATTTACTATTTTATTAATACTCCTATATTCTTCAATTGGCGCAGCTTGGCCAAAACTGGCTCTTGTGCCATAAAACACCAACCAACCTATATTCTTCAAATTTGGTTGGAATAACGTTAGAATGCTGTATTTCAAAAGAAAACTCAATCAATTTTTTTTTTCTTCAAATTTTTACTGGGGAAATAGCTAAGAATACATTCAATCATGGGGGGGGGGGGGGGGGAATTATGTAAGCATTTATTTAAAGCGGCCTGTGAAGAGTTTATACACAATGCAAGACCATTTCTATATTTGTAGTGTTCGAAGAACTTCGGTTGGAATTAATGTTATAACTGGAAATGATAAATTTTTAGTCAGCTTGGTGTTTATGTTACTATGATTTGGGAATAAGGATGTTTAATGCATAACTTTTATACTATTTAACCAATAGTTATTAAACCCTTGAATTTGACGAGGAGTGAGTCACGGATGAGGTAATCGAATATCTGATTATAAATTGTCTTAACAGAAGCGATAATTGCTCTGCAACTTTTAATCAATCAACCGAGTAAAAGATCACTTAGCAACTGTCCGTTAATATATTTGTTTTTTATTTACATCACTTTTTGCAGCACATTATGGATTTCTTATAATTTTATCACACTCACATTGATGACGTGAAATTTAATACAAACTTAAATTTTGTAGGTTTGTTTTTTAAAGATATACGATCCTTTTTCCCCTAGGGGCATAATTAAAAAGTTTTGCGAGCCCTGTGAACAAACACTATATCGCATTGTTTGGGCCAACGTTATATTTTCAGATATATAAAAATATTGCATGTTATTTACAACTATTTTTTTTATACAAATATTGTTTGTTACTTCCAAGTGTTCCAGGCTTTCCATTCACCTACTAATCGGGAAAATTGTAATATTTTTTTTTGCGTAGATAGACATGTAGCAAGTCTTATGTTATATGAATGGACTTTCCAAAGTGTCCATATAACGGAGCTGAAATGTTCAATTAAGGAAGGGCATTCCTAAACAGACTTGTCATTATTATACCAGAATTTTGTTTGGCTCTTTGAGGACCAGAATTTAGTATAAAAATATATTTTTTTTTGTATTTGACAATTAGTGTTGTACATATAATAGATTTTTCAAACTTGTAATTATTTGAACCGAAAACTTTTACAATGTTCTTAAATGCCTAGTTCTGAGAGTTTGATTTGTATATTGTATCTATTTAGGATTATGACACTTTAGTTTTTTTTTACTTTCGTCATAAATATTGACCTGCATATCCCAAAGACACAGTCTTATCAAGAATCTTATAAAAATCATGAATCAGCCAAGTTTTACGCTTGTAGAATCAACAGATTGAAATTTTTAAATACATTTGTGTGTTTTAGTAACTAAAAGCCGATTGAAGAAAATTTATATTTTTCTTGTCAACTTACAGGGGACACTTGGAAAGAGTTCATATTTCAATTACAATGAGAAAAACTTTTGATAAAAATAGACAAATGTTTTCTGGAAGTTATGACATAATTCTTCACTTTCATACAAAACATAATAGGAAAATGAATTTTTTTGTTCTTACCCTAGTTACTACGTTTACTGCAAGTTAGACATTTTTGAATAAAATGTAACTGAGTTTCTGTTTATTCTGTTGAATGTCGTATGTAGAGCTATTAAGAATGAAATAAATGAATATATCGAATATTTTTTATAAATGGAAAAGCCATTGTTAGATGATAATCAAAGGCAATAAAATATTTATTTTGCATGAAACAAGTACAATTTTTGCATCGTTTAAATGTCTAATTTTTTACAATACTTATTCAGAATAATTCACATGCGTATTGTAACTTAAGTTTTGAGAATTCATGTAATTACTATTAACTTACATGATAAACTTATTTAAATTTAGTAGGATAGTAAATAGTTTGCTTTTAAAATTTCTAAATTATGCTAAGTAAATTTGAAGAAAACAATAACTTAAAATCTAAATTTTCACATTAGTTCTTTTGCATCTGGATGAAGAATTTAACTGCTTTTGCAAATGTATGCGTCGTCATCTTGTTTTTATTCAAGAAGCAAAATCCGCTATCATTACATTCCAACCAATCAGAATTCACGTTCTCTAGATATAACTGCTTATACAGCTGTACCATTTTTGCTTCTGTGTGACTTATATTTTGAAATTTTATTATAAAGTTTTTAATTGAATAGTTTAAAATTGAAGGCAGTCATAAAGTACCTATTGATATCAAATAAGAAAATTTAACTTGTAAGCTCTGTTTTATATATGTTACCGTTAAAGTATATAATGCAGTTATTTCATAGAATACCTAGTTATTCCATGAAATAACTGATCGTGTCCGTTAAAGTGTGTAATATGTTATTAATTTGACACTTTAACTAGTTATTCTATGAAATAACTAGGTATTCTATAAATTAACTAATGAGAGACAGTTAAAGTGTAAAATAAACAATTTAGCTAAAATGAAATTAAACTAATGATAGACAATTAAAATGAAAAAGAAGCAATTTATCTAATTTATGCAGCGTATAAATGGTATTTATGGAAACGTACCATAAAATCATTTGTTACAACAAAGATTACTAAAATGACACTTGGAATTACAAAGAACATTATTTCTAAAACAAAAACATTTTTTGTTGACACACTGGGTTTTACACGAACATTTTTTAAATCCCTGACCAGTACCTAAACTTTGAGCTGTAGCAACCGACCGGAGCGATATTTCTACATCCGGTACTTCTTCGATTTTAATTAATTTTTGTTCGCAGACACTGAACTGGGATCGGGAATATAATTGTTTTATGCGGCCGTTTCTTGTGCCCAATTGGAAAAATCCTTCTTCGGTTATTTTTATGATGATAGCTAAAATAGATTTGGCATCACCTTTTCTTCTGTCAACTTCAGGCACTGGGATACGGACGGTAAACCCCACAGAGGCTTCAGAATGAGATTTATCCGACATTAATTTCATCTTTTTCGCTTGAATTTCTAAACATTTTTTAGACTTTTCTCTTTCTCTTTGAACATTAAGTTCATTAAAACACAATTTGCAGATTTTCTGCTCAACTTCATCTTCTGAAACATAATCTCCCGAACATGATATATGGACAGGCTCCATACATTTGAAGCAAACTATATCTTCACTGAATTCTTTTAAACAGACAACACATACTTTCGTAATGGGATTATTTAATACTGTTTGTTCAACTACTTTTTCATTATCAGGTTGAGATATAGATTATTTTACACTTTAACGGGCTGCAGATCGTTACTCTATGAAATAACTAGTTAAACCATGAAATACAAGAGAGTTTTACACTTTAACGGACACGATCAGTTATTTCATGGAATAACTAGGTATTCTATGAAATAACGGATTTCATAATTTAACGGTAACATATATATTTAAAAAAAACACTAAAGTAAACAGCACTGGGGGAAAAGAGGGTACCAGTCTTTAGCACGAATATTATTATTATTTTTAATTCTGGATTCTAACCGTGTCTTTTTTTACTGCCGAGCTCCCCTCCTCTGTGCCGGCACATTGTAGAACCGCTTTAGCACATTCCCCATCATCTTCATGAACTGGACGTCCGCATTGGAACCCACCTTCGGCGAATTGTAATAGCGGCGAGAGATGGCGACCAACTGCGCGTGCAAACCTCCCACATCTCGCGTGTACATCTCCGCGAAATCGCTTGGACGCGACTTCTTCTTGACGTGGTTGAAGAAGGCCTCCAGTTGCCCGACATCCAGAACACCGTCCGGCATCCCGGATATGATCTCCCGGATTCCGTCCGGGATGACCACGGGCAGCATCCGCAGAGTCTTCTTCTGCCGTTTCGGGGGCGTTGGGTTCGAGTCCTCATCGTCGTCCGTGGATGGAAGTTCCCGCTTGGGCGCAACGGGTTGTTGGTTGGTAGTCGTGACTACAGGAGAGTTTTCGGGAGGGCCTGCAAAAAATAACCTGTCTGTGAATTTCGTAACAAGTTAATTGGTCGAATAAACGTCACAGTAATCTATTGAAGATGGTTAGGGATATGTCCCGAAGGAAAGACCCGGGAACGCTGCTTTGAAATTTTGAACTGTGGCCAGATGATGAGGACAACAACAAGGGTGACATTTCATTCTACAAACTTCCATACCATGTCCAATGTGAGAACATTTAGACCATGGCTGAATTTAACATACACATGGTGGAGACGACGAGATTGAACCCACAACCCTCTAATTATGAGTTCGGTACTCTTCTGATCGCGCCGCTTTGAAACAAATCAACTAGAACAATTACCAGATAAACGCAGGGCATGATTTAGAAAGTTCATAACCATAGGCACATATGGAGCTCCCCTCTATTAAAGATTGTCCCAAGTAATTCAAAACATCGCATATTAAGTTTATTAATCATCTAAACACAACGAATATATGTTTTTTTGTAATTTGTTTAATGATTTAGAGGAGTGCGCATGCAAAGACAAATATGCCATAAATTCACAAATCGAGGAAAACCGCAAAAACGTTTAATAGTGCATTCATTTCTATGGACCTCCGAATTTTCAAGTTTTAAAATGAAAGGGTTATTCTTGGAAATATAATTTTTTTTAGCATAAGCGGATACAGAATATATTTTGTTTTAATATAAAATTCAATGCTTATCTCATTTTTTTTTATTTCTTGACATATTCGGTTTTGCATGCACGCTTCTCAGTTATGAAAAATTATAACAATAATAAAAAAATTAAAAGTATAGCCAACATAAACATAATTTATGTACAATTAAATAAAAGTTGGGATGTTTAGGGCAGGTCCGAAAGGTTAATAAGGCCTTGGACAACCGAATCAATTGGAACTGCAAAATTGTTAGTGGCGAACAAACTAAAGTGATAATCAGGGCCTCATTTTCCATCAGGCACATAATTCTAGTGCCCCCCTGCTTATTAAGAGGCCTTAACTTTTATTTAATAATATAAAAGTTGCCTATACTTTGACAAATTTGTTTTTGTTATCGGAATTTTTTATACCTTTTAGGCAATTTTTCCAAAACTGTTATATAATTTCATTGTTTTTTTAGATCACACATAGTCACAAATTGTTTGACGATAACCATTATTTGGCTGTTTAACTACAAATAATAAACCAATCTTCTTGCTATTATTTAACTATACTTTTGTTTGTTGCTGCTACAGCTACGCTACTTGTTTAAATTATAAGCGAAGTAGTTGGACAATAATAATGTTGTATTATGCCAATACAGTTAAATTTTATACAGCCAAACAATCTATCGCCCAACAATTTGTGACCGTCCTGTAGCTTACTAAAATGCCACTTACTTTGGATATGTTCTGAACGACGGATGGCGTCTGATTCAAAAATAATCTCCAGAGAATCTTTTTCAGTAGTTGTGCTGCTTGCTCTGTTACTACTCGTCTCTCCTGAAATTGTTTCATTTGAGTCTCTGCTTCTAAAACAATCGCGTAAACTTTCGAAAATTGGCCTAGCCATTGGTGAGGTGATCGGCTCGCTAATTTCCTGCTTTATGTCATGATGTTCACCTAAAGAACGTCGGACTTCTTCTTGTCCTATTTCTCTGATGAAATTTTCGATGTCTCGAGGAGATACAGTAGGGTTGTTAACGGGTTTCGGTCTTTCTTCAGCGGAATCTCTTATTCGAAATCCACTGGGAACTGTGTTTGGCCTTGGCGGGGAAGCTACTTTCGTTTTCTGAATTGGGTTCTTTTGTTCCGATTGATAAGTCGAACTTGAATTTGAGGTTCCAGGCAAGTGGGTTGTCTTCTCCTTGGGATATAATCTTACTGGTTGCAGTGGACGACTATTTTCATTTGATCTTGCCTCGCCTAGACTTGAATGGATCGCAAGTGAAGAATATGATGAATCCGAATTCAAGCATCGATGCTGGATGTGTCCGTCTTTCTTACAGAGACGGCAATGAAACTCTACCTTGAGGCAGTCGTCGTTGGTGGGAAACTTCAGAACCATATTTTCAGGCAATCCCATCGTTTTAAACTCCTCCAATTCATCGACTTCGGGTATATCCAAAACAATTATCCACTTCCCAGTGCCGATTTCCGGATATTTCGAAGAGAGTGGAACTTTTGTTATGTCCAACACTTGCGCCGAAACCAAGTTCCCGATCTGGTTGCGAATGGACTCTTTGAATTCTTCTTCGTTGGTAGGGAAGGCTTGGTGGACGATAAGAGCAGTCGTCAACGAGTGGATAGTCGAGGAATCGTCGCTTCCACTTAAAAACTTCTTCTTCAACAACTCAGGGATGCCGGAATCAGAGTTGAGGAGAACTTTCAGTCCAATGTGGACTTCATCTCTGCTAGCGTGGAGAATTTTTGTATCGGATTGGATACTTTGAAGCAGCTCCGTGAATTTATCAATAATCACAAAGTTTTCTAGTGCGCTGCGAATGAAAACGCCGAAGTTCGTCATGACTACAACAGGCTTCGTTTTCTCAGTAAGCGAAGTAAATAATTTTTTCAGAAAGTTTAATCCAAACATCAAAATAAGGCTGATATCTAGACTAGATTTTTGTCCCTTCTTATCCCATTTCTTTGACGCTCTGCTTTAGATGATATGCCAGTAGGGTTTAACTTTAACTCTTCCGAATGTTCAGATAACTTTTTTTAATCAACAGGATATTATGGAAACTTTAACCTCTTCTGGAGATAAAGTTTCCGTAGAAAGATGTGCGTTTTTAAATGGAGCCTTATCGCTGTATTCTTTTCGACTTTTATAATCAACCGCTTTTAGACGTTCTTTGAAGAGGAAAGCTGTTATCGCAATTTTCTGATATCAGTGCGAAAGGATGAGGAAGTTTGCAATCGTCTGCCTCTTTGGAATCTGTTGCATCGTTTGAAACTTCAGTGGTTCGTATCTATTATTAAAAGCGATTAGCTAAACCAGACGTGGCTCATTTGCTACATAAGGGAAGGAAGGATGAATGCATAGAAAAGCCACAACCAGTTTTTTACTCGATAAGTTTCATTTCGCTCACACAATCGGATTTTATTGCTCCTTCCCAGAGCAATTTTAACTGGTGGGGCAAATTAAATTCTGCAGAAAGCAGAACCCAAATTTTAAACTAATTTAATAAACTTAGTTTAAAATTATATATTTTATAAAAAGTTTATTTAAAAGAAATGATCGAATTCATGAAATTTTCTAACGATTCATAAAAGTATGTTTTATTTGTTTTCATAATGCAATTTTTTTTTAAATATTCTTTTTTTAAAAACCTAATGTTTTGTATTTTAAAATATATATTTCCTACATTTCCGTCATTTTACTTCACACAAATAAAGTTTTAAATCTATAGTAAACATATACATCTAAATCCGTATACTTAGGTAAATTTTAGACTAGTACCCGAGCATATTACAAACAAAATGTGCATTAATAACATTACATTAATAAGTAGCATTTACTTTATAAGATGAACAATAATATTCTATTTATTTGTATTCGAAAAATATTTTATTTTACAGCACAAAAATGTAGAAAAATAAGTAGTTTTAAATTTTTAAGAAACTATTAAATTTTTTATATGCACATTTTGTTTGAATAGAAAGTATTAATTTTTAAAAAATATAATACTTTCTTAAAACTTGTTATCATTTCTGAAAAATGTTTTCATATAAATCTCTGCTTTTGTAAATTGCTGCTCCGACAACTTTTGTCGCCGTTCTTTCAGCTGCAGAAATTTTAGGATTGTGACGGTGATTGAAAAATGCTGTTCCTTTTCCATTTAAGACTATGATGTAATGATGTGAAAAAAAAGAACACCCTGTTCTTTTTCACCTGTTCTTTAAAAAGAACAGGAACAGCCTGTTCTTCAATTTAAAGAAACCCTGTTCTTTTTTCTGATCTGTTTTTTTCGGATGTATTCTATCTTAACTTGATGTATCGCTAATCCTAAACATGTCTTGTCTAAAGATTTATATTTTTAAGCACTTCAAATGACAAACAGTGCTTTTGGTGTTTTGCAATAATTTAGTTTTAAAAGAAGGCACTTATTTTTTAATAAAAATGTATTAAGTTTTATAAAACTTTTAACATTTCATAAAACTTGTGTTTATTACGCGGTTTCGTTGATTCTTATCGATTGAACACTTTCATTGCAATATCTGCAATTTGATTAATTTAATAGTACTTAGTTAATTTAATACTTATATCGAACGATCGAATTGCTTAATAGTTGCGTTTATGAAATATATGTAATGAAAGGGGTATAAAATCCGTCAAAGAATATTTTAATGAGACAACACTTTAAGAAAATCAACATTAAACAAAAGCTTAAATAATTCCTAGTAGTTAATAGTTAGTTTCACTATAATATGTATATTTTGGTGTGAAAAGTTAGATTTTGGATATGTCATTGATATAGAGAATATTTATTTACATATCATGGTAGAAATTTCAGTGTTCAAATTATGTTTCAGAAATATTAATTATGATAATGAAATTTTCTATTAGCGGGGATTTTTAATGTCATGTAAAACCAATTTTTAAAACAAATTATTAAAAAACGTTCTAAAACAAATTATTTGTATGAAGTAATACAAAGAATATTTCTGAACTTTTTATGAAAGAAAATAATTTATATTAATAAGAGGACCTAAAATTTATTATAATTTAAAACTATTTTTTTATCACAAAATAATGTAATATTATCTGTTCAGAATATATTTTAAATTGTATTAAATGACATTTCTTTGACAAAAAAGATATTTTTAGAGTAAATAAAGCCTTGAATTATTTGTTATAAATCGAAACGAAAACGTAATTAAAATTTAAATATTTCAGCTCTTATGAATAAACCTTTCACTTTTTAAAAATTAAAGTAAAGCAATAATTCATATCAGTGTTTAAGATATAAAAACATCTGTGTTGCGACTTTCCACTCCAGAGCACTCCATAATGCAAATACAATTTTAAAAATAGAAATTCATTTCCATTCTTACTATTTACTTTTATAATTTTTTTTTCTAGTCGCTAGGCCGCTTTAACACAGGGCCCTGTGCGATGTCACACGTCGCACACCCCTAAGAGCCACCGTGCCCAGCGCTTTCGCACTGTGCTGCAAGAATATTTCACTCTGATATGCTTTCTGCTCAGAATGCAGCTAAAAGAACGCCCCTGTTCTTCTAAAGAGCAGGGTGTTCCAAAGAGCAGGGTGTTCCAAAGAGCAGGGTGTTCCAAAGAGCAACCTGTTCTTAAGAGCAACCTGTTCTAAAGAGCAACCTGTTCTAAATAACATCCCTGTTCTAAATAACATCCCTGTTCTAAAGAACAGCCCTGTTCTAAAGAGCAGGGTGTTCTTTTTTGGAACGGGTGTTCTTTCTTGAAACGTGTGTTCTATTTTAGAACAGGTGTTCTTTTTCGGAGTAGGGTTGTTCTTTTTAGGGGCCAGGGCTAATTAGTTTTTGAAGCTGTTTTTAGTAGATATGCGTACTTTGCTCTCTATAATATGATAATTGGCTACTGAACTGCTTGTGTCATTTATTTTGAGGTGATTTGTTATGACTTTTAGGGAAGGTAGTCAAATTATCTAAAGATATTTTACATAATTTCATTACAAAGAAAATTTTGAATAAATAGTTGTGAAATTTCTTTATATTAATTGTTAGTCTTAGATGATAAATATTACATAACGGAAAAAAATTGGAATGGCCGATTCAATATTACAGGTAGGATGTTTTGTATAAAAATTATACATGCTTCGAGTTGTTTTAAAATTATTTCAAAATTTGAATATTTCGTGTTGTGTTTGCTAGTTGTTTGTGTTCTAAAAAAATTATGCAAATGATTTTGATCCGAATTTCTTATGTTAAATGTGTATACAAAAAAACAAAATTTGGTAATAAATGATAAATTTATATAAATTAAAAAATATATATTATCTACCCTGAAGAAATGTTCTATTTATATCTTTATGTTGTAATTTGTATTTTTAACATGTACTAAATTAAAAAGCTAAAATAAAGGATTTGCAAATTTATATTAAGAAGATATTAAAAGCTATTAGACTAGATTCTTGATCATGTAGTTATAAGTAAGTCGTGTTTCAAAACTTTATAACTTAATATAATCCTTTAATTTTATTAGTTTTTTTTTTTTAAATAAATTTTCAGATGGACATTTTTTGGCTTTTGGCAGTATTTTTTTGTTAATTTCTACGAATAGTTACAGAATTTGATACAAAGAAAGATGCGTGTTTTTTTTCCGTTACGGAACTTCAAAAGACTTTAACTGACATCTTAGTAAAGATGTCGGGATATAGGATAAGATTTACTAGAAACGGGAAGGGGAGGGAGTGATTTCTATTACTAAATGGGAGGTGGGGATAAGGGGTGTTGATGCGATTACGTAAATAACACTCTTGTCGGTGTTTTTTGTGAGGGTTTCGGTCTCGGTTCTTTGTCTCACTGGTGTGGGTGAAGTTAGAAAAGGAATGCGATCTGTTGGGATTTAGAGAGTTGGTGGCAATTCATTTTCAGCTGACTTGTATTTATACGCATTTTCTCTGTTCCTTACTTGCTGATCTGTAGACTATGCGATATGAACATTCAAAAGTAGTTACTATTTATTTTAAAATTAAATAGGATTATCATGTTAATTTTTAAACTCTGATTTCAATATAATCTTGAAAAGGTCTTCACCTGTATGTAACTATTTTAATGTAACCGATTCCTCTAAATCTATAGCAGTATGTACTATATGTAGGTGTAATCGTTCTTGTAAAAAATGTATATATTAATGGTTCGGATATTTGGGTGAAACAGCTAATTATTTTCTGTTGTTTTGTATATTTGTACTTTAATGGTGTATAGAAATATTAGTGTATTACGTTATTTACTGTACTTGAAAGAGATGAATGTAACTTTTTATTACTATAACTTTTATCATATCTTGAACATTGGAGACACTCAGAAGTTCTTGAAATGAGTTTTCCTTTCGGATTTTATTTTTGAAATCTTAACAAATGAATAGCTATTAAAATATTATTTTTATTTGACCTTCATTTCCTTTCAATCTACAAACTAGCAAGCAAATTATTACAAATTTGCAATGCTTATTGATTTAGGAATAAAATGTATTATAATAACATATAAATATATGAAAAATGCTTGCGTCCTAGAGATCCCTTCAAGGAACTTATAATTTTCTTTATAATTCATATATATTACTGCTCCAAATTATTAGAATTGTGCGTTATTGAAACTAGGAATTTGCTATATTAAAACTTTTATCACCATTACATCTGATTTTGAAAGCCAGCAATAAAATTTTTAATTTTTCTGTTTTTTCTGTAAAAATTTTTGTAATGTATTATTTTCTGAAATGTCGATATGAATTTAACCTAATTATTAATAGTTTTCTTATTTTGAAAATTATAGATCCTTTGTTTATTTTTAATTATTTACTATATAAAATAAAATTAATCAGCATTTGAAATTTTTATAGTTTTAAGTTTAAAAATACTACACACAAAAAGTTCTAAAAAAAAAGAACAGTTTTCTGAAAAGAACAGGTTAAAGAACAGTTCTTTTAAAAAGAACAGGAACAGGGAACACCTGTTCTTTAAAAAGAACATACATTTCACATCCCTACTATGATGTGTCTCTTATTAATTGTTTCGAGATTATCTGACTGCCTATGATCTGACATCAACATGTTGTAGCAGAATATTATCCTTTCCACTTGCATGGAACGTGGTGCGACCAAGAGTTAAAATGACATGAATGGAACTCCTCTTTCAAACTCCCTTTCCCTTAAAGCCCACATTTTTTGAAAATATTAAATAATTCTTTTTTAAGACTAAAACAAATAAATTATTCTGGTGGGGAAATAGAAGTTTATTGTGAATCAGAGTTATTTGAGATTTTTAATAGTATTATTAAAAATAAAAGTATTGGAAGCATTGCCATTTCCACCGAAGCATGCACATCTAAAATAAAAATCTAAGATAAGTAGTTGAATAAAAAAACTAGTATTAAATCTAAATGGCATTTACAAAAGTTTTGACTATTTTTTTGCATCGGTTTGAAGTATTTTTTTTAAATCAAACTTTCAGACACTTTTTCATTTCTACCAACCTTTATTAAAGTTACTCATATATTTCATATAACCTGCGCATAAACGTAAGCTTGTATTGGGCCCACGGGCTCGAGGTCCTCCGAGGTTGGGCTCAATAATTTTGAAAACTTTACGCCTTTGAACACCTACGAAATAAATATTAAATGAAAGATTCGGTGGCGAGACTAATGCTTACTGTCCCAGAATTTGAATGTGTTAACGAATGGCTTTTTATGTAAGATAGTTGGCATTAATCTGGTATATTACATTGTTAAAAAGTATTATATCCATTTTTTTTTACTTTTTGATTAATTTATATTGGTATCAATATATTGAGAATATCTAAAAATAAAACATTTTCATAACAATTTTAATAAAAAATATTTGATCACTTTTCGATCATACGTAAGTAAAGAAAAAAAAAGGATATTTTTAAAATAAATTATTTTAACCTTATTCTTGCTGTCGTTTCACTCTAGACATTTAGTACAAATAACTTAAATATGCTAATTTTGGTTACCTTAGTATATACATCCATGATATATTTTGTTCATATAAAACTACCAATCAAAATTTAAAAAGAAACTAAAACATATTCATAAGCATAATCTTTTGAATGACTGGCTATACTTTCATATAGTTTATGCATTTTATTAAAAATTAGGGCCTTTTCACAGGAATGGGGATCTGTCTCTGTCTAACGTCATTCTTTCCTATGCCACAGACTCAAGTTTATGTTTTTACTGTGGAAAATTGATTAAACAAAACAAAATTCCGGTGGGGCAAATCTGCAAGACTGGTGGGGCATTTCTACACACTGGTAGGGAAAAATCCCCACCAACTCTATGATAAAATAGGCCCTGCTCCTTCCCCAAGTGTTATATTTATTTACGAAATCTTATTTTACACATAAATGGTTGAATATACATTTTGAATTAATAGGGAACTCAAAGAGTCTTGCCCAGGGCATTCAAATTGATAAAGCTTAAAATATGTGGCTTGAAAAATTTGTGACAGGAAAGACCCATGTCATAATAAATTGACAGTTTTAAGAAAAATGGCTTTATAGTTTGCGGTTCAGCCTTGCTGCAATGTTACGGAATTGTTTAATTTATATTTAGAAGTTTAAAAATGATAGTTCAAAAAAAAAATTTGGTAAAATTGATATTGGTCGTATTTCCTCTAACCACAGAAATAATCTCAGATATGTTAAAAGTAAAAAAAAAAATTCCCATTTTTTTTTATAAAAAAAAGTGTTAATATGTAAATTTACTTAGTTTCCAATGGCATGGTACTTTTGCTTGTGTACAAACATTTTGTAGGCATAGAAAACCTGGTTTTATATACATATTGCGCTTGTTAAATGTTTTAATACAAAATTAATTTTAGCAAAAAAGAAAAACCATACATTTTTTATAAACTGTACAAATATTCGAAAAATGTCATTAAATAATAAAATTTAAAGCACTAAGCAATTTAAAGCAAGTTAGTGATCTACATTCTGCAGTAAACCTTTTTGACATCGATACGTCTTTAAAATTGGCAAAGTCGCAACCTAAAACAATCGACATAACTATGGGGATAAATCACCAACCATTCTGCAAAGGAAAGCAAGACGCGTCGACCAGGCCGATTGTTAACCCATTCCCTGTTCAGGCCTTAGTACCGCGTAATGTCGCCCAAAGATGCGTTATGGGCTTCAGGCCCTCGCATAACTCGAGATGGATATCAGCATATGCAGATAAATGACCATCATGTAGAGGGGAAGGTGGGCCGCGCCGACCGGGTTGACAATGAATTCACTTTTACTTTCTCCTTTGTACCGCGTGGGGGGAGAGAAAAATGGGTCAAATTTCGGCCAAAGAAGCACCAGGCAAGCGTGCGTACAAAGTATTCACGAACCAAAGCTTACGGTACAGTAGGGACTGTACCTGTCCGATTTTTTCTTTCGAATTGGTTTCCCTCTTTACTTTGAGTGAACACTAAACAATGTAAAATTCTCTTGCATACCTGCTAATATTTCAAACCCGTAAAATTTGAATTTCAACAAATTCAAATACATTCTCTAACATTAAAACAAAAAAATTGTAGTTAACTTGTGTGAAATATGTGAAAACAAAAAAAAATAACTATACAAGAAAGTTTTAAAATTTTTATTACTAAATTGTTAAATTTTACAAGATAAATCAGTCGCAACTTATCTTTAGTAAAAATAAGTGACAGAAATACTGTAATTTTTTAAAAATCCAGCAAAATGTCTTAAAACAAAATCATTTACCAAGAAATTTTATTTAAGGGATATCCAAAAAAAAAAGGATTTCAGTTGAATTAAAAAATACATGACACTTTAACAAGATACTTTTCTGTGTGGCCATTCAAAATGAAGATAAAAATTCCTAGTTTTCTCCCTAAATACATGCAAAATAGATTAAAGTGTGACAGTTCAAGAATTGTTCTTATCTATATGTGGTTTAAGTTCTTCAAAACACACAAGTTTGTTATAATAAAAATTCTGTAATGTATTGTCTGGGTTTCTTTTAAAAACCCATGTTGATTTTAGGTAATAGTGAAAGTTTAAAAAATCTCGGAGGGGGCAACTGCTCTAGATCAGGGTTTGAAATTAACAGTCATTAGTTGTATTTTGCACCTAAAGATTTCAGTTTGACAATCGTAATTTTACAACCAGTTCTCATGTTGAACACCTAACTTTTTATAAAAAATTTCAGTTTGAAAAGTCGTATTTTTACAACACAGTCCTCATTTTTTTATGGTCTAACACGATTTTCAATAATTGCTCTCATACTTCACTGTAATTTTGTCAGCAAGACAGTGATATTTTTTAAAGAACAAATGGAAACAAGCTTCTAATTTTATGCAAAAGAAGCTTTAATTATTACAAAAATGTTATAACAGTTAGCAACTCTGCTTAAGCAATTTGATTTATTTTAACATGACTCATAATCAAAACATTTTGGCAACTAAAAAACAAGTGCTAGATGCCAATGACTCCTAACTTTTATCTCTTAATTTCGAACCCTGAGCTAGATCCACCACTGGTCCTTTCTCTTGGCTACTCCACAACCATTCAAGATGTAAAAAATGCAAGTTCATTTCCTTTGAACTTATTTGAATGAAAAAGGGCAAGCTGTTTGGGTCTTAATATTTTAATTCCAAGTTCATTATTAATTAAAGTTACACAATGAAAACCTTACAATAGTGCAATTATTTAAAAAATACAATTTGTTTTATTTTACAATAAAAATAATTGTTGCTAAAGATTCTCAATAACTTAATTAGAAACTCTACTGTATCACTTCACATACAAGCCAGCTGCTTTTCAAGGCATGTCTCAGTTCATTATAAAATAGCTTAAAACCAAAATATGTTTAAAATTATTGCCACCTCCTCTGTGGTCATATAAAAATAAACACCTTTTAGTCACCATTGATCATAAAAAACATGGGGGTGAAGACTTCAGCACCTAAAATATAAAATAAATATCAGAATATATAATAAAATTTTAACAATCAATTGGCCAAATTGTCCAGCGGAAGCAAAAATTTAAGTATAAAAATTGTCCTATATAAATTACATTATGCATGTAACAAAGCATTACTATGTAAATTGTATTTTTTTTAAATAATGTTAGTGCATCTTATTTGTATTAGATGTATGTAAATAATATGATGAAAAACCTAAGATTTGAATGAGAGGTGTGAAATTTTAAATGCTAATTATTTTGGTATTATTTCTGTTTTAAAGAACAAGGATATATGTATAGTCTTACTTGATGGAAAAATTGGGACTTTTTCTATCACCCTTCTAAATAAAATTTACCAAAAATTGGTTGAAATCATGCCCACTACAATATGGGCTGATATCTGTTTGATATAAGTCAAGAGCAGAAAATACCCAGAAACCCAAGCTTTGCACTTCAGTCTTCAAAACCACAATCTACTTGAGAATATTTGAATAGCAAAAAATTTAACAAGAACCATCCTTTATACACAACCCAGATATTAATCTTTACTGCTCGTTTTTTATTAGCGACACAAAATTAATGCAGTACACAGGTAACACATCCAAAATATGCACGAATAACTTGGATATTCAGACATGCCAAGTTATATTTGTAATATCCTGCAAACTTAAGACACAATTTATTAACTTTAAATAAATAATTGGAACAGATGTAGTATAGGACATTTGGCGCGATGTTTTTTTTGGCGATGAAAAATTGCCGTTAAACAGCGCTATGACGTCATAGGATATGCCAAATTGAAAGTCGCAACAAGGATCGGAATATACCAACAATGTCAGGTGTGGTTGCCATACTATAAATTTATCGCCCCAATAAAACACGCCAAAAAAAACCTCGTGCGCCAAATGTCCTATACTACATCTGTACCAAATAATTATATAAGAACAAATAAGCTTTTTTTTATTTGGGTCAGGTTTACTGTACGGTCACCCTTGGCGCGATTTTTCCGCATTTGGCGATAATTTTTTTTAAATGGCAACCCCTCTCCGAAACGACAAGGAATTGCAGCAACCCTATTGGACAACAGTCGCCAAAATGGCGACTTTTGGCGAGATTTTGAAAAAGTCGCCAAGGGTGACCGTACAGTAAACCTTTACCTTTTATTTAATTAAACGATGTTTTAGGTGATAAAATGCACGCTGCTGTAATTATATTTAGAGGTTGGTTGAATTAATGTCACACTGCAGCTGTAAAATACTTTTATAAAAAAACATTAACTTTTTTTTAAAGGTATCGGATCAGAATAAGGATTTTCTACAAGGTAGACTCAGTCGCTCGTAACGTTTCCGAAACAAGTAACGAATCCACTTCAGATATCCGTTCGATTCATCACCTCCGACAAGACCAGGAGGCATCATAGCATCATGGCTCAAAACTCCCTGTTTGTCATCATCTTGGATTTTTGTTGTCCCGACGGATACGAGACAGAATCCAATCAAATAAGATCAAAAAGTATCGTAGTTAACACACTATGCTGTTCCTTACGGAACAACATACATTCATTCATCACACACACACTCACCTTTCATACCAAAAATGGCGGTACCGGCCAGTGTGTGTTTAGGGCTGCTATGTCAAACATCGCCAAGTATAAAAAATTGCGCCAAATTATATAATCAAAGTCTATATTCTAACCATTAAAACTTCTTTACATTTGATAATAAATTAAAAATATTTTTATATCAGAATTTAATTTTTAAAAAAATTCTTATTTTTACTATTTTTGTAGATAAATTATAAATATAAATTTAAAATTGAACAAAAACTGCTTTTAAATTCAATTTATTGCCAAATCTGGTACCATCTACTCCAAAAATTATTTTGTTGAGATGTACAAATCCTTCTTATAAAGAAAACTTTCATGAGTATAAATCTATATTTGCATGTCCGCAATTATAAGTGATTACATTTTTAAAAAATGCTATAAGTAAAATCAGAAAAATATTTATTTTTGTTTGATTTAGCAATGAATTATTTAAAAGAAAGTTTTCAAATATATTATTTATTAATTTTATAAAATAGATTAACTGTGTCCGACCAAACAGTGTAAACAAATATAAAACCTAGAAAATATTAAAATTTAAGCACATGTGAAAGTTAATATATTTTAGGTTTATTTTAAATAAGTTTTAGGAAAGTAAATTGTTGCAGTTGAGTATATGGAAAAAGAGAGTACGTTTTTAACGTATGTGCAACATACTTTTAAAAGATGGTCGGGATTCCAAGTAAGAATCTATACTTTAATGAAAACTAGTATATTTGATAACGAAAATAAACAATTTATAAGTAATATAAATTAGTTGCTGTTTTTCATCTTGCTTTTGTGGATTCTATTGGAAGGACACTTTAATTTCCTATTTGATGCTCAATGTTTTAATGTAATTTTTCTCTCCAATTGCCAATTTAGATATTTTGTAATGGTTACATATTAGGTCCTTCCATTTAATTACGAATACGGAAAATGTAACTCCCAAATAACAAAATGCTCTTTAATAGGGCAGCTGTACATTTTAGGAATTGAAAAATATATAGTTTTTGTCTAACGAAATTTGGGTTAAAAATAAAAAGCATTGACTGGTCATTCTTATTTTTTGCCGAATATAGTACCTTTTCCAGAAACCTTTCAGGGGGAGTTATTTTATTGTCAACAAAACTTGTTTTTGTTTCTAAGAACTTATAGCATTGCGAATATTTTGTTTTTTCAGAGGAGTCGCCAAAGGTGACCGTTCAATGCATTTTTACCAAAATTCGTAATAATGAAATCCTTGTGATGAAGCTTTATATTTCGGTACAGATGTAGTATAGGACATTTGGGGAGGTTTTTTTGGCGTGTTTTATAGGGGCGATAAATTTATAGTATGGCAACTCCACCTGACATTGATGGTATGTTCCGATTCTTGTGGCGACTTTCAATCTGGCAACCCTATGACTTCATAGCGCTGTTTAATAGCAATTTTTCATCCCCAAAAACAAAAACGCGCCAAATGTCCTATACTACATCTGTTCCTATATTTCTATCTCTAACCATAATCAGTATGTGTACAGAAAACTCAAACCTTAATAACTTTTTTTGAAAAATGTGTTTTAATAAAACGTCAAAGACCAGATATATAAATTTTTAATTAATTTGTATAATGATTGTAAATATATTTTATTAGTAATTTTAGCTTCCATTAATCAAAATTGTTGAATGTTGGCCAGTATGTGTAAATACAGTTTAAACACATTATGTATGAAGTAACGGTTAAGATGCATTTGAACAGTCACTGATTGGCAATAAAACCTGTTTTTGTCACCAAGAACATGTGTGAGTTGTGAATATAATGTTCAAAGAAAATATCGAAGGGTGACCGTTCAATGTATTTTAACTAAAATTTAGTTTTATTATATAATTTGTATGCATATAAAGTTATTTAAATATGATTTGTGTCCATAGGAAGCTATCAATAATGGAATGGGAGGACCTTATGCTAAAGAGAAGGAACTATGGATTGGAACAGAAGTAGAAAATTATTTCAAACAGTACAGTAAGCACTTACAATCTAGTATATTAATTGTATAGGTACTGTATTTAAGTTATTAATTTATATAAATCATTTTATAATTTTAAAAATTCTCGCAAAAATGGGGACTTTACACAAAAAATCGAATGCTCTTTTATAAATATCTCCAAATCCTGGTGTCTGATGTTTTTGCCAATAGACAGCATTGTTTTGGGGACTTAATATAATAACTATCACATTTTTTAGAATTGGATAAATTAGGTACATAATTTGAAAATAATTTCTTTTAATGTATGTTATTAAAAATGGAAATTATTTCATAAATTGTATTTCGGAGACCACCTTTGGACAGTTTGGAAACTATGCCAAACTACCGTATATACTAGCGTATAAGCCGAGTTGTATTTTTGTACATAAAAATTCCGATTAAAATAACATTTTAATTCTTAAAATAAATATTTAAGCTGAAAAATTAAAAATTAAAAAAAAGTGGCTGCAGAAATGGCTTTCCTTGAAGTTTGCGATGATCCATCGGGCTTAAAAAGTATATACCACTCACAATGTTCTTATTTATATCTTTCGAACCTCCATCGGTCTTCTTAAATTACATCTATCTTAATATTATAATGAAATATTTTAAACCAGAAAATTAAATACCAAAATCTGCAATTTCTAATTCCTAACATCGTTTTGTAAAGATTTAAAAACTTAGAAAAAGAAAACTATTTTCGGTCAACATCGTTGACTACTGTCGCAATTAAATATGGATGAGCATTTTTTAATCCACTTCGGAAGGAAATACTAGTATGTTATGGATGATTGTATACTTCTTATTAAAATATTTAGTTTTTATTACGAAATAAATTACTTAAAAGTAGAGCTTGAATTTGCAGCTTTGCAACGTCCCGATTTTTCCGCTTTCAAGTCAATTCCATTCAAAATTCTAATAATAATAATTAATTTCTTTACATAATATTATCAAGAAATAAAATCTGTATTGGGGAAATAAATGTTGTTTAATTATTGCAATCTAGTAAGAAAGACATCGAGTTTTAAGGGGTGTCATTCGCTACGGACGATGTCAACTTCTTAGTCTTCCATCCAAAATCCTATTAAAGTTATGTATTATACTAGCTTCATAGATTCTACAAACCAATTAAATACTTATTAAAATATATACTTTTTATTTAGTTAAACTGATTATTTATCTGAGTAGTGTATTTTTGCGTTACGATTACGCCTCGATGCGCAGAACGGTCTTCAGTCGTTACATGTGACACACATTCTCGATCTCGGATCGGGGAAATCTGTTAGAGCGGTTCTACAAGAATCCGCTTAATTGCAACTTATCTCCTTTTCCCATTTTAGGCAAATTATTTTATAAATTTTACTGACCCACATATAAACTGACACCCCTACTTTTTGATGAAGATTTTGACTTAAACTTCTCAGCTTATACACGCAAGTATATACGGCATTTAACAATTAGAGGATAAGTGGCTTTCAAATATTAAAATTTTCATTTAGTAATGTACTTAATTGAATTTTATATTATTTGAAATATTTATCTTTTGGGTTTTTTTATAGATGATGCCATACCTGAGGAAATTGAAGACTATCTTGGTTCAATGATAGAAAATGAATTTGACACTTATTTTGAAGATGGAAGTCTACAAGAAGTAATGATCACCTTTTACTATAATTATGAAACAACTATATATATTAGTTAATTATGATTCGCACAATATTACTCTGCCACCTTGCTTTTTCATGATTGGGACATTGGTGTCTATTTTTGAGTCAAATTCACAAACATTCATTTGACCAAATAACCAGATTAAGAGTGCTCATTTATTATGTCACATAAATTTTCATCCATTTCTACATCCCCTCACCTCTTGTCATGAACCATCATGTAGCCTTTCCCCGCTTTCTCATTATGATACATATTGCAGTTAAAAGACAGTTATTAAAACTTTCATTTTGTGTATTTTACCCAACATCCCATTAGAGCTTGGAGAATTATATACAAATGGATGTCCTGCATGGAATCAAAATTATGGCAATCAAGCTGAATTTTTGGGTACAAAATATGAATAACAACTTTAATTTCAAACCCTGCCCTCTCCCTCATGTCATACATGATAGATCCCCTTAAGGTGCCAGACATGATAAATTATTACTTATAAACCCCTGTTAGATTACATTTTAAATTTCATTTAAAAAGATTATTTAAAATGAATATATAACTCTTTTCGTGAACATTTCATGAAGTTAAGAAAATGGTCAGTTTGCTTTAAGGTCTCAAACTAATTTTATTTAAACTTTTATTTCTGTTGAGTTTATTTCACTTTGATTGCTAATTCTCCACAATTCTTGAAATGTATGGTTGTGAAATAAGAACCCTAAATGCAGGTTTTTTTTATAAAAATGTGGTATTGGTGCATCACCCGTATGTTATTCACACTGGCAATTATTGCCTGAGACTCTTTCTGTACTTAATTTTGAGAACTCTATTTTAATGTATTTGATCAGCTTTCAATTAATTATTAATTTGTATCTAAATCTAGTTATTTATGTATTTTTAAACAGCTCTGTATATAAAAGGTGGGCACAAATTAGTTGTGTAATTTTGTAAGTGAATACTTTGCAAAATATTAATTGTTCAATGGCAAATTGGCGTCCTAAGTTTGCTCATAAAACTACTATCCTTTGTTTAAAAAACTGATTATGTGAATCGTATACCTGGACATTTACCTTATAGCAATCCTAAAGGAAACAATGCATAGATGTTTCCTTTTCCAACAAGATAGTGCAGCTTCTCTTTTCTATCAAGATGTTATTTCTTACCTTAATGCTGAAGTCTAATTTTGGATTAGTCACAAAGGTATACAATTCCTATAACAGTTTTTTTTTAGCAAAGGATAGCAGTTTCTTCAGCAAAGGGTTTTCTGCAAACTTGGAAAGAATACTCCTAATCTGCCATTGAACTGCTGCCTTAAAATTAATATTTTTCAAATTATTGAGTTACAAAGTTGCCCAACAAATTTTGGACCACCCTGCAATGTAAATTTTTAATGCTGATACTTTTCAATCATTTTCATAAAAAATTCTTGTTCAGTCATGAAAGGAAGCCCATTTTACAATTCATTATTCGTTTTCTTACTATATATATGCGTTTGTGTTAATTTTGCTGCTAACTTTGAGTAACAAATTTTTATAGGTGTCGAGGAATTTTTGCACTGCCTTTTCATTGTCATTGACAGATCCAAATCATGCAATCTTTCAAGAAATGCAACAGAAAGCTAATTCTATTTGTACCCCAAATCCAACTGTGCCAATGGTGATTCCATCATCAACAAGTCAAATACAACCAGAACAGGTATAATCTTACAATTCAAAATAAGTTTTCTGGAATTCAAATGAACTTAGCTTAGTTAGTTAATTTAGTCAATGGCATTCATTAATGCATGCTCATTTTTTTAAAGAAATATTTAACTATTTCATTGATTAGTTGCATGACCAGGTATTGCTGAGATTTTTAGATAAACAAGTATGGGTAAAAACAAAACATTGATTCTGACAGAACATGCAATGTTTGTAACATATCCAAATTAAAAGTCAAATTAGCCATAACATTCTTGTTATCGGAAGCTTGTGAGCTTAAATTTAATTTTCCGGATCAAAGTCTTGTTGTTCAATCCGTTCTAGTAGCTGCGCCACAGGCATAACAATACAAGTTTGTGCCTATGAATACAAGCTTACACCTATGAGCTGCACTATGGAGAGTAGACTCATTAGTACAAAGTTACTTTAAAAAACAAAATAAAAAATGCATGAGATATTAAATTTGAATTTTTGTGTATATTTACATAGTCACCGCTATATTATTAAAACAAATAATGATCGAAATTGGTCTAACATAGGTCCATAATTTTGGGAGCTATATATAATGTTTGAATTCAATCAAAAGACACATTGGGATATTAAATACAAATTGATGGTTTCTAAAAACTTTAAAAGATCTTATGGACCCTATCTTGATTAGTAAATCTGACCTTTTATTATAACCATCACTTTGAGATATTAAAAAAAATAAACTTTCTTTTCGGAATCAATTTGTATTGTATGTACATATTAAATTCCAGTAGATCTGTAATGAAGAATGTTCCCTCCTCGTCTATAACGTTTTTTAGACAAGCTGAGATGGGATGAAATATAACACTTAAACATAACCAAACACTGCAATTCTGATTGGTAAATGATTTAATATGTGCGCATCATGAGAATGCCCATGGACAAGGTTTCTATTTTGAAACATTTTAATTAGTTTTGATGTTTAGAGTAAAAGTAAATTTCTACAGTCTTCTTGACTTGCATTCATTTTTCTACCTCATTAAACTCCTAGAGCCTGTCAGCCGCCACACAACAAATTTAGAGTAAGGTTTCTCTCATAGTGGTAGGACAGTAACTAAACACCTGTGACTTCAGAAAGGCTTGTTTTTATTCAAATATTCAATATTGGCAATTCAAATATGCAAGTTGCAGGGATGGGAACTCTGCGCCAGAGAGCGCCAAAAGTGGTATCCTGCGCCAACTTGCTACAAAACCACATTTATGTGCGATTCTGCGCCAATTTTGTTTTAAATCCTTTTTAACACGTGCGCCAATTGCGCCAAGTCTTGGTGCCCGTTTGTCTGGCCATAAACGAAGTTAAGGCAACCTTAGAAACAGGAAATGGGAGAAAATTTAAGCATATTTTCTCAAGTTAAATAGTATTTGTAGAAATGTAAGGTACGAATGGAGTATAAGCATGCTATACGTCAAGCAGAGAAATGCTTAAATGGAATAATTTCGCATCATTAAAAAGGACTTGATTCCTGATGTTCAACTTTTTAGACAAGGGCACTTAATTGTCATAACACATTTCATCATTGGAATATCGGATCGTTTTTTTTTGTGCACAATCAATGCTCAATCTTGAAAAACTGAGAATTTTAAAAGAATAGAGCATCTTTTAACATGTAGGAATAATTCACTCGACAGTTGATGGTTTCTGTTGATGTCTTTCGTTGCATAATGGCACTCACTGTTTAAAGAATTTTTTTCGCTCTTGAAAACTAAGATATTCACTAAACGCGGTCGGCTGCTATCTTCGTTGAAATGCTTACAATCCTTTTGCATCTGATAAACAAGTACTTATTTTTCATTATTTTCTATTTCATCGTGATTTGCTTTGTACAACCCAGGGGTGGTACTTTTCCGTTTTTTTTTTTTTTTTTTTTTAATTTTCGGAACCCGAAATGAACGGGGTTTTAAAAATTTAGAATTCAAGATTTTAATTTGATTAAATATTTGTAAAATTTAAGATAATAACTTTTTGTGATTTGTCCGAATTTTTAGTCAAGGGTATTTGATTAAAAGACACTTGATCATTGGAAAATTTCAGTTCGTTTGTTGTTTTATGAAGAATTGATGCTCAATCTAAAAAAAACCAGATAATTTCACAAAAATTTAGATCTTGAATATGTAGAAATATTTGCGATCTTCGTCAAACGGGGATGATATCACTCTGAAGTTGAGATGAATGATTATAACTATAATTACGTCGCATCTGCCGAATGCAACTTTTATTTGGCACACTTTTGTTTTATATTTTCATTCACGGAAACCTTGAACTTGTAGAAATTCGCTAAACGCGATCTGCTGCGCTCTCCGTTGGAAGACTTTCAATCCTTTTGCATCCGATATACAAGTTCATTATATTTCACTGCTTCCTGTTTTATCATGATTTCTTTTGCACTACTTAACAAAATTACGTTACATTTTTCGAAAATATAATTTAATTCACGAAATTGAAATTTAGGACTTGTAATTTTCAGTAATAAAAATGGATTAAAAAAAAATCTTGTTTCTTCTTGTTTGGATGGCATTAAAATTCCAATTTAATCCTTTTTTGTTTAAATGTTCATATATTTTATTAAATTAATTATTTTTATTGGAAACTTTTCTTTCTAACAACCCTCCAACTTAAAAAATAAAAAAAAAACTGGCTTTTATTTAGCTTTTTGAAAGTTTTCAAATTTCTTATTAGGTAAACTAATTTTTAAGATAATAACTTAAGTGTAATTTTTAATGATTTAGATTAACATGCTTAAAATATAGCAAGGTATGTTTTCTATAAATTTATTACTATTTAATAAATCTAGTTTGTGTGGAAAAGTTAAGGAATTTTATACCCCTTAGACAGTGGTGACATTCTAAATTGTCTTTTTCATGCACAAGGTATGCGATATTGTAGTTTGTTAGTGTTTTGGTTTATTGTATAAACCACATTTTACTAAAAAATTCAAAATTGAAATTTAAGTATATATTGTATAAATTGGTTAATTCTTAATTAAAAACTCTTTTGGTTAAATATTTTTAACTGCCTTTAAATGGTCTCATAAAGCTTAACAGTATAAAAAAGATGTAAACAGTAAAATACAGTTTTAGGGTTTTTATTTCTTAGTTGAAAATATTATTTATTTACGAAATTGAGGTTTGTTATATTTTATGTAATAACAATGGACAATTTGAAAAAAGCTTTTTTTTGTGGGATTTGCAATTCGTTTGTAATATTTGATTTAAATGTTTATATACGATTTAATAAATATTTTTGTGTTTAAACCCCACACCCCTATGCTTAACATGCTTAAAATAAGTAGTAACGTAGGTTTTCCATCAAATTATTACTCTTTAATTCTAAAGTTTGTGCGAAAAAATTAAGTAATTTTATTCCCTTAGACAGTAACAACCTTCTTAATAGATTTCATGCACAATATATGCAAGATTGCAACACTGTTTTGGTTTTTATAAACCATAATTCAGTGGGGGAAAAAATCAACATATGAAAATTAAGTATATATTGTAAAAAAAATTGAAAATTCAATAATTCTTAATTAAAAACTAATTTTTGTTGAATATTTTTAACTGTCCTTAAAATGTCTCATTTATAGCCTCTACCGGTTTTGATTTATTGCATAAAAATGGCATAAATAAGCAATAGAGACCTTCAGGGTTTTTACACCTTGGGTAGTGTACCACATCTGATTTAAAATCGCATATTACAAATTTTAATTGCTACAATTATTGTTTAATATGCTAAAATTCACTGCTACGTTTTATTGTTTAATATGCTAAAATTCACTGCTACGTTTTATTGTTTAATATGCTAAAATTCACTGCTACGTTTTATTGTATTCTTGCTACAAATCTACAGTTTTCTGCTACAATTTGTCGCGTTTCTGCTCCAAAACTTAAATTTTGCTGCTCCAAAACACTACAATTTATTGCGTTCCTGCTACAAATATTCAGTTTTGCTGCTACAATTGTCGTTTTCCTGCTCCAAAACTTAAATTTTGCTGCTCCAAAAATTGCTTCAAACTGGTTTTTAGCACTTCCCATCCCTGAAGTTGTGTATTCTACGAGAGTAAAGACTTACTATATCATTAACCCTGCACTTGACATTGTAATTTGTTTGAAACATCCACTCCTCTTTTGCTTTTACTAGGGTACTAAAGATACAAGATCATTGAATTAGTTACTAACATATTAGGGTCATTCCATGTCAAATCAACACAGTCATTTTCCCCACCATCTCCGATTTTTATGAAATTTGGTGAACTTGTTATACCTACTAAGAATGTAAAAAAATGCAAAATTTTAACTTCCTAGGCCTATCAGTTTTTTAGTTATTTGCATTTCAAAATGGCTAAAAACGTAAAATCTGCCTCAGATGGCTGCATTTAAATTACCATAACTCCAGTTCTAATTAAATTAACACATAGAAATAATATTGGCATCGTTTTAAAGCTCTTTAAATGACTTTTCAAATTATGTGAAACACTTGAAAGTTTGGTGAAAAACATTTCAAGGCCTTCTTTTTCTCAATTTTCACTATATTTTTTCCTTGAATACTACTACATTATCTGAACTTCATGGATACTAATTTTCAGAGTGGGATGACAATGGGATCACACACTAAAAAAAAATTTCAAAAATCAGCCATTTTGAAATGCAAATAACTAAAAAACTATTAAGCCTAGGAGGTAAAAATTTTGCATTTTTTACATTATTAGTAGGTATAATAAATTCCCCAAATTTCATAAAAATCGGAGATGGTGCGGAAAAAAAATGCATTTTCTTGTGTCGATTTGACAACTCACGACGTGGAATAACCCCAATACATAGCATATTTTTGTTTCTCATTTTTTTTTTGTGTGTGTGATCTCATTGTCGTCCCACTCTGAAAATTGGTATACAGGTAGTTCATATGTTGTAGTATTCAGGGAAAAAATATATTGAAAATTGAGATTCGTTTTTTGGGAATTCAAGTTCAAAGATGAAATAATATGACCTTGAAATGTTTTTACCAAACTTTCAAGTGTTTCACATCATTTGAAAAGTCATTTAAAGAGCTTTAAAACAATACCAATATTATTTCTATGTGTTAATTAGAACAGGAGTTATGGTAATTTAAATGCAGCCATCGGAGGCAGATTTTATGTTTTTAGCCATTTTGAAATGCAAAAAACTAATAGGCCTAGGAAGTTAAAATTTTGAATTTTTTACATTTTTAGTAGGTATAACAAGTTCACCAAATTTCATTAAAATCGGAGATGGTGAGGGGAAAAAATGCATTTTCTTGTTTTGATTTGACATGGAATGACCCATTACTACATAAACATATGTGAAGCACTTATTACTGTGTGCTTTTTTTATGTATACTGTACTGTTATTTATGTGGTTATACACAATTTTATTATGATTATATGTGTTATACTCTAGTACTATAAATTAAAAAGAAGACTTAAAATCTCATGAGCTTATGTTGTTCTACTTACTGTTTCTTATTACCAGTGCATGGACTTGTTAGGTTTTATTTAACTAAGTTCTTTAGAAGTTTGAGGTTGTATTCCAATTTATATATTTTGTTGTGGAATTTAAAATAGTTTTTAGTTGATTTGAACATTTTAACTTGCTTAATATAATTATTGTACAGAACAAGAAAATAAACTTAGCATGCTTTATTTTTTGACCTTTAAGGTTTTGACAGGCTATATTTCCTTATTGATCAAACAGTAAGAAATTATTTAAATTATTATTATAACATTTTGCATATAATCATAATAGCTTGAATTTTTATTTTCAATATTAATGTCATTAATTTCAGATTTCTTCTGAGGAAGTGGAAGAAATGTGTGTCGACGAGGTTCCAGTAGAAGTGGATGGTTGGACAACCGTCACCAAGAAGAATAAGAAGACTAGGTGAAAACTAACATTGGTGAGATGCTGAGATATCAACAAAATATTTGCTTTCATTGATTCAACTTTATTTTTTTAAGAAAATCCTTAAGGTTACTCAATTTTAAAGAGTCAAAGATTTTATATCTTATATTGTTAACTATGCATCTACATCATTTGATATTTCCAAAAGACAGTTATTTTTTTCTTTATTTATTTGAGGTCGAAATCCAAAATAATCTATAATATTTTGGATCAAAACATTCGAAAACAGTTTATTTGAATTTCGAATGGAATAAAAAGACACTTCAATGAAAAAGACCTTTCCTTGTCAGGGAAAAATGACAAAATAACTTTTCTTGTTTTCCTCTTACAATCAATGGCCTTTGGTTTTCTTTCCAAATTCAAATAAACAGTTTTCAAATTATTTTCCCATACTTCGTTTGGATTTTATAGTTAGTGCAATGTTGTAATGATATCCTTTATGTGTGCATCCCTTGAGCATTCGTGCTACTCAAACAAACATAGGAACATATTCTATAGCTAATTTAAGTTTTTATGATCAATTAAAAACTCATAGTGACCAACTTGTAGAGAAAACATATTAAATAATGTGTGTTTTAATTATATGTGTAATTGTAATATAATTTTTAATGTTTTCTTTATGTCCGTTATTATATAAATTAGTAATATACCTACTAGAAAAAAATGTCTCTACTTAAGCATGAATGCAATAATGAAGTATGTATGTGAAAAAGTGCTCCTATTTTAGTTTTACCTAAAATAGAACTTAATGGTAATTGGGAACCACTAGACTAAAGGTCACGGATTCAAGTTATATAATTCACAGCTTAATTGGGAAGGTAGAAAACATTATTTTTTTTTAATATGTTAATAGAGAAATGGAATAGTTTCTCTGGTTATGTTGTTAATTCTTAGGAGTGGGTAGTTTTAAAAAGCAATTTGATTGGCATTAGGGTTCATGATGACGTGTTAGATAGGCAGGACCAAATTTGCTGACCCTAGAGCCTGTAGTTGGTCAAAATTATTTGTATTTATATTTAAAATTATTTGTATTTTTATGAAAATTGATTGTACACATTCTTACTTACTCTTTATAACTTTTGACTTATTTAAAAATGTATTTAATTTAGATTTAGTTCCTCTATCCGACATGTTAAGTATTAGTAAAGTGCATAGTAGTTACCTCTGCAGCAGTTTGATATTTAGTTATACATTTCAAATGTTTTTTTTTTATTTTGTTTTGTTTTAGAATATAAAATTGCTGATCTGTTGGACAACAATCTTGTTCTGTGAGTGTGCTCCCCCAATTCTTGCTGTAAGGCCAAAGAAAATCTTGAATCTGTATGCGAATGTAGGTGGAAAAAATAAATGGGAAAGAAAAGATGCGTGAACTGTTTGCCTGTTTTCTTCACAGAAATGAGTCCAGAGTTTATTGTGTTTAGCTCATATCTATTATATTCTATGAAATATATGTACAACGTATGGTTTATTTTTAAATCTCTTGAAAACAGGTATATACATGTGTTACCGTATGAAATTAGCAGTCTTGAAATTTTCTTCATGAATTACATAGTTTTTGATTTAAAAATTTCTGCCGCATTTTTTAATAACTATTTGATAACAATATTTTTGGATTTTGTTTTTAACTATTCTATTTTTTTTTATATAAATGTAATTTTTAAATGCTGATGATAATTTCAGACTCAAGTCCAACTATGAAGTGTTTGCATTTGTTTGTTTTGCCATTCGTGACAATATACAAATTTGTAAACACAAAATGCAACAGAACCTTGTAGTACCACACTTTTAACTATTTTGAAACGATTTGACGGCTTCTGTTTACTGGGAGTATTTATTGTTGATTTGCTGCTGTTGTTGTGCCAATTTTATACCCAAAAATTTCGGCACAGAATATTTAAGCTTTCTAAATTATTTTACAATGTCTTTATGTGAAACTTTATCAAAGGTATTCTACAAATCAATGTAAAATGCATCTACATTGTCCTTTCTATCAGAAATCAATATAGAATCATCTACATTGTTCTTTTTTCAAGAAATCAATGCAGAATTATATACAGTCGAGGATAAAATCGAATCACCCCTGGTTTTTCGGTTACTATTTATTGTAATGTTAAACTTAATATACCAATTTGTATGGAATAAAGTCTACTACACATTGATATACCAAAAATTTGCTTAGGGGACTATCTTCATATTAAAATCCGCACCAACTTTAAAATTTCCAATAACAACTCCCAATTTTGACTCAATATTTAGAATCTATAACAAAATTTATCGTTGGATATCAATTTGCAAGTCATTTTGTCAAGTAGTTTTTTAATTATGAGGATCGGCCCCGTGGATCCATCGTCCGCTAGCATCCAAAGTTCCAATAAGTGTGAGAGAGACGACAGATAATGTGAAAATGCAGTGAACTTGTGATTGGGGGTGGGGGGGGGGGATGCCAGATTCCCTGCGAAATAACAATACGTCGTCCGAACTTATCCTCCAATTTCTACGGCATGTATAAGAGACTGGTGCATGTTAAATCTGATTGGGCCCAATGTCTTGACGCCTCTAGAGGTTGCGTCAAGTGCCATCTCGGGACATCCCGTCATTTGACCATGGTTCAAAAATACGAGTCATTGCTCCCGGGTCTTTACTTCAAGAAAGACCCGGGAGCAATGTCGCGGGACTCCAGTTGCCTAGTGGATAAAGGCGTCAAGGGATTGCTAGTTCGAACTCGTGCGATGGATTTGACAAAGAAAAGTAAAAAGTAGTTATTTTGAGATCGGAAGTTTGCTAGCTTCGCGACAAAAATACTATAAAGTCATCCAGAACATTTAACAAATTATACTGGCGTGTATACGGGACTGGTGCACGATAAATCTGATCGGGATCCAAAGTCCTGACGCCTATTGAAGGGTGTGGGACGTGGGTGTCAGCTCAGGTGTTGTCCTTGTCATCTGACCAAGGTTAAAAAATAATAGGCATCGTTCCCGTGTCTTTCCTTCGAGATGGGCCCCGAACCGTCGCCAATAGCTAATTGTGCAGCTGTAGTACGTACGACGTTAATTAACCAAACCTGCGCCAATAGTCCACTGTGCAGCTCTAGTATGACGTTGACTCAAACAACCCTAACGGAGTTTTCTATTTAATTTACCTAAAACAAAACTCGCAAAAATATCGTAAAACGATCATAAATGACTTTGTTGTTTAATCTGCTCGAAAGGGAAAACCTCAATAAATACAAAATATTAAGAATACTATACTCAGTTCTCTTTCATTTGTTTCAATACGTTTTTAATTTGGTTTATTTTATGGCGAATAATGGGTAAAAATTGTAGTGCAAATTTGATTTGAGACGGGTCCATTTGAGAGCAATTGGAAAAGGTGGGCATTCCTTGCTTTGAGTTATGACAACTCAAACTTTGACAACAAATGTCCATGGACTTTTGGAATTCCCTCTATATTTCATATTATAAATATAGTGATGATATATAAAAAGATATTAATTATTTTTTTCTCTGAAAAAAAAAATTCCAATATGAAGTGAAGAGATAAGGTAATTTGATATTCTTAGAGCTTATGTCACTGCTATTATTCCTTTTATTTTGTTTCGACTGATAAAAATAAGGCTGGACAGTTTTCATGAAATCTGTATCTTAAGATAATATTCTAAATGTCATAAAATATTCGTGAGTCATTTTCTGTAAACGGCCGGGTTAAAATAAATTCAATCCTCTCCCCCCCCCTCATATATTTAAATTTGAGGATTGTGGTACTTTTTTTACTATCTTTTAGGTCTATTCTACGCGCGTGAGCTTCTCGGTGACTCGAGAAACCATACCACGTGGTATAAACAGTGGCGGCCCGTGGTCGAAAATATTCGTGCAGCCAAAATCATTTAACTATATATATCTCTCTCACCCCCCCCCCCCCCCCCCACACACACACACTTTTCGCAACCATACATGAACAGACATTCTTTAAAATTTAATACTCAAACTCAAATCGAAGTTTCCTTTAAACTTTTATGAAAGATAACATGTGAAAAAAAATAGAAAACACTTATTTTTTGTAAATTAAATCAATCCTCCTTTCTTTTAAACTTGCGAATTGGTCAATTTTAATATTAATTTAAGTAAAGAAACAACAAACCACGTGTAAACTTATCGAAAACTATTTCCGTTTGGTGAGATTCTTCAAAAATTATCGTTTTCCCCCACCCCGCCGATTCACGCACGAACCAATTATTTAATCGAAATCCCAAGTACAGCAGAGTTGAAAAAATCCTTTTTGGCTGCATTTATGTCGTCATATCCTTCATTTTAGCGTGTAGGGGAAGTCATACTACGTAAGGTTGCCATGGCAGCGATGCAGCCGATTTCGAACTTCGCTTTTTGGCTGCAGTTTTGATTGTGAATGTAGTTTTTTCTCCTCCTGAATTTGTGCATTACGGCAACAGGTTTGTTATTTATTGGATATTTTGTGTACTTACCGTTGAAATTTCTTCTTCATTTAAGAAAATTAGTAAAATATATATAATTTTAGTTTTAAAATACATTAATAAAATTAGGTGCAGCCCGGCTGTACTTGCTGCAGGCACGTAGGTAAGGGGTTGGTTCAGAGGGTTCAAACCCCTCCCATTGAAAGTCATCAAAAAAAATATTGAATTACTGTAAAAATCATAAAAAATACATTAAAAAAAGTTTTAAAAAATCAATATATTGTGTAATACTTCTTGTTGAGTAGTATGATGGAAAACCTGGTATTTTCCGGGGACCCTACCTCGGAAAATACTTTTCAAAAGGTTGCAAAAACAAGCTTTGAGGTCATTTTTATCTCAAACTAAACCTAATATGACATCGTGTTTCGTTACCTAGCATTTGGATTTCGGTGACAAAGGGAAAAGATCGTGAACCGGGGCTGTATACACAAGATGCTCCAAAACCATTAATTATTCAAAACAAGGATTCTCAAAATTTAAATTTGTTCTCTAAATTTATTTCATAATTAGGCAGCGATATTTACTAATTTTAAAAATAGGTAATGCCTGATATTGGTAACGATTTATGAAAAACAAATTATGTTGTTTCGATATTTATATGCCAACGTATTCCTGTTTACTTAATAAAAATGAATACATTTTCAAAAAAATGGTGGGGGGGGGGGGGGGGGGGAGAGTTTGTTGATTTTGATAGACAATTTTGGATTTTGGTAGACTCCCTCCCGCCCCCCCTCCATCTGGATGGGGGGAGGGGGGGGGGAGGGAATAAAATGCTTAAAGAAATTCGTTGATCAGTCACTGAACCACCCCCATGAAAAATCTATACCTACGTGCCTGACTTGCTGTAGTGCACGAGCCGCCACTGGGTATAAATTGTCCAATCACTGAGAAGATTGAATCATGAATTGTTACTATTCTGATAAAATGTTTACTGTTAAAATCAGTATTAATCCAAAATTTAAATTTCAAAGCCTACAAGGGAATGACATGCATAATTTAGTTTGTTAAAATGCTGTAAATATTGCCTAAAGTAAAATTTTTGACATATTTTAATACTATATTAAATAAAACTCCAAAATACATTATTGGATGACCTTAAAAAAACTGTTTTATATCAACATTATTTGACTTGTACAATTTCAAGAGGAACACTAATTTGTTCCACATTTCCGTAAATAGTAAAGGTATCGTATATGTTTAACATTATTATTTGGAAATTTTACATCATAAAAAATGTCTGGATCGTTTAGAACTTTTTATTTAAAATAATAGTTGCGGTTTTTATTTAATTTACACTTTAGAAATATATTTTAATTTAGGATATTTGCAATATAACTGTAATAAAGCAGGTTTCTAAGTTTCGCTGTTTAGATTTAAATAAAAAACTTGCAAAATTGTGACAATGTTAAAAATTGGTATCTTAAAATATTTTCCACCGAATTATAATTTTGTTATTAGATTACTCAAGAATTCATATTGTAAATTGTATTCGTGAATTTTTGTCAATTAGAATGTTTTTAATGTATAAAAGTAAACGAATTAAATTAGTCTTGAATACTAATAACGACTATTACAATCAGATCCGCCCTTAGGGATGTATTACAATAGTGAAGCAACTAATAATGTACTAAAACAAAACATTCTAACATAAATGGTGATAAAAGAAACACGATTTCTCCCACATTAAAAGCAAACAATAAACAACCAAATATAAATTTCGGAACACGAAAAGAAATGGTCTCGCATGGATGGCTACCGTTTTCACCTGTGTGACGTCACCAACCATTCCACGTGACACCACAAGAACGTGATGAGCGAGAGTTTTGCAAACGATTCTGACAATTTTTTTTTCTTCTTCCATCATTCCAAAGTTTCGGATTCGAACTTTCGCAGCTTTTTCTCTGCCTCACGTTGCGGAACTTTTTGCGCGCAGTGAAATTCTGCCGCAAATTATCGTTATTTATTGTTTTTTGTTAACTTTTTTTTAAATAATATTTGTGTAACAAAATGTCGGTCGGTGGTGGTGGTTTGTGTTTTTTGATTCGGGTGCCCACAGTGGAATATGAGAAGGATACTTACGATTCAAGACTCAGAACTACTGTGACAGAAATTGGTGAGTATTTTATATACAAATATAGGACTGTGTTTGGTTTTAAAATATATAAATTTGTGATAAAATAAAATTCATTAGAAAGTCAACGAGTTGAAAGCTTGAATGACTATTTAACAACGTTTGCCGGTCGTCGTCCAGGATTTGTTCTTATCTGTAAGAAGTTCTCTCTATGTTAAAGAATAAAGATTAGGATAATCATAAAATTATTACGTTAAAACTAATAATATTTTGGGTATTGCAATCACGTATTCTGCAAATTGGGATTGACATAATTTAGTCGAACGCGTTTGAGGAAAATTATGGTATTGCATTTTGAAACACTCGCATGAGGAACAATATAAAGCGCAATTTATATTCTAACTTAAAATATGTTGACTTGGTCAACGAAATAAGGCTACGAAATTGGCTCAGGGTATATCGAGAATGACCTATGGAGACAGATTTAGAACTTTAAATATGTTTATACTCGAGAAGAGGAGGACTAGAAATGGTTTTATTCAAACTTTTCAAATTTGGTCATGTTGATTTCATAAAATTTTATATAGCCAATGAGATTAGAGGTCAGGTCATGGGTTCAAGTTATATAAATCACAACTTAATAGGTAATGTAAAAAGCTTTATTTTTATAATAGAGTAATAGATAAATGGAATAGTTTGCCTAAAAAGATTATTAATTCTTCAGGAGTGTGTAGTTTGCAAAAGACAATTTGAATCGGCACTGGAGATTTGTTCTGATGTGTTAAATCGGATCAACCATGCTGGGCTTAGAGCTTGTAGTTGGATGTCGTAAAGTATAATTTTTCTCCATCATAAAAAGATTGTAGTATATAATTTTCATTGGGATTTGGATTATCATTCTTTCAAATAAGTTTTTCCGCAAGTTGACTAGGCGTGACAAGTTGACAAGGGCCATAGGCTGCAGCCTATGTAGCCTATGCCTAAATCCGTCCCTTCGTATTTGTATTTTTAAGTCTTACACTACTTGTTACTCAGAACGTTTCGGACATATTACAATAAAGCTAGCTGAATGTACCGAAAATGCAAAGCCTGTAAAAAGAGATTGAGTTAAGTTAAAAAAAAAAATTTCAATGATTTATTTATTTAAACGGCATAAATAAACTTTGGCAAACATCAGCAGTCACAAGAGTATTCTCTACAATTGACAATATGTAGACAAAAATAATCATATAATGGGGAAATAGTTTGAGCTTTATTTTAAAGAGAAAATAAATAGTTAAAAAATTATAAAAGTATGGCAAGTCTCGATATTAATTTTTATTAGGAAAAATGGTAATATGTCTTCCATTCTATAGTATTTATTCACTGCACTTACTAAATTGTTAAATTTATAAAAGTATTCTTTTTATGATAAATGTCTATCCTTAAAAGATTAAAAAAATGAAAAAAAATAAAATATAAATTAAAAAGTATATCATTAAAAAAATTCTGTATTGAGAACTGTATGGCGGTGAAAACAACTTTCAAAGTTTGAAATTCGCATTCTTTGCTGTAGAAAAATAACCATGAAAAATTGCCTCATGTCGGAAATTGTAACTGAAATAACGAAACTGATATTCATTTTGAAAATTCTTTTGCATCAAATTAAATAGTGAGCAGCATAGATTTTTATGTACTAAAATAACTTTTCAATGTTACAGTAAGTGTTTCCAATAATTTTAAGTGTATTTAAAATTATTGGTAAACTCTAACAAGTAAATATTTGAAATTCCTTTGTTGAAATGGAATATTTGATAAGTCAATTTTACTAAGTTATTAATTAATTACCTGCATTTTTTTTTAATTTGAAATAACTTCTATGTAATAGACGTATTTGTCGTTAAATAGTATCCTTTAAGTTTGGAATTATTTTTTGACGAATTTTTTATTTTTTAATTATTTCGCAAAAAAAATAATTGAACAAAAATTTATTAAGTGTATGAGGTTAATTTTTTTTATGTTAAGTATCCTATTCTTTAGAAAATTATCCTAAACTAAAATGACCTCTCATTCACATCATATTTCAAGTATTTGTCTTGAAATAGTAGCCTTGTTTAAAATTAGTTTGTTATGACTTTTTTAGCTTTATATATTTTTAATTAATTCACATTAATAGTCGGACATTAAGAAATACTTTATAAATTTTAGGATATTTCATTTGTTTAAACCTTTTGAAATTATACAAAAAATTTAACCATATATTTTATATATAGAAACCTGGTCTGTTGCAATTTCTAGATCAGTGTTCACTCTAGGCGTTTTTTGAAGGGCGGTCCGCCCTGCCTGCCCTTTTTTCTTCTTGATAGCGCCCTCATGCCCCTTTTTTTTTAAAAAACGCGGCCCTCTTTTGAAAAAATTCCGCCCCTCTTTCCCTTTTCAGTCAAGCACAAGCGCCCTTGCTTTCCTAGATGTCTTTAAAAAAGGCATCGATTAAAAAAATAAGTGTGTAAATTGGAATTAAGTGAATTATGACAGTAGAAAAACAAACTCCTTTTAACTACGCGTGTTGTGCAATCGCGATGATTCCGTGGTTATTTCGAGCACGGGGCATTCCACGAATCGTATTGGTTGCCTGTACCAGCATATGAAATGCTATGTTTTTTTTTAAAGTGAAGTTGGTTTGTGTGGTTACAATATTAGGCCTTTTATTACCAAATTTTAGATTTATGTAGCCTTTTCATCAGTTTTGTAAGGGGTCTGATTATGGCTACTTACATATTTGGTTTTTAGCGAAAACATTCATTTTTAAGTGTCAAATTTTGGATTTTAAGTAGTATCTTCATAGAGAGATATCAATTTTGAACGGGTCTTTCTTTCAAAATAAGCCCCGAATCGTCACCAATAGCCCAATATTCAGCTCTAGCGCAATACCAATCAACAAATCGGAACTTTTTTTGTTTGGTCACGGGTCCGATATATCAACGGGTGGCCACGCCCATCTCAAACTTTTTTTAAAAAGTGCCCTTTTAAAAACAAGAGGTGCCTTTTCAAAAACGGGGTGCCCTTTTACAGCCAACAGCGCCCTGCCCTTTTTTAATTCTAGAGTGAACACTGTCTAGATAAACAAGGAAGAGGGCAAAATATACGCCTATTACACAAAAAAATAATCTCTCTCTCTCTCACTCTCTCTCTCTCTCTCTCTCTCTCTCTCTATATATATATATATATATATATATATATATATATATATATTATTTATAGTATTTTGTATCAACAGCAAGGGAAACAGCGAATAAGTGTACAAGTAAATGTATGGAAATAGATGCGTACCTTTGAACTATTTTACAAAAATTAATTTTATTAATTTTATATTTAATAATATACTAAATAAAGAATACACGATACATTTAAGTAAAAAATGGAAAATTGTCTTATTGAAGCAAATTTATTAAAAATACATTAAATTTCAAGTATTTTGGAAAGATATTAGTCTGAAATTAGAGGAAGCTGGGAGAATGGATGGCAATATAGGGGGTAATGCCGTGATACTATGTAAACAGCAAACTATAACCGGTGGGGACCACGATAAGTACTGCACTTTAGCAAGCAATAGGAGAAACTGTCACAGTATCGTCAAGATTCTGGCAGTTTGTTTGTTATTGCGGAAATAATTGTGTTTTACTGTTTCGTTAGTATTTCTGACTTATGTGTAAGTCGATGTAATCTATTTCTTTGTTAATTTACAGCCGTAATTAGTGAGCGTACGTTTTTACTAATATTCAGCTACATTTCTGTGTCATAATTTTATGACACAGAATAAATCTTTAATAGTTGTGAATTGGGATCGTCTGCCATTTTGTCCCACAGGGGTAGAGTGGCGCCATTGTGCTAAAATTTGCCTAATTTGTGGGGGTTATGACACAAAGGAAATGTTGTAACGGTTCATTTTTCGTGGCAGGTGGGCGTGTGTCGATTGCAGCGGGTTTGACTTTGTGGAGAGTTACATATGTGGCTTTTTTAAGAAAAAATAGTTTTACTGATGTTTAAAAAAATTTAATCAATCCCCACATTTTTTTTGTAATGTTTAAGGAATATGTAAAATATTTAATTTCTTGCTTTAAATTCTTTAATTTCTATAATTCATTAAAAAACAATTGTGTATTAAAATAATGTAAGTTTAGCTGTACATTACTTTAAATATACAATTTTCAAAACGATTACAGGCGATGCGATTACACCGGTATCAGGTTAAAATCGCGTCGCTCTGTAAACGTTTTGAAAATTGCTGTTTGAATAACTTTAAAAACCCATTAAACTTTATACAGATAAAATATATTTGTGCAACGCGTAAGAAACTGTGAATCTAAATAGTAGCCTTAATTTTTTTTCTTCCTATACTGTAAAGAAACATAACACATCCCAACCCCAACCAACACAATACAATTCATCGCAAAAAGAATGGGTAATTATGAGTAGTTATAAACATCAAAACAAAGACCATCGCCCAACAGTTTTTTTATCATCCTGTATACATGAATTCCATTTCACTAAGTAAAAACCCTTTGTCGGATTACAGAAACCAAATAAACGGTCGATACGTTTCACTAAGTCAGTGAAACTAAGTCAGTACAACCGAAATCTATTGTACGAAAATTAAAAAAAAATCTAGAAAAATAATAAACTGGACATTTGCGCAGTAATACACCTTCGAAATACTTCATTGTTCATTTGGCAATTCTCAAAATATGAATGCATCAGCTGTATCGAAATAATACTCACCTGCAATGCACACCGACAATGGTTTGCGTAATTTTTACTTCCATGCTGTAAAAAAAACTTAAAAACGCCGGTTGAATTCAAGGTTGGTGTGCATTCTGTTCGAGTGTGTAAAAAAGACATTCGAAACCCGATGGAGAAATAAAATGGCGACCTTGCTGCATCACGATGTATGCAAAATGAAGGCGGCATTTCTGTTGTGAAAAATATTTTAATAGGATGACTTAACTAGAAGTCAAAGGTTCGTGTTATGTTTTGATATAGTTGACATAGGAAAAAATTTAGATGTTACAAATACAAATAATTTCGACCATTTTACTAACTCTTGTCTTATCAAGGTTCTGTATAACACAACCTAATAATTCAATGTCGATCCAATTGCTTTCTGAAACTACCCATTCCTGAAGAATTAACGACATAATCAGGAAAACTATTTTACTTCTTGCTGCTAATTTTTTTAATAAGGTAATTTGTCTATTACCTTATTAAAAAAATAATGCTTTCTACCATCCCAATTGTATGATTTGTATATATTGACTTCATAACCTCTAGTCCAATTGACAGTATTAAATTTCAATCCCTCCACACCACATCACCTTATTTGATAAATTGGAATATATGAAAAGGTCCAATCTAATCTTTCCCTATACCAGTTCTCCTCTAAATCTTTTATCGGTGGTCCTTTTGATCGTTACGAACAAGCTAAATCCGGTATTGGAAAAGCGCGGACCACCACCTCAAAATTGCGCTGAAATTAATAAACTATAAAATTCTGGAATTTTATTTCGTAAACAAATATTACAGTAATAAGTAACATTATTTTAATTATTTAATACAACATTACACACTAATAAAGTTAAGTGCCTTTGTCTTTTTATAAAGATAATATTTGAGCGTGCATATGTTTTACCTATTTTGATATTTTTGAAATACTTGGGGAAAAAGTTACACTTTTGGGTGGGAAATTATTTCTACGGACCACTTCTGACTCTTTCGTGAACCACCAGTGGTCAGCGAACTTCGGGTTGGGAACCACTGGTCTATATGAAATTAAAGGAAATAAAAGTATAGTTTTTGGGTTAAAATTTCAAAGTCAGGTTTGGTTATTTCTGCATGTTTTGGGCATCGAAACCGTTAACCACCACATCTTTTTATGCAAAAAGATTCCACACAAATTGTTCAGACGTAAAAGAGTTGGATTGTCAGTTTATTTTACTGTAGTATATCATTTTCAACTAATTTGCGGTTTTCTGGGTCCAAAATCTTTGTTGTACATCTTTGTTCCTATTTGTAAATAATATACCGTAGGGGAAAAATTAAAGGAATTAAAAGAAAGGACCATAAAAATAAGATTAATGGTAAAAATATTGGGTAAAATTCGATGACATTTGATAAAGTTATATTTTTAGGTTATCTCACCGCTTATTACAATAAGATTCAACTTCACAGTATACGAATATTCAAATTTTTGCGCATGCACTTTTCTCACTCGTTGAAAGAAATGCATGCGGATTTGAAATTCATATTGTGAGAATTGTACGAGTAGTTATATAAAAAAATATTAGTTTGTGGATGTTGAAACACGCCATTGAGAAAGATTTAAGGGATTCTGATTAATGACGTGAGATTGGGAAGATGGAGACTGAAATACACAAACATATGTTTGTAAAGTCCTAAAATTAGCAAAAAGTACCCTGTCCAGGATCTGTAAAATAGTTTAGATAATGCTGATGTATCCCACCAACCAGCCCAAGGTCCAAAATATGCCACAACAACGACTAAAGAATGTTTTTTAGTTACAATTGCCAAAAAGAATAGATGAATGACTACATCAAAGATTACAATCGGGTTATCTACAGCTACAGGAGCTCAATATATCCATCCAGATATACAGTCAGTGATAGGCTGCATAAAAGGTGTATATATATATATATATATATTCTCAAATTTTGGCTTTAAGTATGTTTTATTGCAAAGCTGTAAAACCCAATAGGCGATCTCTTGATTGCTTTTTTAGAGTTTTGAGTAGGGATGAACCGGATAGTGGTTTTGCCGGATATCGGATATCCGGCGCACATTACAAACCGGATATCGGATATCCGAACTGGATTTTGCCGGATATCCGGCAGTTTATTTTTTTATGAAAATAACTTCTCATACACACTAGAAAAAACGGAAATCGGTCAAAAATTTAAAAATATTTTTTTATTCTGTAATAATTCCCAATTTCTTATTATTAAAGTGATACCAAAATTGAATAAACATTCAAAAAACTTTATTATTTACAAAGGCTTATTCTAGGGTGCTGCTAGCAATGGTCGTAGTTTTGTACATTTTACACTTAATTTCTGAATAATTGTAATTTTACCATATGCCCTTTCATTCCAAACATGACAACTCAAGTTTGCTTAAATTTTTGAGAAATTTATGTTTTAATTTAACTTTATATTAGTTGTCAGATGCGATGACCCTCCACCATAACGATTCGTTAAAAATATAATTTTAAAGTTAAAAATTTGAAAAAAGTGGGTTTTTTAAAGTTTCTATTGGTAAAAGGGAGAATCTGCATACTGTGAATACACTGGTAGAATTTTCAGGAAAATACTGGAAGCAAGAACAAAGAAAATTGATCGCCACAAAATAAAATCTTGGATGTTTCATTCATCCGGATATCCGGCATGGAAAATCGGATATCCGGCACTTTACTTCCGGATATCGGATAGTTACCGGATAGTTAAAAAGCAGCCGGATACCGGATAGTAACCGGATATCCGTTTCATCCCTAGTTTTGAGTAAAAAATTGCAGCTTAACAGCGCCCATTGGAATTCTTATCTCGAAAACTATTAGAGATACATAAAATAGTTAGTTACAAAACTGAAGGGTTACACCAATTTATTACGTAATGATATTTTGCGCACATAGTTGTTATGAATAGAATGCATGCAGCTCTCGTTTGTTTGCGATTTCCGATACGTTGCAAAACGCCTTAGAAAAGATCAAAGGGTTATTTCTTCTTTGTTTCTTTGGTATCCTCTTGCTCTTGAACGGAAAACTAAAGGAACTAACTATTATGATCATTTTTCCACATGAGGCATGCATAAGTTAAAAAATATTACTAATTTATGTTTCATAAAAAATGCTTGTTTGTTATGATTTCTGCTCATTACGCTCAAGCCGAATCTCTTTAAAAAGAGTGACTTTGATTTTTTTCGAAAATGCAGATAATTGTGACGTTTGTTTTCATTTCACAATATTGTTCGAAATTATATTTCATCATCGGAAAGATTAATAAGCGTGAAGATCGAAATGATCAGCGTCTGAATACTATGCTAGCAATGAAGTATAACCTTCGAAATATTATAATTGAAAACTGCTGAATAAGTAGAGCAAAAACATTTATCTTAGTGTAAACGTTGTTCATTTCATACAATTTTAAAAACTCAATACCAAATTGCACAATTTACTATGTAATACACACTCAGTTCTTAATTTACATAATTTCGAATGTCCACCGCGGCACATTTAAACTAATAGAATAACAGAAGGGTGTGTGCTCGTATTTCTGATCCGATTGTGATGAGACTAGGTACAGTTACAGTTTTCACTCTGAACACAATTCTTAGAAAATGAGTTGTAACTATAGAGAGTTCATTCTATGGAGATCAGATTTCTTTTCATAATGTTATGATTTTCCGGACATAAAATTTCATTGGATGAATTTTATTTTGATATTTTTTAAAGTGGCGCAAGTTCAAAAAGATATCAGAGCGTTTCAAGTTTGCTGCTACTCTTGGCTTTGCATACAATGGTAATATAAATTACATTCAACTTTTTTTCTATTAACTTCGTCTTATTTTTTTAGAGAGTCGCTTTAATCAACCCACTGACCTATGCACAAACAGGACATCTCGTGACCAGTTTTCCGAAAGGGTTTTGTCTGCGCAATTTTAAATATTTCATAAGATACTTCAACAATATAAATTTTATAGATATAATGTGTTGCCATTTCGGAGGAATACATGTTTTAAATGCACAGAATTTTTTCTCTAAAATATCTTATTTTAAATAATTATAAAAATTAAAGTTTCTATTTTATTGGTTTGTTTCCAATTAACTCAAAAACGGCGTAACGGATCACGATAAAAGTTGGCACAGACATAAAAAGGCCCATGCCTGGAATAGGTGGCTGAATTTTAGAACTCTAGAACACCAGGAAGTTGCAAGAAAGTTGAAAAAATATTTTTTTTACAAGTTAAAACTTGTAATGATAACAGCTTAATCAGATGAAATATATTTTTTTTCCAAATAATTCAATAAAAGTTATATTATATAAAAGTTTTATGTAAATTAAAAAAAGTTTTGTATTAGTATTAAATTAATTTATAGTTTGTTTGCAACTTTCTATTTACTTTTTCTTAGCAATAAGGAAATATATTAAATAAAATTTAACCACGTATTTAATTTTAATTAAAAAACTTTAAAATATAATTAATAAAATGAGCGACATTATCAATCACGTTTTGAAATGGTTATAAAAGATAGTGTAACTTTTTTTGTGTGTGTTTTTATTTTTCGCTAACATGGCGATAAATGAAATCTTCATATCAAGTTCAGGGCAAAAAAAATAATCATTTTAATTATTTTTGAAAAAAGTGCAATTTTTTTTAACTAACTGACTAAAAGTTGCACAATAACCAGTCAGAGGGTTAAGGAAAATGCGCTGAAAAATAATTTTTAATTTTACGAAAGAGTTGAAAAAAATGGAATTATTTAATATCAATTTTGTACTTATTACAACTTTTTGAAGTTGGTGCCAATTTACAAAAATCATAAATAAATTTTGACGCCGATTTCAAAAAGTTTTAATAAATATAAAATAGATATTAAATAATTAAAATTTTTTAAAACTCTTTCGTAAAATTAAAAAATATTTTTCTATTTTTAAGCGCATTTTTCTTAAAGTCGGTTTTCTTTTTTTTAAAAAGATTATTTTATCAGCAGTGCAGTTTTTGATTTTGACAATTTTAAATATCGGCACAAATCCAATAACAATTCAACATCTTTATCAAAGTTCTTTACATACAGAGATTTATATGAAATGAAATGAATCAATACCATTCAAATGCATTTTTTTTGTACAAAAACCATTTCTTTAACACATTCGGTCTTCAAATACTCTACTCCTGCTTCATATCCATAATATGTGTGTGACTTGCTCTTTACATAACATTTATTTGAACACATTAAACGTTATGAATCGCACATTTAAGATTTCCGAATTTCGCAACAAAGCTGTGTGGATATTTGTATGCAATAGAATGCTGATTCCTCTTCGTAGATTATTGAGATTTATTCAGATAACGAGGTGAAGGGCGAGTTAGTCACTGCGACCGTAAAAACGATACTCGATATAAGCATGCGATATTCTAATTAAAAAAAGTGGACCGTAAAAACGATACTCGATATAAGCATGCGATATTCTAATTAAAAAAAGTGGACCGTAAAAACGATACTCGATATAAGCATGCGATATTCTAATTAAAAAAAGTGGACCGTAAAAACGATACTCGATATAAGCATGCGATATTCTAATTAAAAAAAGTGGACCGTGAAAACGATACTCGATATAAGCATGCGATATTCTAATTAAAAAAAGTGGACCGTAAAAACGATACTCGATATAAGCATGCGATATTCTAATTAAAAAAAGTGGACCGTAAAAACGATACTCGATATAAGCATGCGATATTCTAATTAAAAAAAGTGGACCGTAAAAATGATACTCGATATAAGCATGCGATATTCTAATTAAAAAAAGTGGACCGTAAAAACGATACTCGATATAAGCATGCGATATTCTAATTAAAAAAAGTGGACCGTAAAAACGATACTCGATATAAGCATGCGGTATTCTAATTAAAAAAAGTGGACCGTATAAACGATACTCGATATAAGCATGCGATATTCTAATTAAAAAAAGTGGACCGTAAAAACGATACTCGATATAAGCATGCGATATTCTAATTAAAAAAAGTGGACCGTAAAAACGATACTCGATATAAGCATGCGATATTCTAATTAAAAAAAGTGGACCGTATAAACGATACTCGATATAAGCATGCGATATTCTAATTAAAAAAAGTGGACCGTAAAAACGATACTCGATATAAGCATGCGATATTCTAATTAAAAAAAGTGGACCGTAAAAACGATACTCGATATAAGCATGCGATATTCTAATTAAGAAAAGTGGATTTATATAACGCCTGTAATTAGAATATTTAGAAGGTTTTTTTTACGAGAAACGTCTTTAAACCAGCTACATGGTGCGTCAAAATAGAAACACCATTTCAGGTGTTCAATAATTGAATTATTGCGGAAGTTTAATATATTCTAGCTGAAATTCAAATATTAAAATCTACGCAAAATGTAATATAACTGCCAATGATTGAAAATGACATTATTGTATGCAATGAGTGACCAAAGTATAATAGCCGTACCCGTATCCCATATGCTTCCATACCCCATATGTTGAAATTTACGTCGAATAGTGCGTGTGCAGAGATCCTTCGAGAGTATTCTTGATTAAAATCTGCTGTAATTTGGTGCACTGTTGGCATTCAGTTTTCTCTACATATATAGACGCTCTTCTTTTCGCTCAGTTAAGTAGCTTCTGACGACCACAGGACATACGTTGAGACCCAGTTTTTTGGCTAACAGTCAAATCTTTAAACACTATCACTGCAGATCTTCTCGCCCTGTCACAAATGCAACAGTTTTTGTAATGCTCACTAAGCTCCCAGGATCATCATCCCACGTTCGAAGTCCGTCAAATCGGGTCTTTTACCCATATCTGTTAGAACAAACAGGAACCCTTGTGAATGTTGGGGAGTAAATCACTGAGAGAGTCACGACCAAGGGTCCTGATGCATTGAAAATAGCAGTTCAATGAATGAACAAATCATTCATGGAAAGTAGTTTTCATCATTGAATGTAATAGCGATTAGCTATTATCAATGAATGAAAGTTTGAATCACTGAATGTGATAATGAACCTAGTTGAAACGTTATAAAAACTTGCAAAATGTTAATAAATTTTGTTTCTGGTCGGGTTTGCAATTTCCCATCCAAAATTAATTTTTTCCATTCAATTGAAAAAAAAATCCTGTTAAATTACTTTATTCTAAAAAAAGTTGTTAGAAAAGTTGTTATATTAACTCTAAAAAAAAGTTGACAAAAACTGATATTTGACTTGGAAAATTTAAGCCCCCCCCATTTGATATTGCGTAATTAATTATTACTTTATATATTTAGTAATAGTTTCGTATAAATTATAAACCATCGCCACATTATAAACCATGGACGTCAGGTAAATTTTTCATTCTGTGCTTCTCATAAATTTAATCTATAGCAAATAACTCCACCGTCTTGTTTAAGTGGCGTCGATACCGTTATTGGAAATGGAAACAATTTTCACGCCACACAGAATAACGAGTAAGGTCAGCGTAGTGGTGATATTCTCTATAGTGATAGTATTATGTTATTGCAATTTGCAGCTCATACGTGTCAGTTTCATGGTAGAAGCATATCAAATTTAATATCACAAGATATTTACTTAGTGTAGAATGTCTGGGGATGCACATGTTGCTGTGTACGCTTCCCATATATAAATATTATTATTTTGAGAGTACAAAATATTTTTTTGGTGGGAATATTTTTTTAAAATTTTTTTAAAATTTTTTTTTCATAGTCAACATAGCTATAATTAACGAAAACAATTTAGGAATTTTAGCCGCAAAATCCTTTTTTCATAATTTTATGATCATATTAAAGTTTTAATAATTTTTCCTTAAAGTTACACATTAAACATTTCAATAAAATTTTCTAGGTTATTGTAATAAACCTTGTCCACACATGATACCTATTAAAAATGACACGTAATCTGTCCATATAACAGATAGTACAAAATTGAGATAGCACAAAACTGAGAAAAATATTCAAACCTATAATACAGCGTTCATAAAACTAGATTAAAAATCAATATATATATTTTTTAAATAAATATATGTAATTTATATACATTATATATGTAATTATTTACATCAATAAAAATAAAGTAAAGTACGATGCAATTGCCTTTAAAAAGGTAAGTTTAAATATAGCTTTGGATGGAATAATACCCATCTATATATAAGGCATTCCGACAAAGACTATCGATTGGTGTCATAAACCCTCTTGTCACACAGTTCAATGTTTTCTACGACATTAAAGTAACGCTATTTTGTGACATCGCGTCTATTCAATGACGTTTCACCTCGGATTAAATAATTCCTTTTAACGGACGAGGATCTTTATGGTCCTTGTATCACCAGGAAAAGCGTCCTTATCACCACGTATATCACCATAATCCCCATTCTACTCTTCCCATTGCGTTTTCCTCCACCATTATGTTTGGCTTTTCTGCTTAGTTTGCAGGTGTGCCTAAGTATTTCCGTAGCGCGGGTCATAAATTCCAGTGGCACAAGAGATAGCGCTGTTGTGGGTTGTTTTTTTTAGACATTGCAGACTGTCAGAAAGGAATTAGGTTTCGGATTTTTAATATTCTGAATTCTGCTCTATCTTATCGTCTTAGGAGTGTGTCTAACTACTTAACGTAGTCGTACTTTTTTGTATGGTCTTTAATATGGAATGGGACGAGTATGGGACAGGGGTAGAAAGGACAACTGCGTTTTTTTTAAAATAAAACAATACAATTTATTTATAATTTTAATGCTTCAAAAATCAATGATAAGTCTTATTCTTTGTATGGTATTTACAAAATAAACATCTTATGTTGATAAACTGGCATATGGTGTTTATAAACTACTAGTTAATAAGTCTGATTTAGGTAATGAGATATCTTATTGAGTAATATGTCAGGAGAGGAAAGGGACAGCGTCAAAAAGGGAGAAACACAACCTTCAATAAGTTTTGGCACTATACAAGCCCAATAACACTTATTCTTCAAATTAGACATGACAAAATTCACTCTACATAAAAAGAAAATTAAGTATATCCCGAACCCCCATCAGTTGTGGCGATTGGGTGCTAAAAATGTTGGGGGGGGGGGGGGGCAAGATCAAGAAGAAACCAAAAGTGTGTATACGGGGGGGAGGGGGTAGTAAATATTTTGACCACCCTTCCTACTGTTAAAAAATAAAATAAATAATGCACTTTATATATACTCACTACTTTTTGTTATTTGAAGCGGAAAGTTCCAATTGCGGCCCATGGCAACTTTTGTCTGGGCGATAAACAAATGTTATCTGCTTTGAGAATATGGTAAACCTGCACCGCTTCGGCCGCAATTGGGCTATTGCCATTTGAAGTATAGCAACTTAAAATACACAGTAAAATATATTTAATAACGTATATTTAAAAAAATATTATTTAACAACATAGCTGATTTGAAAAAAGTTATTTTCTTATTAAAGTTAAAAATAACGATAAATATAGTGACTTCTTTCTAGAGAATTCTTTAATGCAGATTTAACTGTACTTTTTCCTCAACGCGGTGCAAAGGTCAGCGGATGGAATGGGTTAATAATCAGCCTGGTCGATGCAGCCCACCTTCCTTTACATCATGGTATGCCATTTATCCTTGTTTACAGACCCTGACCCGCACCAACTTTGCCCCGAAGGGCTCAGGCTAAACAGCCCATGAGCATATTTATCCTCGTTTGGCAATTCAGAAAAAAATTTGATTTTTTTAAAGCAATATTAAAAAAATGAGGGGCGAAATAAAAATAAAAAGTGCAAAGGCAACCGCCCCTCTTGCCCCTCCGAATCGCCGCCACTGCTCCCGACTTCTCTCTCACATGTGGGATGAGTGGGACAATATTACCACAATTAATTCCAAGTCGATATGGGGCCATCCATAAATGATGTCACACCTTTTATCTATATTTTTTACTCCCTCTCCACCCCTATGTCACAAACTGTCCACTTCACCATGCCCCCTCTCCACCCTGTGTCACATGTCACGTTCTTTTTCCATAGGTGTACGAAAAGGGGGGATGGCCCATTCCGTCCGCCCATAGTCAAAATTTTCCACTAAAAATTGCTAATATCTTAAGAAATTTATGCGAATCCTTCAGTAATTAAAATATTATTAATAATTAACAACTAATTTCTAATTTACATAACTGTTCATTATTACTGACTAATTACTAATTAGCCTAACTTCTACTTAGAATTTATTTTTTATATTGGTAAATATTCAGGGAATGGAACTAGTTGAGCTTCCCCCCCCCCCCGCTCCTCCTCCTCCTATTCCCCCCCCCCCCCCCCATAATTTTCGAATTAGTGCCCCACTGTACGAGGTGTGGCTAGAAAAAAACCGAACTGATGCTATAAAATTTTTTTTATTTTCCATTATTTACAATTTGATGTTATCTCCTTCAATGTACTCTCCTCCTCGGTCTACACACCGCTCTCCATACGAATTTTCCACTGTTCATAGCAATGCTGCAGATCATTTTCGGTAAGTCCATACATTACTTCCGTCGCTTTTTCTTTTACTGCTTCAACACTCTCAAATCTAGTTCCTTTCAAAGCTGACTTGACTTTAGGGAAAAGAAAAAAATCACAGGGGGCCAAATCAGGTGAGTAGGGTGGATGGTCTAAGATGGGAATGTTGTGATTGGCTAAAAACGTCTTCACTAACAACGCAACGCTTTGTGCATGTTGAAACTTTCATGAAGAATCTGCCTAACACTTTCCTTGTCAATTCCTGTCAACTCAGACATTGCTCTGATTGTTAAACGGCGATCTTCTCGAACAAGTTTACCGATTTTTTCAATGTTTGCATCAGTTTTTGCTGACAATGGTCTGCCAGTGCGAGCGTCAAAACTTGTGTCTTCGCGGCCATCTTTAAATCGTTTAAACCACTCAAACACTTGTGTTCGCGATAAACAATCATCGCCGTACACTTGTTGCAACATTACAAACGTTTCACTTGCAGATTTTCCAAGTTTGAAAAGAAATTTGATGTTAACACGCTGTTCTTTCTGTACACTCAACATTTTTCCGACGCACAGACAAAACGTCAACTACTTAGAACAGACGCCACGGGCAGACTGAGTGCAGGAGGCAGATAAAACTCGAGCAGTAGGCGGAGCAAGAGTCACGTGACAGGCCAGGCGACTTTCAGCCTTATTGCATTCGTTTTATTGTTTCACCTGTGCTAGTTCGGTTTTTTTCTAGCCACACCTCGTATTCCACCAACAATATCAATATAGCACGTAATAAATTATATATGCATATACTGGCAGTTCAGAAACAAAGCACTAAGTTACCGAAGGGTAATAGAAATGTTTACAACTTTATTTTTCAATTGCAACTACATCGATTCAAACCGCTGTTTGTAGTTTCCGTCGATTTGCAAAGTTTTTTATATGATGTGCGTGATGTCACACTTCTTGTAACCCCCCCCCCCCCCCCCTGTCACAAAGTGTCGCAGCTTCATGTACCCCCCTCCCCGTACATGGGGGACACCATTTGTATACGTCCCTATAAAGATAACGTTTAGACTTGTATTTTTTTAACATTTCAGAACGTGTAAGAAGAATGTAAAACAACACCAGTTCCACTCTTGGATAAGTGTAAAAGATTCAGTTTTAAGTAAAGTGCCCCATACCTCTAATATTCTTCCCCTGTCACATTTTCTTAAAAACTGAGAAAGATAGCTTTCAATTGTGCAAAGTTTATTTTCTTTCTCGATTCCTTAGATATATTTTGCATGTATATCCCTTACGTCAGTCGTGAAAGTACTTAAATAGATATTACTAATTTGAGCGAAAATCTAACAATTACTAAAACCCAAAATTAAACAATGGCTGCCCCGATTATATTAATTACCTGCTATAAGTTTTTTAATTTATTTTAAATACAAGTACAAATATTGACGACCAACAACAGACTCACGATCCAACAAGATTGGTCCAGTCTAGTACTTTAAAATTATTCCCCTAATGAATATCCTACTTCATAATATTAAGTACAACTGTAGAATTAACGATGCTCATTGGCAAGTTGTTCTATGTGTCGATTACCCTGTTTTAAAAATAGTGCTTTCTACCTTTTCGATTAAAACGTGATTTGTTTAATTTAAATCCACGACCTCTCGTTCTATCACTTATATTAAAATCCAAAAACCCTCGACATGCCCCTGTTAAATAAATTTGAACAGTTGATTCAAATTTCCCTTAACCCTTTTCTCTTCAGAAGTAAACATATTCAAAAATGTTAAATCTATCTCCATAATACTTGCCTGAAATACCTCGGATTATTTTAGTATCCCTGTGCTGAGAACTTTCTATAACAAATGAATGTCTTTTTTAAGATAGGGTGACTAAAACTGTACAAAATACTCCAGATGAGGCCTTACCAAACCAGAACAACACCTAACAGAATACATAGCTTTTCACCACGAATATTGTAACCAGAAACCTACTTCGAAAACAATAGGTCTATTTCACAAACTAAACTCTTTTAAAATTATCAGTTTATCTGGATCAGTTCTATCCCCATAGAAAAGTTTGAAAAAACCCAAAACCTCCTGCGACAAACTTTTTTTCCCAAGAGGCATCGTACAATTTCAACTCTATTTCGCAAAATGTTTCTTGCATTCATCAAACCCATGCCAGCTTTTTTCATCTCTTTTCAAAGAAGATAACTGATATAAAAGGACACCATTGTCAAGATCGGAATTGACACTTTATGGAAACGCAGGTGGTTTTTGACACATGACACTGACACTTGCAAAAGTCTTCTTGGGTCTGTTTGAAGTTTGAATAGGAATAACAAACAGCTTTCGAGTGACGCCAAAAGTGGATGAACTTAGTAGAGACCAATGTCATAACATAAACAGAAGTTGAAAACAACTACTTTGAAACCCATTTTTAAAATTTATCCAAAACTGATCTTATCTTTGAAATGATTTACGGTCAAGCGGAGTGATTAGAAACACTTTTTTTATTACGACTTTGATTAATAAATTAAACATTTTATTTGCGAAATGTGGAAAGTTATATCAAATATCTTTAATGATTTTTATTATTTAAGTATCCCGTTCCTATTTTACCAGATCCAATTTGTAATTGTTTGTGCAAATTGATTGCATGTTTCCAACGACCCATGACTTTTGGGGATATTGGAACACATGCATGTTTGTCTGTATTAACACGTGACTCATAAACTGGCTTCACTTTTTCGTAAAAATAATAATAGATTACAAAAGAGTTCCCTGCATTTTTTAATGTTTTATTTTCCGCAAATCTTCGGGATTTTTTAATGATAAACATGAATGCCTCTTCATAAAAAAAAACTGATAACAGTTATCTACAGGGAGTTTATGTTTAAATATATGTGAGAGCAATATATTATTGCACACTACGCTTAAGTTCGTATCTGTCACAAGTAGAACCAACCTGTGAGTCAGCAATGAGGCATTTTAGTAAAATGTCGTCAAGGACGCATACAAATTCTGTGAGACGATCGGCACCCATTTCTAATACAAGAGTAAGTAAAACAAAGCACTTTATAAAACGACAGCACAAATTTGTACGAAACAGTGATTGAATATCTTAAATGATTAATTTTAGAAAAATTGCTGGGTTCGAATTTGGATCCAGTGTACGAAACATACAGTGAGCCTACAATTTAATAGCAACAAACATACAATGTAATTTAAATTTTAAAGAAGTATTTAAGGACATAGATCGATGGATAAGTTTATTGTAGTGTGCCGTAGCCCCCTACAATAAACTTAAGCCTTTACAAAGGTTGGCAACAATTTTACAAAGGCTGGCAACATAATTTTACAAAGGCGGATACAAAATTAGTTAAACAGCACAAAAAACATACAAGATAATATTTTTTTAAAGATTAAAACGTACTTACATAAGAAACATACATACATACATAAGAAAGACAAAAGTAAATTACATGGGCAATTGAAATTAGTATTTTAATCTGTTATTCCTTCAAAAGTTCAATGATCCTCCTGGAATTTTAAAACAGAGATTGCTTAATTATAAAAACAAAAATATGCTTTTTTTTGTATGAAACTTTAGGATGGTTGAAATTTTATTGGATTTAATTGAAGATACGTATTTTCGTTTCAATGCCTTATAAATTGGACAGATTAAAAATATATGATTCCGGGTTTCATTTTCTGTTGTGTTACAAAATTTACATGGATTATTAGGGAAAATTTCGTGGACAACTCCTTTAAAAACATATGCGATTGATTACAACGAATTTGTATAAAAAATCTCTTTATTTAAGAACATATGCGTTTGAAAAACTATTTAAACTTACGTGAAGCGAAAAGAAACTTTACAATTACAAAAATCGTTTGAGTAAGTAAATATATACAAACGCAATACAACTTTTCGCTAAACAATTAGATATGAAAAAAAAAACGTATATAAGGCGCAAATAAATTGGAAAAGAAACCAACTAGTTTAAGATAGTTAAAAGCTTAACATGCAATTAATATCCAACAATTTTTACAATTTATTTACTCCTTATATAAGGTTGCTATTCAGATCTCATAACTATATATATATATTTTTTAGGTAATTATTACTAGTAAACAAATTATTACTCAATTTCTAACTAAATTTAACTAAATGTACTAACTATTCAATAACTGTTTACTAATTAATTTTATTGGTTACACTAATGAACAAATATTTATGTAAATTTTCATGTACATTAAACTCAATCTAAATTAGAGGCGGCTACATTTTATGACGCTACATTAAAAGAGGCTTAGATAAACCGAATATATGTATTTTAATAGAGTTTCAACAGTTTAGAAACTCTTGCCAACAATTTCAGTAAAAACTCATTTATTTCTTAAATATTATCCATTGCTAAGAATTTAACACAAAGCTTGCGCACTGAAGTACGGAAGAGTTTTGCAATAAAACTAATCGAAATTTTCTATTCCATTTGTTAACTTTTTTAAAGGTTTAAAATAGTTTGAATTGATAAGGCTTTTTTAAAATAAAATAAATTGTGTAATTTCCATTCGCCGTTTGAAGTCGCACTCCAAGGACGATATTATAATTATTTTTACTTTTTATTAAAACAATCCAACTTTTAAGTAAAAGTCGCTGGGTTTATAATATTCATTAATCGATTGTATGAACCCACAAAATTATAATAATCTTTTTCAAACAATTCTCTCTGTCAACGAATTGTTAAAATTTCTGCCAAAATTTTTAACAAAAATAGTCTTTTCACAGAATGCTAAAAAATAAGAGCTTTAATTCTGATAGTGTGGTATACAATATGAAAGTTGATATTCAGAACGTAATAGGACCTCGTCTTTGACATATCCCCATAAAATGCCACAGATTGTTACCACAAAATAATAACATTGCACTCATTTCAATTACATAAAATATATAGCTTTCCACAATGCTATATATTCTTGTTATACCCGAAAACGTCAACAGTAAACAAAAGAAAATAAAATTCGTCCACGGTGAATCAACTAAAGTCTGTTTTTATAACGTAATTATCCAAAGCCAATCCTAAAAACACAATGGAGGTGATATAACACCGCTACATTTGAATACCAGAAACACAGCGCTTTTCATATAATCTCATCTCGGAAATTTCCGAGAATGCAACGTCATGACGCATCAAAGACATCTTCCATGCGGACAATCGAAAATTGTCCTTGGATGTCTCTCTCGACCTTTAATTATCGGAATTCTCCGATGTAGGAAATAATGGACATTTTTCTGGGTAAAAGATACACTGTTACAGCATTTTTATTACAGGACATCGTTCTGTAGTTTCCCTAAAATATGTTTGGATTAAAAACGGAAGTAATCCGTATTCTCTCTCTCTCTCTCTCTCTCTAAAACTGGACTGAACCGTGACCTGTTCTACCAGGGCTTATTCCTTCTTTTCCTAAATCAATCGTCTATTGACTAGAATTTCAGTTGATTACTCGTGTCGTCTAATATTAAATTAAATTTATGTATGTACTAAAACTTAATTTGTAGACTACTCTTACAATTTTCGATTGCATTCTAAACCAGCCATTCACAACCTGTGGCACACTCACACCTGGTATGCGAAAATAATATTAGTAATGGCGAAAAGCACCTAAAATACAAAAAAAAGTAAGTAAATGTGACAAGTAAAATCTAAAATAAAAGCCTACTAATGCGATCAATTTTAGTCACTTGTTTAATTTGCCAGCTAACTTAAATGCAATGTCGCTTAACGAAAACAAACTCTAATTTGCGTAGAGAAGGGCTTTGAGAGAAGGGTGTGCTCATAAATGAGTTTTATCAAGGGGTACGCAAAATAAAAAAGGTTAAGAACCACTGTTGTAAAACTTCAGATCCAAACATGTTATTAAAATTGTCCCATGCTTATAAGTTCAATTTGATAAATGTAGACTCGAGATAGCAATTGAAACATATTTTGCTCTGACACGGATATTCGATAGCTGCAGATCTTTGTTTGTATTGCTGAAATAATAATAGAGGAGAGTGGGAGATGTCTGCGTTTTTTCCTAAATAGAACAATGCCAATTATTTCCAATTCTAATACTAATTAAATAACTATAAGAATCATTATTATTTTCTATAGTTCCATAAATTATACAATATTACAAGAAGTTTTATTTCAAATTTTTTGTGCTACAACTTCATAAGTAAATTTTAAGTCTTATTCTTTTCATGATATTTTCATAAATATATAAATTAAAAAATATAAATATTATGTTAGTAAACTAAAACAATAGAGATATGGTGTTTATAAGCCAGTAGTTAATGTAAGTCTGAAATTAGTGGTGTTATTGTAGTAATATATAAAATGAGTAATGTGGCAGTTCTATTGTATAGATCCCTTTTACGTCTCTTACAAGCAACGAATCTTAACAAGTGAGGTATCAGAAGATAGGAAATTTCCCGCAGCACTGCCGAATCGTACGTTCATCTTATAAATATTAACGGCTTGTTTAAATAATGCGTTTAAAACAATTATTGAAAAAACAAACACCTTTAAAAATATCTGATCAATCTAAAATGTGCCTTTGTAGCTTGGTTTGTAGTGCTCGAGACTTCGGAGCAATAAGTCTAAGATACGATTTCCGTCGAGTGACAATTTTTTTAATGTATATGCCTTGACGGGCTCCCCACAAACGCGGGGCCACACAGCCAGTTCTTATTGAAATGAAAGCTTCATGTAATAATTGGAATGACTGAAATAGAGAAAATATGCATTTTCACGAGCAAGTGAAATGGTGGAGCATTTAAGAGTAAATATTGCGAAAGTAAACGAAACGGAAATTTCATCTTTAACAATATTTCTGAACAATGAGCAATTTTCCGAAATAACATTCGCGTAAGATTATTCTAGTTTTCCCTTTAATCTGAAGTTATTATTTTATTCAGAATCCTGACATGCAGGGTAAGGAGGAAGCGAAATTTGAACTTTATTGCATCTATGGATATGTCGAAATATTTTCAGGCGAGTAAAATAGCGTATCATTGTCAATGATGCTTTTTTTTTAGATCTTTCTCGAAAGCTATTTGATTTGAGAAATAAAACTAATTTTCGAATGCAAGCGTCATTCAACATTCCTTAAGAAATGTTGTTTTGTTGATAATAAACCAAGATTGGAATTTCATTCTTATCCTACTATCCTAGATACCCAAATTTGTGTTTCAAGTTTGTGAAAAAAAACTTTCATATATTCAAAATATGTTTGTAAAAAAATTTTCTTAAGAAACACAAATTTCTCATTTTCCTCAAAGTTAGAAATTACTTCAGCAATTGTATCAACATACAAACTCCCTAAAATCATGTTATATGTTTGATAATCCCAGCTTAATCGGGACGTTAGAAAGTATTATTTTTTGTTAATTAGGTTATAGACAAATGGAATAGTTTGCCTGAGTATGATGTTAATTCTTCAGGAGTGGGTAGAGTTTTAAAAAGCAATTGGATCGGCATTGGGGAATCGTGAGGATGATAGATTGACAGGACCAACCTTGGTGGGTCTAGAACCTGTAGTGGGTCGACATTATTTGTATTTGTGTACTGTGTGCCTAAAAGGGTGGAAGCCAGAGATACGATACCGGTGCTCTGGAAAGAAATTCCACCAGTAAATAACGTTAGAAATATTCAAAGTATTCAATAATATCGGAATATAATAAGGCGCATGAGCAGCGATGAAATATCTTTTGTAAAGCATGTTTTCTGTCTACCGCGTAAAACACGATGCCGACAGAAGGCTTAAAAATTATTTTTGAAAAATCTAATACACAATGTCGCATATACACAATACAAATGGCATTTTTTTTCATCACCATCTTTGATTTTTATGAAATTTGGTGAACTTGTTATACCTACTAAGAATGTAAAAAATGCAAAATTTTAACCTCCTCGGCCTATTAGTTTTTTAGTTATTTGCATTTCAAAATGGCTAAATGCCCTCCGATGGCTGCATTTAAATTACCATAACTCCTGTTCTAATTAACATATAGAAATAAAATTGGTATAGTTTTAAAGCTCTTTAAATGACTTTTAAAATGATATGAAACACATGAATGTTTGGTGAAAAACATTTCAAGGTCATATTATTTGACCTTTGACCTTGAATTCCCAAAAAACGAATTTCTTAATTTTCACTAAATTTTTTCCCTGAATACTACAACATTTGAACTACATGTATACCAATTTTCAGAGTGGGACAACAATGGGATCATATAAAAAAAAAATTAGAAACAAAAATATGCACTATATTAGGGTCATTCCATTTCAAATCAAAAAAAATGTGGGAGAAAAATGCACAAGAAAATGCATTTTTTTTCCGCACCATCTCCGATTTTTATGAAATTTGGTGAACTTGTTATACCTACTAATAATGTAAAAAACGCAAAATTTTAACCTCCTTGGCCTATTAGTTTTTTAGTTATTTGCATTTCAAAATGGCTAATTTTTGAAATTTTTCTTTAGTGTATGATCCCATTGTCGTCCCACTCTGAAAATTGGTATACATGTAGTTCAAATGTTGTAGTATTCAGGGAAAAAATTTAGTGAAAATTAAGAAATTCGTTTTTTGGGAATTCAAGGTCAAAGATTAAATAATATGACCTTGAAATGTTTTTCACCAAACCTTCATGTGTTTCATATCATTTTAAAAGTCATTTAAAGAGCTTTAAAACTATACCAATTTTATTTCTATATGTTAATTAGAACAGGAGTTATGGTAATTTAAATGCAGCCATCGGAGGGCATTTAGCCATTTTGAAATGCAAATAACTAAAAAACTAATAGGCCGAGGAGGTTAAAATTTTGCATTTTTTACATTCTTAGTAAGTATAACAAGTTCACCAAATTTCATAAAAATCGGAGATGGTGAGGAAAATGACTGTGTTGATTTGACATGGAACCCAATCATAAAAATGTGCATGCCAAGATTAGTTTCATGATTTGGTTTTGCAACAAATATCCGGTTATCCGACATTTAAGAATGTAAAATTCTCAATTAATCGGCCACCTGAATAAAAAATATTGTCCGATTTCATAAATTCTCTTTTTGTTGGACAACAAAAAATCCATTTTGGCAACAAAAAAAAGGAGAAACATTTGACTATCTGGCTTTTATTAAACCAGAAATATCAATTAACCCGACCTGTTTTCAACATTTTCTCAGATTTCAAAATATTTTCATTGTTGGATAGGGATTATTTAACTATAATGTAATTTCATTTAACCGTCATTTATTAATCCGAATAATCTTAAAATATGATATCCGAGGATTGAAAAAAAACCACACAACCACAACCTAAGTTTCCTGGTGAATAATATCAGCGGGCAAAGTCCCCTGCAAAATTAAAAAAGAAAAATTTAAATATTAAAAAAAAAAAAAATTGCAAGCAAGTTGAAAATTTAAAAATATTTAATATTAATTTTTTTATTATTACAACTTTTTAAAGTTTGTGCCAATTTCTGAAAAAAAATACCTAAATTTTGGTCGGCTTTTTTTTAAAGTTGGTTTAATTTTTTTTTAAACATATTATTTTAACACTTTTTACTTTAATATACTGATGTACTTGAAGGGTACTGGGGGGGGGGGGGGGGGGGGATAAATGCGCAATGTCAACTAAAACGGTTCTTTCAGGAAACGGGTTTTAATTTTTAAAACGCGTCTTTTTCTTCAGTATAGCAAAACTTTTCCCGTCATTTACACTTGACATAACATCTTTATTGCCAATTAACTACAATTTAATATTTTGGATGGTACAAGATGGTATGAAAATCTAATTTTTGACAATAGCTTGACATTGCGTTTTTATTCCCTGTACATTTTACTTGTAAATAAACATAATTCAGAAGCATATACCCACTGAATTTTATACATGTCGGTAATAATCTAACTTTACAATTTTGATTTACTTTTAAGGTTATGCACTTATTTTTTTAATTTAATGGAAACCATGTAAATGTGAAAAGTTAAGTTGGAGATAATTTTCACTTTAATGTCGGGAGCAAAGAAAATATTCCTAAATTAATGTTTTGTATAATATGAAAACGCAAAATTTTAATATTTTTACTGAATCGAATGATAATATCAGGGGTAAAATATCAGCTAAATAATAAATAAGATAAGAATAAATAAATGTATTCAAAGGCGGAATAGGGGAGATTTCATGTAATTTATGTAGTGTACATTTCTACAATGTATAAAGACACGAAACTCAAAATCTGTTTTATGAAACACTGCGTATTTTTCAAAAAATAAGATTTTTATTTATTCGTCAATTGCTTTTTATTTTGCTTTATGCAAAAGCATTTCATTTGCAATGGAGTTTGACCCAAAACAAAGTTCATAATTATTTTCAAACATTTATTTTAAAAGCCATTAATTTTTTTGGGTCTATGCCACTGTGAGCTACCATGTCTCGGAAACATACAGAAGGACAGATCTTACTTGAGATTTATAAAAAATTAGTTTTACCTTTAAAGCCACGTTCTGTATTCTCCAGAATTTATTTAGACTTTTAAAACAGTTACGGGCTTTGATAATTCGATTTCATGCAGTAATAACGAATCGGTTTACAAAACCAACAATAGCCTTCTCATTTTCACTGAAAAGAATGACTGAAAGACAAATTCCCTAAATGAAATTCTTTGAACTCATCAAGGAATTAAAAATAATAATAAATAAAAAAACTGAGCAGGGCAGAACCGCACATTCGACCACAGAACACAATAGAGTTTAACGTCCTTGTCAAAATAGCGATTTCAAGGTTTTTCCTGGCCACTGTCTATTCAAGTCAGGATGTTTAGACGCGCTGTCTCCCTACACAATTCAATTGGGACTGCAATTTATGTGTTTTCAAAAGTTCAGTTATTGTTTCTCAATAAAATAACGGGCGGGACGTTACTCTAAATTCACTTTTATTGTTATTGCAGTATTCCGGTTTGTAGGTTTATGCGATTTCTATTAGGAATATATCTATGAAATTGAATGTTTTATACCTCTATTTTTTTTTTTTTAAATATCGTAAAAGTGTGTGAAAAATTCATTGTTAGTTTGAATTATTTAGAGATAATGGTTTAGGATTTTTGTAACCGATATGTTTTTGACAGTTACTTTAATAAAAAACAAACAATTATATTTTGATGAACATTTAATAAAATATTTATTTATATACGCTAATATCTATAAACTCTAGTAATTTTTAATACTAGGAGGCTCCGCCCCCTGCTTCGCCAACCTCCGGAGGATTGCTACGAAATCCTCATAGGTTTGCTCCGCAAACCACTTCTCGCTTCGCTCGCTAAAAGGTAGGACACAATAACAATGTGTCCTAGTAACAATACTTTTTTTTAATTATATTATCAAAAACTTCTAAACGTTGAAACGTTTCTACCATTATCTATTATTTTCCACATTATTTTCACACCTTTCCTGCGTTTTAGTTTAATTTATAACATTATTGGTAGTTTGTTTTGGCATAATTGATGTTAAGCTTACCATACTCTTGCCTACCAGAAGTGTGTACGTTACTAAGTTAATACGTCATAAAAAGGAAGTTCATTGAAATCTAGTTTTCAAAATTTAATGTAATAGGGTTTATATTCTTCCTAATTTAAGCTGACATCAGCAAAATAATTATTTACTAATGAATTGAATCGTCAAAATGGCTTACATAATGGCAAAATAAAAATGCAGGCGCAACAGAATTTCGTAAACAAACTAACTGTTGCCACTCCGCGTACAGAAAAACAGCGTTTTTCAATCACCGCGTAAGAGAAATATATATAAAGATTCTATATCAGCGAATTCCAATTAGCATTGAGCCACATATTTCTAGATAAAATTAATTTGGGACCGGGAAGCCCTTTCTTTTATATATGGTCATGGAAGTCCTTTACCTTCTGGGTCGAATTTTGTTTGAACATGAAAATGAAGATAAGAAAAAAAAATTATGACATTAATTTTATAATTTCAATAAGTTTACATAGCTTTTGCTATGAATATGGACATAAATTTACCCAACAAATACGTGGAAAAGATAACACCGCATTCAGAAGTTTAATTACTTTTAGTATTTTACTTGTTCATGTAGAACTCATTTAAACTTATGAAAACGTTGTAATAGAAACTCATGTAACTTTTTTTTTTCGTGACCCGGCGGACCGTGTTTTGAAAAACACTGGTCTATATAATAGAGAGTGTAAGTGGGTTTCTTTATTTGTTTTTTCTGCAAATCTACAGTTTTATTCGGGGCTTGATTAAATTTACACAATTGGCCTTCAAAACAAGAGGAATGTCACACGCTATCTTCCTTGTTAACCTAATAAAAGACTAGCTAACTATGTAAATAATTGTACAATTGCGTTGTGAAAATCATAGTTTTGTATTTGAAATATGTTTATATAGTTAATTTTAGAAATTAGGATTTTTGAACAAAACAAAATATTTTTTCTAATAACTTTTTTTTATTATTTTATATTAAAAATTATTATTTTTTTATTTAGTAACTAAAAACAATGAAAATATTGTTTGGAAAAAATAACTAATAACATGCAAACAGTTTATTGTACCGCGTATAAACGTTATAGACATAGAAATGTTTACATTTTACTGAACTGTTTTCGTGATACAGAAATGTTTCGTAATACAGAAATACTTTCATGATACTTATATAAATTATAAATGACACAGAAACATTTTCATGACACAGAAATTAAACAAATATTTTTTTCAAAATACAGAAATGTAATGTTTAGTGTGACATTCGAAATAAAATTATTAAATGTTTAGAGTGAATGACATTTTAATAAGTCATAAAGATGTATAAGTGTATTTATAAAAACAAGAATTGATAGTACAAGAATCTATTCGTTGTAATATCTTCCAGGATCTCCAAACGGGGTTCGAACTCCAAGCATACTCATCAACAGCAGCGAAGAATTGAACAAATCAGAAGAAACTGAAGTAAAGACAAAAATGCCGGAACCTTTAGAAAAGGTACTACTTTCATTTGCATACTAATTTGTTAATAATATGAATGATATAAAAACGCGTGCGATAATTATCTCATGAACAACTCTCCCTCTTTTCCACATACATTCGTTGTAACTATACATAAATGACACACCGTTCAAAGAAATCTACCCATGATGGCAGCACTACCAACGGCTCGTTTAAAAACTGCTCGGAAACTTATTTTTTGAATAAATTTAAAAAAAATTATTTAATATTCATGAGACAAAAGTACGATTCGTTACTGCTCCGGGAAATTCTCTTTTTGTATATACCTCACTTGTTAAGTTCCGTTGGGTGTGAGACCTGCAAAGGGAATATTTACTACTGAAATAATATATATGATTAGACTTATATAAAGTTTTCGATCCCATTAAATTAAGAAAATATTGAGTACTATTGGAAGTTAGCGATAACAATTGAAAATAAATACTGATGAGCTACCGTTTACTGATTGACTTAGTTCTGATCTATTTTTGTAATTGCCGACTATTGTCAAATTGAGTGGCAAATGGCTGGTTTTATTTAGAAATAAGTACAATTTTTCATTTAGATATTTGTTTTTATTCTAAAATGGTTTTATGTACACAATTAAAATAATACTTTACAATGAAATCCCAATCTATATCCAAAAAGTAGAAATTTACATTTCGAATTTTTAATTTGTCAATTGTACGTAACTGATCAGATTTGAAATAGATTAAACTTTTTTTCAAAAATAAGTATTTGTCTTTAATGAATCTGAAACTTAAGTTTAAAGAGAAAAAAAGGAAATAATTATAAAATTTTGTTCATTTTTAAAAACAATTTTTTTCAGGGCATATTTACAATACTAAATTTTACATCTAAGGGCAGATTAGACGCTAAATGGTATAAATAAGAAATACGAAAATGAACTAATACTTTTTTATATTGCTACAAAGCTAGATATATTATTTGGCCCTTTGGTGTGGCACTAAGTTCTTTTTTTTGTCTAATAATGAGTTGAAAGTCATTCCACTTAGTATTATATCCACAAGTCTAGTACAGTCCAGTCTAGTTCATCCTGACTATTTCACAACAAATGTCTAATATATTTTTACAATCATTTACTCCTGTTGAATTAACAATATTCACTGGAAAGTTATATGCCATTTGTCAGTTTACCTATTTTAAAAATAGTGCTTTCTCCCTTCCTAATTAAAATTTGATTTGTTCAACTCACGATCTCTTGTTCAATCACTCATATTAAAATTCAAACTCTCACCATCCACCTGTTTAATGAATTTGAGCGGTTGAATCAAATCTCCCCTAACCCTTCTCTCTTCTAAAGTATGCAGATTTAAATTTATTTCTCTATCTCTTTAATCAATTCCTAAAATACCTTGAATCATTGTAGCAGCCCTGTACTGAAATTTTTCTACATATAAATATCTATTTTAAGATATAATGATCAAAACTGTGCAGCATACTCAAGATGAGTCCTTACCAAACCTCTGTACAATAACAAGATTATATCCTTAATATATCTTTACTCGTAAGCATAATTTTTTAATAGTGTAATTACACTTATAGATATTGTTACTTACATTAAATAAAAATAATTTTGTAATAACGACATTATTTGTTTAAAGGAACTATAGATAAAATGAATACGTTAATTATCATAACAAGTTCTTAACCATTCGTAGGTTCTAAGAAAATCTCTGGAGGAACTGAGAATATTGGATTCCCTGTGGGTTTTAGATACAGAGGAGAGATATTATCAGGTAAGAACTCTGAACTTTCATGTTTGTTTTATTAATTCTTTATCTACATAAATTTCATTTTAGTTGAATTAAGTAAAAAAATCTATACTTCTTTTCAACTATCATGAAAAACATTATTTGACTTACTTATTGTAAGTATTTATAATTTTTATAAAATAATTTATTGTTAAATTTTAGCTATTTATTGTGTCTATTTATATCGCGTTTTTTTCTCAAAAAGATCTAAAATTTAACTTTTTTATTTATTTAAATTATTTATTTTTATTCATACAATTTATATGTAAAACTAAATAATTATTATGTATAAATAAATAATTAATTTAAATTTAAATTATTGATTTTTATTTAAATTTAATAAAAAATAATTATATGTATACTTATTTAATTATTTTATTATCATTTAAACATTTTGTATCAATATAATTACTATTTAAAATTAATTGTATTTAAATAATTTATATTTTAATAAAAATTTCAATAATTAAAATTATAATAAAAATTTCAATAATTAAAATTATATAATTATATAACTTTTCAAAATAAATTATTATTATAAATTTAAATTATTTATATTTACCTTCATATTTGTTTTAAAACACATTTCATGGCTATTTAAATTAATTTATATATATTTATTGGGTAATATCATTTCCATTCCATGTACATTTGTTTAAATCGAAAATAAAAAAAATACTTGTAAATAAACTTATTTTTTTTAGCATCTACTTCGAAGTGTAATAGCATAGTATAAAGTAATAGGTAAAACAATAATGCACTCTCTATTTAAATACAGGGTGGTTACAAATTGTTGGACGACAGTCATTGTTTTGTTGTATTGCATTTAGCTGTATCGTCATCAGAACCGGATTTAAAGTTAATGGGCCTTTAGGCTGGGTATGAGCCCCCCCCCCCCCCCTAAACGGAGGGGGAGGGGTATGGAATATCCCCAGTAAAATGAGAAGGGGGGAGGGGTCGGAATTTTTTTTCCAGAACTACGAATGAAATCATTTTTAAGTGTATAAATGAAATTGTAAATATTGTTTTATGTAAAATTTTCAATATTATGTTACAAAATTTCAACGGTTTTAAGGAATCTGAAGGTGCAATGGCATTCTGGAATCTATGAAAATGATAATAATATATTGCACTCGTCTTCGTATGACCCACAAATGACTCTAAGCATTGTAATATATCATTTTTCTCCATCATAAAAAGGTTGTTGTAGTATACTCTTTTCGTTAGGGTGATCAGCCTTCCCAATGTTTTTTTACACAAGTTGACTTTGGCAAGTTTTTTTTTTATGTGTGTTGTGGATCCTTTTGCGTTGCTGGCCCTTTTGTGGCCCTAGGCTGCAGTCTACTTAGCCTACGCTTAAATTCGGCCCTGATTATAAAACATTATTTTGGCCCAATTACTTTTGCTTCTATTTTTAACAAGTCGGTTAATTTTTTTTTAATAGCAACCAAAAAAGTACGAGTTTGTTTAGATGTCGTAAAAATAATGGTTTATTATGTGTAGTTAAACAGTCTAACAATGACCATCGCCCAACAATATTGGCGACCATCCTGTATATATGAATGTAGTAACACAACCTAACTTTAATGACAGTGGTGTCATCAGTACCAAAGCGGATATTAAATTATCTCGCCCTCTTTTTATAGTAACTCTATTCCTTTTTACGCGAATATTTTATTATTTGCTTCACGGAGCATTTGGGTGCAGCTTAGAGACGTATGTAAATTCCGAAGCTATTGTTTCTGTTTTTTTAGGTTTCATACACAAAAGAGAAACAATTGTCAAGGGAATAATGGGGAAAAGTGCATTGCTCGTACGCGAAAGAAATATTGCGAGAAACAATGCAATGTTAAATTGCAGATGAACTTGTTGCTCTATTGTTATTCCTTAAACTTTAAATAATGTTACTTATCCTAAAACGGGATAAAATAAGACAAACAGAAATATAGTTAAAGGTTTAAAGTAGTATTACATTTCAGTGGTAAGTTATAGTGTTAAATGGTAAAAAAAATATCCGATTTACTATTTTCATTTTCTATTCATATTAAAAATATGAATATAAATGATTAAAATAGTGTTTAAAATGGATCACAATGTTATACAGATATTTTTCGATTTTTTTTTACAAAATATAATAAAAATTAAAAATATTTTGTATTGAGATTTTTTTTTTTAAATGTGCTTTACCAGTGAAAGTGTATATGAGTTACCGATAAAAAATATGAACTGACGTTTTTTTTTTAAGTTTACTATTTTTAATTGACCTAAATGTATTCAGAAAAATAGATAACATTAAATAAAAATAAATTGAAAAATAAATTGTTTTATATAAAAATAATGTTACCTTATATAATTATAAAAATGAAAATTTGGTGTTAGAGTTTGTTGCGGATTAACTCGCAAGCGGTACGACAGAATAACGTGAAAGTTGGCACAGGCATAGAACGCAACCTACATTAGGTATAAGCTGATGTTTAGAACACTGCAACTCCAGGAAAATGAAATAAAAGATTTTTTTTTAAATCAAATGTTACGGGTAAAACAGTCGAATGTAAACAGATTAATTTGTTAAAATTTATATTTTAACAGATGGTATTTTACTTAAAATCGAACCCATTTTTTTAATAAATATTCTAATATTAATAAAATTCCCGTCTGTGATATATAGACCATTTTTTCTTTTTTGATAAACATATTTGCTTGGTAATGTTGTTGCAGCTGTTGTTGTCGAATACCTTTATTTATAGGGAAAAAATCAATACCTTCACAGACAAATCACTTTTCCCCAAACACTCACATCAAGTTCGCATGGCCTAGACATAAAGATGGCCTAACATTGTGTTCGATTAAGCAGCTGCAAGTAAAAGGAATTCCTGCACAAACTTGGTCCTATCAATAAAAACATCTCTATTTACTACGAAAGGTATTCACTATATGAAAGAAAATAGCCAATAAAATGTCTAGTTATAGATATAACCCAGTTCGATTTCGAAACACCAAGGTCAGTAACAAGGTGACATTTTTCAATAACATTTTGTTTACTAAACTTTTACACACATTCAGAAAAACACGTGGGAATAACTACTTTTAATTATGGTAGTTATGTTACACTATTTAAGATTATTGCAAATTTATTCTCCAATATTCATTCATTTATCATAAATTATTTTTAATAATGGACAATATGCATTCTCTAGTATCGAGATTAAAATGGAACAAACTATCGATTAAATTTTTTTTTTGATGATTAAAGTACGTGCTTATCTGTTCAGCAGATGATTATTTTTTAACCGACTGAACAGCGCGCCAACCAAGACTTTAAAATAAAACTTCCAGAAACTTTAAATTTAAACCGCCAAATCGCGCTTCAAGAAGATAAGTTATCAAATCGGCTGTTATGTATTTTTTTATATATGAAAATATACGGAATAAAAGCCACAAGCTTTTTTTTTATCCTATTGAGGACGTCACGTGCATAGAATCGACTGAGACATCTTAAGCAAATTAAAAGTTATTATTTAATATATTTTTTTTTTATAAATTTAAAAAACTGGAGTCATTTTGATTAATTTACATGACAATCGAACTGTTTTCTCAAAAATATGAACATTCGATTCATTCATCGTTCAGTTACAAACTACAAAAAAAAGTAACTTTCAAAATAATAACGTAAAATATCTATTATTTTGACCTGCGATGACAGACAAAATAACTTCCTTCTAATAGTAAGATTTTGCTGGCGACTAATCCTTATTTCTATAACCTGTTCCAAGTAAATATATATAAAAAAATTCAATGTTTTAATGACGTTTCTAGTTAAACCCTTCTTGCCGTGCACCGACACAGATGCACCTGTTTTTTTCTTTCATTTTACTTGGGAATATTCCCATTTACTTTTAATTAATTCCGTGCAAAGAACGGGTATTTATGTTTGTTAACTATAGACTTATTTCAATTCGTGTCGTAGGTGACGTTCACTTGCAATGCCGGTCTACCGTGCGACCTTATTCTGACGTCACTGGCCACCAACGGCATAGGCATGTGCAGAGGGTCTTCCTTGATGTGAGTATTTGTAAACGGATTGCTATTTTCATCGTTATTATAGTTTTCTTTAGATATGCTGTATTTCAGAGTTATTACGTTTTTTTATGTGATTTTTTTTTTATTAAAACTATATTAATAATAATAATAATAATGCATTGACTGATTAGTTACTGTAATACCTAATCCTTTTTACTACTGCAATATTTAATATCTTCTATCATTGCCTTATTTGATGTTAGTATTGACACTAATGATATTATTGAAATATTTTCATAAAAAATTTTGTATTTGCGACTATATTGTTTTCAATTTTGTGCAGGGTCCTCCCTTGTACAGTGTGGCTTCAGGAAGAGGACGAGTCCACTTTAAGTTCTCATGAAAACGAACAGAAACTACACATGTATAGTGACGACGACAAAAAGAGGTAATCACACACTATCACCCAAATTTATAAACTTCATATGAAACATTTAGTATTTAATGTTCTAAATACATATTAAAAGTCAGTCTGTGTTATATGAGTGTGTATGAGTGATGTTTTAAAATGTTTTAAGCGACACCTGTAGTGTTCACAACGCTAAGCAAAAAAAGAAGTAATCCTTTCTTGTTGGTTTGCTAAAGCAGCCAACAAGAAAGAAACGTCAAATCGGAGTAGCTTATATATACTCTGATCCAGTGGCGGCGATTGGGTGGTAAAAGTGGGGGGGCAAGACGAAACATGCGGGAGGGGGGGGGTATAAAAATGTTGACCGCCAAAACAATAAATATTGCATATTTATATATTTACTCTATATTGAGTTATTTGAAGGAAAGGATACTAACTTAAAATAAGTGCGAGACGCCCAGGTCGATTATTAACCCATTACCGATTATTTCCCAATTTTTTTTGGAAGGATACGGACTGTTGCAAGAATTTAATTAACATATTTATTGAGCGACTTCCAAAGGGATAGGTATCTTTTCCATTTGTATCAGTATTGAAAAAGAAATGAAGGAAATTTCCCATCCTCACCCTTTCAATCCCTAGGCATCTGGCATCTATCCCCCCTCACCTAGAGGGGGGAATCCTTAACCCCACAAAAATCAACAAACATCTCTCCCAACCCACCACCACTTTTTTTCTTAAAAAATTATTAATTTTCGTTCACAGGAATACGTTGGCAGATAAACAACATCATCAGTTATCATTGTCATTAATTATATTTAACAATTGTCAATAACTATTTTTAAAATTAATAAATCACTCCCTAATTATGAAATAAATTTAAAGAACAAATTTAAAGTTTGAGATTCTTTGTAATATCTGTTTGGTAACGATTAAGAAATTTCCCAACTTAACGATTCAAAATTTCCGGCTTAACGCCGCCGGATGCCCAGCTCAGGTGTTGTTCTCGTTATCTGATCATTGTTCAAAAATATGAAGCATTGTTCCCGGGTTTTTCCTTCGAGATGGGCCCCGAATCGTCGGCAAAGCCCAATATGCAGCTCTAGTGCGACGTTATTTAACCAAATCAAACTTAACGATCGAAATTCCCAACTCAACAGCGCTAAAAATTCCCAGTTCCAGCTTATCGACATTTTCAACTTTTTTATAAATTAGGTAATATTAAACAGTTCTCTCAAAAGTATTGGTTTATTGCACGCATGTTACAATGCAGTGTCCGTTCAGAGGTCTGATATAAATTTAATCTTACAAGTTGGACAATTTATAACCTTCCCTATCATTTGCTAATAATATAAATTTTCTTTAAGCATAAATTTTTCCAACTCGGGTTTGTAAAAATCTAAACCAAAATCATAATAGCAAAATCATATAACAAGATCTCATTGTCGAATTATTATTACTATTCTTTTTAAATGAATATTTTGGGAAAAGCAAAAACATCTCATCCGTGTATGAATAAATCAATCTTTAAACAAAAGTTTTTTAAATATATCTATTCACGGTTAAATTAAACTATACCCTCGTTACGCATTTGATGAAGTGCAATAATAGTCGAAATTTACGAATATCAATGATTACTGAAATTCGAATTAATTTTCCAATAATAATTTGAAATTAAATTATAAATTGAACAATTATGCTAAATTAAATTGAAGTACAATCGCATAATATGAATGATGTAAAAGATTTCGAAATATGATATATAAATGTTACAACTCAAGATAATGGTAATTTATCAAGATAATGGCTTTAAACGTATACTTGCGCGATTTTGAAAATTCCGTGGCGTAGATTGCAAACAGACAAGCTTTCTTGAATGGAAACGGTAGTGCTTGTGTTACTGCTGCTGTCATGTTCAACTTCACATTTGTTCTTTTTATTAAAGTAATTTAAAACTGAATTTTGCACAATTCGCTTCATTTCGCTAAAAAGCAGAGCCGACGAAGATCAAAACAATGACATTAACGGCAAACTAATGACAAACCCTACCCACCCATCTACAGGCCTATGGATTACGCAATTGTTCGGCGCCAATATTACACAATAAACATCTCATTTAACGGATTTTATTAAGACCGAATACTATTTTAATGTATCAGATAAATAAAAGCAGGGGATTTGATCTATTTTTTGAATTGAAGGTCAAACAGTTGCATTTTCAATGTAAAGATATGCTATTTCTTTTTCCGAAAAAAAACCAGAATGAGTAAATGTAAGGCGCCAATCAATGAATTATTGGAATACTGTCTGGAAATCTGAAAACGACGCTGCTCAATTTAGATAAAGAATTTATTATAGTTTTAAAATGAGGAATTATTTTTAAAGAATAACGATACCACATTCGTTCAAAATTTTTTTTTCACTTGACTTTCAATGAAAGGGGTTTGAAACTCCTGACCCCCCCCCCCCCTTAATGCCTGTGGTGGTGGGAGGATTGGGTTCAAAAATTTTCCTTGGTTAGGCAATGCCGTAAAACAATTGACTTGTTATTTAGTTTTAAAATGTGCAATATTAAAAAAGTGCGGGGGCAACATCCGAAAAAAGTGCGGGGGCAACCGCCCCCCCTTGCCCCCCCGAATCGCCGCCACTGCTCTGATCAACTTTCCCCACGTTAAAATGTTAATAACCTCGTCAGCAAAAAATATTCCAGAACCCGAACTACATCTCGTAAAAAAAATAAAACCAGCACTGGTAGAACTGTATCAGTGCAACCTTTAATTTAATACACGAATAATTTTTTTAAAATTGAAAAACAACGGAGATACGGATTTTTTAATGTGCGTAAAATTACTCGATATGCCACTAAAATTTATGTGCCACTTTTCAACTCATTAAGGAATAAGCGTTCAAGCGCCGAATCTTTTGAAATTATTCGAATAATTCAGACGGAAGGAAAACAACTACACTCAAACTTGTTTTTGTGCGGTCTTTTTTTGTGCGATTTTTTTGTGCGGTATATGAAAATTTCAATCAAATTGGAACATAATTGATTATCTGGCTACCGAGATATATATACAAGCGTCTAGTGAAACAACAGTCGTCGCAAAAACTGATCACTGACTACATGGTAACTGAAAAAAAGTCAACTCTAAACGAGTGCGAGGTAGTATCTTCAAGTGACGAAAGCGATTTTGAACCAAGTTCGCGTATTGTCAGACTACGAAGGATAATGGTTATACGTTGTGAAAAGTTTTGTATGTGTAAAATAAGTACATATGTAAATAAAATATTTTAAAATGTTCGCATGTGTATTTTCTAAATTAGATTCCAAAAGGTTTGGCGAGATTCCAAGTAGCTGTCAAGCCTCGTGTCTTGATTTCGTTTAAAAAAGTAATTCCTAGTAATTTCGTAAGGTTTTGAGTTATTTTCTATGTGAGACTTTTTTTATGCGATCCCTATCCACCGCATTAAAAAAATGTAATTGTGTTGCGAACACTATTTTTTATAGCTACTTGTGAAGTTTTGTGCAAATTTTTTTTATGCGTTTTTTTATGAAGTCCCTATCCACCGCCCAAAAACAGGTTTGTGTGTATGCATTTTCAATGTATAAAAGTTGTAAGTTGTAAAGCAATACTTTATTCACATTTTAGCGAAAGTGACTCGTCAACGCTCTCAAAGACAAAGAGTGAAGTGAAGAAGGCTTTCAGAAATTTCAAAGACATGCAGAGGAAGTTTCTACAGACAGTGACGGCACGACTCACGGTTGCACAGGTAAAATGTTTATACAAAGGGCAAAACTACCATCTCATAAACTAACAAATTATAATTTTATTAAAATGTTAACCTTTATTTGCCCTTTTTTACTTTGGAAATCACATAACAATTTTTTATTACTAAAAACAAATATATTAAAAACGTGTATTTTGTAGCAATGTGCTATTTTTTAAATATAAAATAATAAAACAAGATGAGTTGACGTATTATTTTATTACTAGTAAAATTCATTGCCAAATGCAAAAAAAAGTGAGAGAGGTTATATCGGGAAGCAGTCACAGTTGAGTACGCGAAATGTCTTGTGCGTGCTGTAGAGGGTATATAGGCATTAGGGTACAGAAACGACGATTCGTCGATTAGAATTAAAGTTACTCATTAAGTCTTGAAAATAAGCTGTGATTAGCAATAATAAATCACATTGCTCATTTTTGAGACAGTAATGTTTATTTACGATGCGATTATACTTAAAGAAAAACGAGTAGTTTCAGGTACTCATTTTTAAGTATATTTTATGTACATTGCACATAACGCAACACTTTCTCTCGTAGGTGGTGGATGGTGTGAGAGCCGGCGCTGAGCCTACATTTGATTTCATCATGTTCGTATTGATCGCCAGGTAAGGAAATGTCGCATGACTTTGCATTGATACCAGATCTATTTATTCAAGAAATATTACAATGATCGAAGGGAAACTTCTTAAGCGAGGCTAGTAAATCTGAATGACCTCGACACGAAAATCAAACGTGAAACAGAAGGATGAGTAATGCATACGTGCATGTCAATTACAGGGTTAAGCAGCTGTTGTGAACGTTAATGAAACAGGCGCCTACCTAACGTCGTTCGACAAAAGTGATTGGGTACGGCACTTCTCCCTCATTGGCTGCCTTTAAGGAAGCATACAGGTAACTTTTACCGTGCGATAAAAACACAGAGGAAAACCACGTGAAAACTGCCACGCCGCGTGCGTGCTTATCTCATACTACTATCGCAACTTGGTTTCATTTTTATGCACTGCATATAATAACAGTGAAAGGAAACATTGAATACTAGCACATGAACAGTACAACAACCACAATAAGCAGATTCCTAGTACACGAAACCTCAATATTTGGGTACTATTGGTAAGCGATAGTTATTTCAAGGCAACCACAATTGTTGACTGGCATAGCAATATCAATATACCCTAAATGTTATTTCAACGTGATAAATTGTTTCCCCATAATTGTTGGCTTTTCAGTAGCAATTTTGTCTTACCTTACTGTGGTAATTTCACAATAATCAGCTGCTCGAATTATTGCCTGTAAGCATCATAATCGACTGCTCGAAGGGGGTACCAGTTTTGACCCTTAGTAGTCGGAAGCCGGATACCAATATTGTCCATGCCGTAAATCGACGTTAGGAGTCTGCGACATTGGCGCACGGTACGTGCTTAAGCTTAAAATATCTGGTGAGCATGCGGCAAAGGATACCGTATACTACAAAATTACTAAAAGTTTTCGCACGTAGCGTTGTGTAAATAAAAGATTTCACAGAATCATTAAAATAAAAAAATAGCGCGATTTTTCATCTCTCATGTACAGGAAACCTTACTTTTCCGTCGCGACGCATAAGTTTTTCTTAACACCGATTCATGGAAAATGTGTGCGAGTTGAGTTATTTACTTTTGTGAAAATTTCTGATTAGGTGAATATTCTATGCGTCAGAATCAGAAGTAGCCAGTCAGAAGTGAATGAATACGTTCTATCGAACGGCGCGAACTAGTCGCCCCATTAATGAAGACTGACTTACTTCTTCGGATTCTCAAAGAAAACATGGCGGAGCCCAGAGTGCATATTTGCAGTGACGGGTACAATAAATGTGTAACGATTACAATAAAAGTTGTGAAGGTTACATTTATATGATTACGCGAGAATACATCAAATTGTCAAAAAGCATTATGTACGTGAAAATGGCACCAAACGTGCACATGACGAAGCTTCTGTTTATCGGTACTATTTTCCACACTGTGAAGTGCACTCCTCTTTCGACGCAAAGCAAGAACTTGAGTTGCCTGTGAGCAGCATCTACACCTGAGTTCACAATTAATGTTTTCACTTGAGTCCACAGATCACTGAACGCTTCCGACACCAGGCAAGCAGACACAGACATGATGATGAAGAGCACCAAAGTATTGAATAGGCTAAAAAGAACTGCAAAATGTTCAATGGAATAAGATAGGCTTTGATAAAAATTCGAATGAAGAATAGCCATAATGGTGTAAAAGAACTTAGAAGACATGTTGATGGTTTCGAATAGCACAAAGATTGACAATTTATCATCAAGAAGGTTTATAGTCATTTTAACAAAGTTAAAAGTTCGAATAAGGTGTTTATAGTTGATAATAGATTCATTGGATAGCTTTCTTGAAAGTGTTTTCAAGACACATCTCACATCATTGCATACCAATACGAAATATATTGCAAATGCGGTCATTGGTAAACTTTTTAAGATTGACACATGATAGACGTAGAATACTGCAGCTACATTATAAAGTATATTTCTATCTCCTGTTATACTAAATAAGTTGTTAATATTAGTACTATATCCACCCATATACAGTGGCGGCGATTGGGTGCTGAAAGTGGGGGGGCAAGATAAATGGGAAACAAGAATTTCCCCCGAATAAGCGGGGGGGGGGGGGGGGGGGGGGAGCAGGACTAAAAAATTTGCTATTATATTGCTATAAAAAAGTTATGGTATTGCCCACTTGTATTTACTCACTATTTTGTGTTATTTGAAGTATACCAACTTAAATTACACAGTAAAAAAAATTTAATAACATAAATTTAAAAAAAGAAGTTTTCATACCATAAAGCTGATATGAGACAAGTTAAAAGCTTTCTTTTTTCGTTATTCTGACTTAAAAAGGCAAAACGAAGCACGATAACTTTCAGAAATACTATATAAAAGGGTCACAAAAACTAAAGTCCAATTTTCAGGAGTATAAAAAGTATGAACTGTTCAAAACACCTTTATATCACTTGGCTATTTTAGCTATAGTCGAAGACAATTTAACTAGACCCTTAAGCGAAGGCTACGATGTGTAAAACGACTGAGCTATGGCCCTGTGGCCCTGATTGAATAACAAAAAAAATCAACGGCTCATTTAAAAACAAATAAATATCTATCGGAGTAGTCATAAGTCATATACAGTTTGCTCTGTAGACTCCAAAATGACTGTACAAACGAGAGTCATAAGTCATATTCGGCGTCGTTTCGCCTTTTTTTCCTACTGCTTATATGTAAAACTGAGAAAACTTGGGAATGAGTCATTCTGCTAGATTCTGGGTATTTTATAGATTTAATACGTAGTTACAATAAACTATTTTCTTGATGTTTTCGAAATCAAAGCATTGAGAATTAAAAAAAAAAGCTATTAAATCTTTTCTGCCATCATCTTTGAGAACATTCGCTGATAAGTAAAGTAAACAAATATACTTTTGTGGATTGTGTTTTAAAAATGTTAAAATCGGAGATTTTTTGACTAAAATAAACTATTTCATAACCAAACTATTTAATAAGTAATCATAAGTAAAATTATTATAAACTATTTCTTTCAGAAAAACTATAGAAATTATATGGTTGGTTAAAAAAGTTAATCGCTTTGATTAGACTTTGCAAATGTATGTTTTGTTTTGATTTAATTAACAATTACTGGTACTTTAGAAGCAAAATTTATTAAAATATACTACTTGAATTAATATTCGAACTCGCAATTTGGCGCTCTTTAAAGCGCCAAATTTCTACCGGGAGATTGCAAGCCCGTTCTCCCATCGTCCAAACGTTTGACGTTTGGAGGCGACTACTGCACATTAAATCTGTCAATGAGAGGGGTTTGATCCTCCTGAAACCTCTTCCCCCTCCCCCTTTATATTCGTTTCTATGGTAGTGTGAGGAAGTTGGGGTTCAACATTTTTCCTTTGTTAGGCAATGCAGTAAAACAATTGACTTGTAGTTTAGTTTTAGTCCAATATAAAAAAGTTGCGGGGGCAACATACAAAAAAGTGCGGGGGCAACCGCCCCCCCTTGCCCCCCCGAATCGCCGCCACTGCCCATATACATAATATACGCTTTAAGTATAATACTCAGGATGTTATTCAATACGCATAGCGCACAACATGTATAGAAATGCAGCTTGAAACTTTTGCCTTTCATGATTCCCAAATCACTCATTGAATCTGCAATCCATTTTAGTTTATTAAGTCTTCCAACCAACCAGACACGATGCACGAATATTGAAATATTTGAAATAATATATGCTGATAACATTGCCGAATTGAAGTGGAAGCTGTACATTGTGTCGTAAGCGTGAAAAATCATTGTCAAAATGCTGACTAAAACTGCCAAATAATGTAGAAGAGGCACTCCGTTTTTCCTATCGTGTCGCAAAGTGATAGGGAAAACGGCACTTACCCCAAAAAGGAGAAATACCATTTTGTAGGAAGAATTCATTTTATCCAAAAACTGCAGTTCTAAACTTGTAATAACTCCTTTAAAATCTGCTATACGATGAAAATTAAAATGTAAATTACTGCTAAATTAAAAAACTTTTATAGTCAATAAATAGTTAAATCAACTTTTATCTTAACCAATTTTTATGATGTTTATAAACATGGCTGCAAACGTGTGAATCACGCAAGATACAGGTTGCTAAGTGAATCTCAGTTTCGTAATAAAACATACATAAAATCATTAAAATAAATGTCTATTATGAATGATGGAATTTAAATTTATTTGCTGACTAGTAGTTTTTTTATTTATTCGGCATGGAGAATTTCCTATTTGAAAGCGATAATATTGATAATGTAGTAAATAACTTCAAATAATAATAATGTTCATCTCACTTTCCATTTTACACACCTTTTTACTAATATCAAAGGAAAAGTATATGTATTGATTTCTTAAGATATTTTTTTCTATTACTTATTTTCCATTTGTAAGCGAAATCAATAACAGGATACTGTAATAACCGTCACAAGAAATAATATGTGTCTATAAAGTATTATATTGAAAAAAATATCATTTTTTATTAAGTATTGAAATAAATTTTTTTATTAAAAACATACAATTTATTTTTTGAAACGAATTGAATGTCAAAACATAACAATATTCATAGGAAATAAAGAACAATGGTACCTAAAAATTATTTACAAAATGTTTTCTTATAGCAATACTGTTATATAAAAAATATGAATGGGATTGAATAGGAATAAATGGGAATGGGAATAAATATGAATAGGAATTGGAATAAATATGATTAGGATTAGTGTTCACATAGTTTTAAAAAAGGGCAGGGGGGGATTTGTCAAAAAGGGCACTTTTTGTTATGTAAAAGGGCAAAGGGTACGATTGGGATACCAAGGCAATCCTACAAACTTACTTTTTGCGGAAAAAAATATTTTTTTAATTACAGGGCGCAAAGAAGATATTGAAAAAAGGCAGGACACCTTTTCACTTCTAAAAAGGGCAGGGCGCATCGGCACTTACAAAAAAAGGGCAGGGCGCACCGGCACTTACAAAAAAAGGGCAGGGCGCGGCGCCCTTTGAAAAACGCATAACAGGAACACTAATTAGGATTGCATAGGAGTTTATTTTTGTATTGATTGTATAAAAAAATGGTTAGAATAAATTTATTTTAATAGAATTTATTATTCAATATGACAAGACATTGTTGTTGTGCGTTTGTTTTGGGATTGATGAAAGATTCGCCTTCAGAAGGCAATTGCGTAGCTCTAGTTTGACATTAATCCAACTAGAGTTTCACAATTGACCTCCTTTTTCCTACCACTAAAACATCCAGCTCGCTTTTGTTGGTTGGTAGGATTATAGATAAGTTATAACTACAATTCCAGTTCCAACAAATTCCCGAATTATTTTTGTTTTAATTATTCTCAGTGTCGCATCTTTTGAAGCGAAATTCATTAAACGTGACAAGTTGGTAATATTTTCTCGGGCATTAGCTTTTACTTAAATTTGAATTGATATTTTGAAAATATTCAGTTGTTTTTTACTTTCTATTCTTCAGCACGCTCATTTTTTGTTTGTCTGGAATTTTTTTTATTGTCTGCATCTACTTTACTTCGATTTTTCTCTTACTTTCCATTCATTCTTTGACTCCATTCTCCATTCATTCTTTGACTCCATTTGATTCCATTCTCTTTGTTGTCTGAAAAACAATGTAAGCGCCTACTTCGATTTTTTTTTTAAATAATATAGGCGCATTCTAAAATGTTTTTATCCCTAGGTTCTATATGAAAACCCAGCGCTTACCAGGAAAAAAACTCATTTAGATAACCATTAGAACCATTTTACCACCATTTAGATTTTAGGACATATGCTTATTTATTTAAAATGTGCATAATTTTTATTACTTCCATAGAAGAACGTTTTTTTACGTACATATGTTTTTAATCCCTTCTCGTGTTTTTTTTTCGAATTTCCGTTACAAGAATGGCTTTTCTTATTCTTGAAAATGTATGTTCTATCCGGATTTCTAAAATTCCAAATATTTTTTCTTTGAAACAGTTTTTTGCTTGATACACTGGAGTTCATACAAGTGGTATCATGTTCACTTATTTCAAATAAGAATTATTAAATTCACTCCCCATATTTAATCCTTCAAGCTATTAAGCTCCAATTAATTAATTGAAGGAAACGAATAGTTTTATAATTTCTAACTGACATTTTAAATCATTTGTGTGAAAATTGTGTGGTGTAAAAAGTGATGATTTATCTAAAATTTCACTATGAAACCAAAATACCCTACTAAAGTTCAATTACGACAGGGGAAGCTTAAACAAGTTCTAAGAGCAATTATATGCCAACAAAATGATACCAGAAGGTCTGAACTTAAGTCGACTACCGAAAGATATAGAAATGTCATTTAAAGCCATATCTCTTATTATTTGATTCTAAAATTCTCCTGTTAAAATTGGGGACACATAAATATGTTAGCGTACATAAACTCAAGAAGAATAAAAATATTTTTTTTTTGCGAAGATTGGGGAAGAGTGCAGAAGTCGCTGTAAATTTTTTTTCAATTAAGCTTAAATTATGTATTTATAAGTGATCTACAAAATTGTAATAAATTGTATAGAAAAAAATATTTAATATACCAATGCCAGATTTTTTTTTAAACGTTGGCAATATTTTATGTTTACTAAAAAAGCTTCATCAGACCTAAGAAAAACACTTTTTATGGTTACAAGTGGTTTTGGACGAGAAAAGTAAATGAAACCTTTTATAAAAAGATCATATTATTGCACGAGAATCTAACAAATTGTTGAAAAGCATTACATACGTAAAAATGGTTCCAAAAGTGTATAATATGAAGCTTCTATTTATAGGCATTATTTTCCACACTGTGAAGTGCACTTCTCTTTCAACGCAAAGCAAGAACTTAATTTGTCCGTGAGTAACATCTGTATCCAAGTCCACAATCAATGTCTTAGCTTGTTTCCACAGATTGTTGTATGCTTCCGAAACCATGCAAGCAGCGGCAGCCATGACAATAAAGAACACCAAAGTGTTGACGAGATCACAAAGAAATGAAAGAGGACCGAGGCAATAAGGGCAGTTTAGAAAAGTCTTCGAGTGAAGAACAGACGAAACGGTAAACATAAGCTCAGATGAAGTGTGCGCGGTTTCGCATAGCACAAAGAATGATAATTCATCATCGAGATAGTGCATTGTCGCTTCAGCAGATTTGAAGAAGCGCATGAGTTCTTCATAATTGACCATAGATTTCTCAGAAAGCTTTTTTGAAAAGCTTTTTATGACGCATCTGATATGATTGCATACCAATACGAAAAATATTGCAAATGTGGTCATTGGTAATTTCAACAGAATATATATATCATAGGCTTGAAGTACTACAGCAACATGGTAGAACTCTTTTCTGTCCTCTGTTATGCCAAACAGATTGGAAATATAAGTACCATTCCCATTGTTGTATTTCACCACCTCAGCCATAAAATTGAAAGCGTGAATTAAGGTACTTAGTGTAACCCAAGAATAAAAACAAAATTCCGTACCTTTTCCTTCAGTAAATTCAAAGCCGCTTATAAAATTTGAAATCCTTTTCAGTTCATCTAATCTTCTACTTAGTCTTAAGCGATGCATGATGAATAATGCATTTGAAATTGCACTTGATGTTATTAATGCCAAATTGGAATAGGAATATATGTAGTAGGACGATTCGTAAACTTGAAACAATAATATCAGTAAGCTTACTACAGCTACCGAATATTTTGTTTGTGGACGTTCGATACCAGCAGTGGGTCTTGAAGTGGTAGAAAAAATCGCACTGATACCAAAAAGGATAAATACTAATTTGTAAGCAAACTTCATTTTACTAGTAAGGTTGCAGAAAATGTCAACTAAGGTTTTAATACAGCAGTTATTGAGTCACTATTTACTGATATCTTATTATAAATCTTTTATAACGTTATTTTTAGCTGGACAAATTGAAGACACATATGAAATATACTGGATACAAAACAATCTTAGTAGCTTATTAGAGATATATATCTACAATTCGGTCAAGTTGTGTCTAATACCTCATTGCGGAGTAAAGCAACGGCTATTCAACAGCCAGCCAATCAAAGCAGATGAAAGAGTAATTTAAAAATTCATATTTAGTTTACAATTTTGGAAAAACGTATTGTTAAAAAAACTTCATTGATGGATTGGAGAAATTTAAAAATATTTGCTTATCTGTTTCCATTACTATTTATTTAGAAGGAACATTTCATATTTGAAAGATTCAAAATGCCTAAATTGCCGTTAATTTCTTCCATTATTGGAATTATTTCCCGACGAACTTACATTTTACTCCCTTTGTGGATAAAAAAAAATGTAAAGCTGTATAATTTTAAATGATTTTTTTTACTTGTTTTCATTCAAAGTGAAATTAGTACAATGTTGCTTTAAGTATTATTTTTAATACTGAAATATTCAATATCTAATAGTATTGAAAATATACATATGTAATATTACATTTGAAATGCAATTTAACATTTTGTATATTTTAAAATAGAAAATGTTTCACAATTGAAACTATTGATAAAAACCGACAATCGGTTAATATGCATGCATTGTACTCAATGGTTGAGTCATTTTTCCAATATTAGTCAATTCAATTATTGTACAATCCAGACTAAAATTTTCGAACTACAAAAGCTAAACTAATGTCTGCAATTTATTTTTCCATGATCTTGAAAAGAATAGATTGTAGAGATATTATCGTTAACTTTGATTGTTTGGCTGGTTGTCATACTAGAGTTACAAATAACAAAAAACTTGTCGACTATCTGGATTTAAAATATGCGCTTGCGAAGCCGTGGGGCCGGGTCCAAACTTAACCGCGGGACTTTTTAGTCATTAGATAAATATTTGATACTGTAGTCAATGGCCTACTGCGTAGAGCTCTAAGCGTGACCTCAGTTCACATATAGTTAAAAATAGTCATGCTCAACTTCGTATTTAAAGTTCACAAATAATTTTAAACCTTTGATATAAGATAGTGTTCTTAATTATTTTATTCTAAATGGAATTGTTATAGTAGTAAAATTCGACATTCTTGGAATTTTAAGCCGTGATATACGCCAATGGGATGCATTAAAAAGAGTTATACAGTGTGTTGCATAGCGACACAACCACTTATTTGATTTAAAATTTAAAAAAATGTAAAATACATTTTAGCCTAAGTTTGTAATATATATATTAAAACGATAATCACGTATTTCAATGGCATGCCTTATATAAAGCTGATAGTAGTTTTGAGTTTGGTTTATTAAGCAAATGTTGAAATAAATTTACATTTTGGCCGTTGCTAAATGATACGGCCACCCCTCCTACTTTGAAGTGAATGAATCGGTTTCAGATATACATTTGCGGTTGAATGCCCACACACATATTCTTTTCTTTACGATTTAAAACCATTCTGCGTGATATTTATTAGAAATAAAAAATTAGTTATGGGTTCATTGTTGCATCAGGTAGGAATAGGTAAAATTCATTAAGAAGTTTTGAAAGGGAACATATTTCAACTTTCGAATCTAAAAGACTATCGTCACAGGATATTTTACAAAAAGAATATAACTTTCGCCTGTGCATAATTAACGACTATTTTTTATTTGGAGCACGATACAGAGTTAGAAAGTTGGTTTTTACAGTTACATGAAAAACTTTGTAGAACTATAATATTGAAGGGATAGAAGCAAAATTTCGAATTTGCTGAGAAATTGGACTTTATTCTTTAATCGTGTATAAGATGAACGTTATCATAAATAATTTATCGTATTTGGCAATGTATCCTAATAGGAACAAAATATAATCTATAAAGAAAGTATAACTATTTCTGTAATCTACATTTCGCTAAAATTTTAATTTTAATATTTTTTTTAACGATTAATTTGTTTTTATAATTCTGTACATAAACTAAGACAAAAATATTCGTTTAATAGGTTTTCATGCTAAAGTAATTATAATTATACGTCTTTCCTTTACGTCATTAGTCATCTAATGTATTTTCTATTTTCAAACAGGTTACATAAAATTCTCACTTCAGCTGAGAAAGTAGTGTTGCAATAAGTAGTCACAATTTATTTATATTTCTAATTCCATTTGATATCCCGATATTATTGCTAAGTGTACTTAAATATAGCTTGTAGCATCATTCTAATGGATATCATTGATGAGTTGACAGTATACATGAGGACAATGCATGGTATATTAGAAGTTTTTTTCTTCTTTGCCCTTTTCAAATGACAGTTTCAATTGTTAAAACATGGTTTATTATTAAACTTACCATTTCAGAATTGCAATTCAAAATTGGTATTGAATACATAGATTCATTCCTAAAAACACTATAAAATAATCATATCGATTTCTCTTTCTTTCCGTTTGATGATAATAAAAATCATTTGAATGTATATCGAATATTTAACTTTTTCAAACACATAATGTTCAAACGTAGAAAATGGACAATAGGTTTAAAATTATATACCAAAATTTATAGATCTTCACCGCAATATAAACCGTTCATATTTTTTAAACATTAACTTTTAAAAATAAGAATTGAAATATATTAGCAATTTTTTTTAATAATTATTAATGAAGTTTCTTTCTTTTTTCAATTTAGTATATCTAGACAAGAGTAAATGGAACGTCTGAAAAGTTTTTCTTTTTCATTATTGCATTATCATGCAATAAATAGATTTTGGAGTTGACTGCAGATTTTCTGACTTTCAGATACAGTTATAAGTTCAGAAGAAGGTACTGTATTAACTTCAAAATCGGTTCTTTGTGCATGTATTTTATTCGCTTGAAGTTATATTTCAGAACTGTACAAAAGTTTTGAAGCGATATATCATACAGTGGTGACTTTGCAAGTTCTGTATAAAAAAATTAAATTTTATGATTTCCATGAAGTAACTTTTCTACCAAAATGAAGTTTGTTTACAAATTAGTTTTCCTTCTCTTTGGAATCAGTGCTGTTTTTTCTACCATTCGAATACCCACTAGCGGCATCAGAAGTTTTCAAACAAAGTATTTGGGGGTTTTAGTGAATACACTGGTATTAATGTTTAACGTTTACTTTACGATAGACTATGTCATTTTAAATTTAAATTTGGCATTCATTCCATCAAATGTCATTGCAATTGTTCTATGGACTGTGCATCGCTTTAGATTGAGTAGAAGATTGAATGAACTAATAAAGATTGCAAAGTTCGTAAGTGGCCTTGAATTTACAGAGAGCAATAGTATGGAGATGTTTTTCTATTTTTGGTTTGTATTAAGCACCTTCTGTCACGCTCTTACTTTTACGAAGAGTTTGATTAAAGAAAATACTTATACTTCCAATCTGTTTGGTACAGCAGAAGATAGAAATGTGCTCAGCAACGTGGTTGTAGTCTTCTTGAGCTATTATATAAATATTCTATTGAAATTACCAATAACAACATTTGCAATATATTTTGTATTGATATGTTATCATGTCAGGTGCATCTTGAAAAGAATTTCGAAAGAGCTATCTGCTGGATTTAATGTCAACCATGAAAAAAAACTTATGCGCCTTTTCAACTCTGTTAAAATGAATATAAGTTTTCTTGATGATGAATTGTCATTCTTTGTATTGTGTACAACGACTTACACGTTTTCTCATCTTCTGAATACTGTATCGAGTATTCTTCATTCGAATATTTTCCTAAATCGCCTTTATTGTTTGAAAAATATTTCATATTTTTGTGATCTGGCCAACACTTTGGGGTTCTTCATTGCTATGTCTGTATCAGCTTGTCTTGTTTCGGAAGCCTACCATGATTTGTGGACTCAAGTTAAGACGTTGATTGTGAACTTAGATGCAGACAGGCAACTAAAGTTCTTGCTCTGCGTTGAAAGAGAAGTGCACTTTACTGTGTGGAAAATAGTTCCGATAAATAGAAGCTTTATCTTGTATATCTTTGGAGCCATTTTCACATACATAATGCTTTTCGACAATTTGATGTATTCCCGCGTAAAAATGTAATACCTTCTTAAAACAGTTCTTTTTTATTCATTCTTTAAAAATGAGGAGTTTTTATCGTAAGGAAAAATAAAACCGAAAAAATTAATTCACCTAATTGTGAATGTTTCTAAAACATAATATTTTACATTAATATATTTCAAAAAACTGTTATAATTGTTTTAAAAACTACTAACAAAACTAAATACATTTCAAGAGTCGTCTTGAGAAACTATACGTTCCACACCCTCCAAGAGCTTCTGCTTAAACTGTTCTACGCACTTACCTAGCATTCTGAAAAAAATTATTCGTCTTTTTCAACATACTAAAGTATAACCATTTTTATCATTATAATTTTCCATTAAAATAAGAATTGAACGAATCTTTAATTGACCATTTCAGAAAATAAACTAAAAATTAACAATTGCTCTGTTAACACTGATGTCTTCTTGAGAAGAAGAAAAACCCATTGCTTGTCAACATCTTCAAAATGAAATGTTATGTATGTGATATTGTGGGTTTATAGAGAGAGAGGGAAATCTTTAACGAATCGTCTCACTTTCCACTTCACACAATTTTCACATAAATGGTTTAAACTGCCATCTAGTCAAATGGAATTGTAGAAGTCGTTTTCTTCAATTTAAGCAAGTACTCTCTACAACTCGCCGATTGGAACTGAAGTTACATTGGGTAAACAGTCCAGAGTATGCCCTAATGTTACTCATCCCCCATGAGGTACAATGGTCAAATGGAGGAGTGCATTAATAGCCAACAACGCGTCTTACCTTCTTTTACATGATGGTAGGTCATTTCTCTGCATAGACTGAATATCTTTGGAGTTATGTGGCTTTCAAATATCATTCAACCGTCCTCGAGATATATAACGTTTAACGTTACAAAAGTAATAATATATCGATCTTTTTATGCCATGCAAATTTCTACCGATGTACCCCGACCGATTTTAATGACGTATTCACGTCAAAATCAGTTTAATAAACAGGGTGTGGCAGCGTCGGAGCATGGACAGAAGGGTTTTGTCAGCTGGTTATACAAATTGCGATACACTGGTCCTACATGGCATCCATTTCAATGAATTCCATTTTTTTTTTATTTACAGTAGTTTTTGAAAGATTCAGGAATCCTTGTAAAACTATAAAACCACTACCTACTCAGCGAAAGCAATCGTCGAGGTGCTTTGACCCCAACAATGACGATTATTAATCTGCAAAGAGATATTATTCACCTAAGTGAGCAATATATATTGAGAAGAAATTGTGTATTTCTATCTGTAACCGTACTCGAGATATCTAACGTTTTGTGTTACAAATGTAATAATATCTAACGAAGTCTTTACAATTCTTCGCCTGAAAAGTTGCGAAGATTTAATTCTGTTTATGGGTCATTCAGTAAGCACACACAAAAGAGACTATTCTATCAAACCCCCAGAGAATGTGATTGTTCAAATTTTAAAAATGGTAAATCAATATTTAAGAAAAAATCATACCTAATTATATGGAAAATACCTTCAAATGATTATTTATGATTATGCAATGTCCTGTTAAAGTATTTAAATTTTAAATATTTTTTTTGTTCGTTTTTTAAATTAACGGAGTTGAACAAAAGATTCAGGTTGTTTTTCTAGAATGGTATATATTTCTTCTCTGTTTCAATTTAATTGATCCACTTTATATTAAATTATAGTTTATATTTAATAGCAAAGTTGCAAGTTGCAATGTTTGAAATAACCATTGCACATGAATTACCTGAATGATTTTTAATATACGTTAACGTTAGCAAACATTTACAACTTGATAAGGAACAACCCTAAAAACTCACTCACTCTACACACATACAAATGACTTTTTTCTTGGTCAGTTTGTTTGTTTCGGCCTTCGAGCATGGATCCTTCATAGTAGAGAAAACATAATGTTATAATAATCTCGCTAACATCAAAGTGAGGCCAACATGTATGGCCTCAGACAGGTGGCTAATTACGTCATTCCATTCATAAATTTTCACTATTACACATGTCCCAATTCATCAGCCAATCGCGAGTATTTTTTAATTTATAATTTTGAAAAGAAGTCACGTGTCTGAGGCCATTCGGTCTGAGATGTTGGTTTCACGATTATGACGTCATATTCGCTCTACTACAGTCCATTCTTGCTCGAAGGTTTCGGCAGAGCCCAGAGAGCACTGGCATTTGTAGTTACGGGGGCAGATTAAATTTATGATGGGAACATTAAATGGTGGGATGAATATGATGCTTGAATTAATGATAAGAGTTTTTTTTAATAAAATCACAAAAATAGGAGCTAATTAGTTAATTACTACCTCTTATTATAATTTAAGTTTCATTTCATGATGCATATAACGTATAACGCTAGCATATCAAGACTGAATGCAAAATCAAATTCGAAATAAGATGTCATGTGATTACCATATGAGTATTTTGAATAAACTATACGTGTAGTTCATTTAAAGCATTCAACTGGCACGAAAGGAACCTATAAATAAATACTTGATGAAGATAATTCTTATAGATTTTTAAAACAAGTTGGTTATTTGTGAAGCAACAAGTTACATCTTATAAAGCAGTCTTATAATTGCTATTTTAATACTTTAAATAAAACTGATGTTAAATCTCATATTCCCTTAAAATAAATCGCCCGTGTGAATGCGGCGCTTTCTTTCTTTGTCATTTTTTCTGAATGTTTCGTCTCCTCTTTCGCAGCATGGTGGCTGCCTTGGGTCTCCTGGAGAACAGTTCCGTGGTGATCGTGGCTTCCATGCTCATCTCACCCATCATGGTGAGTAGATCACGGTGAGTACCAAACGGTGAGCACCAGTTGACTCTTCATCATTATAATTCTCTTTCATTATTTACTAACAAACTGTGTGGATTCCGCGTTAGTAGCTATTGAAACATACACAGATCTAACTATTAGATCTAGCTTGAGTATGCTGTTCAGTTCTGGTCACCATATCTTAAAAAAGACATTGAATTGTTAGAGAAAATTTCGGCACAGGGCTAATAAAATGGTTCAAGCGTTTTCAGGCATGAATTATGAAGATAGATTAAGAAATTTGAATATGTATACTTAGGAAGAGAGAAGGGTTAGGGTAGATTTGATTCAACTATTCAAATTTATCAAACAAGGAGATGTGGATGGTTTAGATTTTAATATGAGTGATAGAACGAGAGGTCATGGGTTTAAGTTAAACAAATCCACTTTTTAATCGGGAAGGAAGAAAACCCTATTTCTATAATAGAGTAATAGACAAATAGAACAACTTGCCAGTGAATATTGTTAATTGTAAAGGAGTAACGGATTTTAAGAAGAATTGCATTGGGGGATAGTTAAGAGGTACTAGATGGACCAACCTTGTTGGGCCTTGAGCCTGTTGTTGGTCGTCAATATTTGTATTTGTAAATATTTTTTTATGGTTTCTGAAAGCTTGCCTTTTGAAACAAACTAAGAAAGTGTTCTCTGGAGCTAACAAGATGAAGCCAAAACTACTGTAACGGATTAGATCACACTAAGATGCTACTACGAGTATGTTAATAGTGTTATCATGCATTTGTGCCATTGATAGAACGTTTGTTACGACGATGTTATCTTAATTTAAAAAATATCACAGCGTGGACAAATTAACTGCGCATACCCGGCGAATATATTGCAGCTATAAAACATTTTCAACAGTTACTTTATCACCATCATCCTTTGTAATAGGTTTTACCTTTACCTTCCAAGTGAACTTTAAAGCAGAATAAAGTTTGTAAATGCGAGCTTCTACGCAACCGTTTTCATAACACAACACAATCGAAGTTTATAGAAACTTGATAATTTTTTAAATGCTACATTATTTTTACACACGAGAATAATATTCACTTTCATCCCATTTTTTATATTAATTAAAGAATATTCATAATCGTTATATAATATTCTGTCTGAAATTAAAATATATATATATATGGAAACTCCACAGTTGGTCACAATTTTGTAAAGCAACCCTGATTGATTTCTCTTTATCCATTCACATTTCATGAAAACTACGAAGCCCTTAAAAAAATGACGGTGTTAACGTGCCATAGTTTTTTTCTATAAATATTGTAATGTTACTAAAGTTCACCCTTGACTACTACTACTAGAAATCGTGGTTCTCTCTTTGCAGGGCCCCATCATGGCTGGTACATTTGGGGCGGTCATCAGAGACCGGGCGCTTAGAAATCTCGGCATCAAGACAGAGATCTTCGGACTGGTACTTTGCGTGTTTATTGGTGAGTATGAAATTACACTTTAAGGAATATTATCGTAGTATTACCCCGAGAAACTAACTCATTAAACATTTATATCATATTGGAATGCTTTTAATGAAAGATAACTGGAAGTTCTTACAAGACATTTCTGACAATTATTTTAAAGTATATAATCGATTTCTTTAAGGTATATAATCGAATATCCTTTAAATGTCTCAATACTGTCCAGGAAGAAAGTTGTCTCACCTCTGAGGAAGTGCTAGAACTGATCTTCGCGAGCACATTCACAACGTGCAATATTGTGATTAAGACGCCATTTATGCGTATTGTACTATCACTTGCAATGACAAATTTGAAGAACACTCAATAATCTAATATCAAACAACGACTCTCAATATTTGAAATTTTTTATTTTAAAGCGAAGTTTTTGAAGTTTCGTCTCTTTGGCACGAGAATTCTATTTTGAATCAATCTCTTGTAGTCGTCAATGTAGAAGAAGTGAAATTTCTCATTGCCGCTCATTTCTTAATGAGAAATTTCATGTCTACTATACATCCATCTCTTGATCTTGCCAATGCTGGCAATCACCACTTTCTCATGGTTATAAATTTTCCGTGCTGAAGGTGTAGAAATGAAATTTCTTATTGCCTTCCTCTTTCCAATGAGATATTTTACTTCTACCATGCATCCATCTCTTGGTCAGGTCAATGCTTGCAATCATAACTTTCACTTCTTGGTTCTAGATGTTCCGTGCTTAAGGTGTAGAAGTGAAATTTCTTATTGCCGCTCTCTTCCCAATGAGAAATTTCACTTCAATCATGCATCCGTGTCTTGATCTCGCCTCTCCTGAAATAATCACTTTCTCTTAGTTCTAGATGTTCCGTGCTTAAGGTGTATAAGTGAAATTTCTTATTGCCGCTCTCTTACTAATGAGAAATTTCTCTTCTTGGTTCTAGATGTTCCATGCTTAAGGTGTAGAAGTGAAATTTCTTATTGCCGTTCTCTTCCCAATGAGAAATTTCACTTCTACTATGCATCCATCTCCTGGTCATGTCAATGCTTGCAATCATATAACTTTCTCTTCTTGGTTCTAGATGTTCCGTGCTTAAGGTGTAGAAGTGAAATTTTTTATTGCCGCTCTCTTCCCAATGAGAAATTTCACTTCAATCATGCATCCGTGTCTTGATCTCGCCTCTCCTGAAATAATCACTTTCTCTTAGTTCTAGATGTTCCGTGCTTAAGGTGTATAAGTGAAATTTCTTATTGCCGCTCTCTTACTAATGAGAAATTTCTCTTCTTGGTTCTAGATGTTCCATGCTTAAGGTGTAGAAGTGAAATTTCTTATTGCCGTTCTCTTCCCAATGAGAAATTTCACTTCTACTATGCATCCATCTCCTGGTCATGTCAATGCTTGCAATCATATAACTTTCTCTTCTTGGTTCTAGATGTTCCGTGCTTAAGGTGTAGAAGTGAAATTTTTTATTGCCGCTCTCTTCCCAATGAGAAATTTCACTTCAATCATGCATCCGTGTCTTGATCTCGCCTCTCCTGAAATAATCACTTTCTCTTAGTTCTAGATGTTCCGTGCTTAAGGGGTATAAGTGAAATTTCTTATTGCCGCTCTCTTACTAATGAGAAATTTCACTTCTACTATGCATCCATCTCCTGGTCATGTCAATGCTTGCAATCATATAACTTTCTCTTCTTGGTTCTAGATGTTCCGTGCTTAAGGTGTAGAAGTGAAATTTCTTATTGCCGTTCTCTTCCCAATGAGAAATTTCACTTCTACCATGCACCCATGTCTTGATCTCGCCTCTCCTTCAATAATCACTTTCTCTTGGTTCTAGATGTTCCGTGCTTAAGGTGTAGAAGGGAAATTTCCTGCCGGTCTCATCCCAATGAGAATATTCTCTTCTACCATGCATTCATCTCATGGTTTTGTCAATGCTTGCAATCATAACTTTCTCTTCTTGGTTCTAGCTTTCCGTATTTAAGGTGTAGAAGGGAAATTTTTTATTGCCGCTCTCTTACCAATGAGAAATTTTACTTTTACCATGCATCCATATCTTGGTCATGTCAATGCTTGCAATCATAACTTTCTCTTCTTGGTTCTAGATGTTCCATGCTTAATGTGTAGAAGTGATATTTCTTATTGCCGTTCTCTTCCTAATGAGAAATTTCACTTCTATCATGCATCCATCTGTAGGTCTTGCCAATGCTTTCAATCATAACTTTCTCTTCTTGGTTCTAGATGTTCCGTGCTTAAGGTGTAGAAGAGAAATTTCTTATTGCTGCTCTCTTCCCAATGTGAAATTTCACTTCTACCATGCATCCATCTCTTGGTCTTGCCAATGCTTGCAATCATAACTTTCTCTTTTTGGTTCTAGATGTTCCGTGTTTAAGATGCATAAGTGAAATTTATTATTGGCACTCTCTTCCCAATGAGAAATCTTACTTCAATCTTGCATTCTCTTTGTCTCGCCACTGCTGCAATCGTCGTTTTCACTGTCTGTATACGTTACATACATATTCTTGAGAAATATAACGTCCTTTTATTGTTTTTCCTTTTAGGTTTTACGTTTGGTTTGGTGAGTGAGGTTCTGAATGCAGTATGGGGTCATAAGGAATGGCCCAATTCTGAAATGGTTAGCAGGTATGAACGATATTTCAGTTTCCTCAACGTACCTTTTACCAATGAATGTTCAAATACTAAGAAATTGTAGTTGCTAAGCATTATATTGTACTCAATAATAACAGACTATTCAATTGCCCCACTGAATTTACATATGACATTTAGTAATAATTTTAAAATCTGTTCTCTTAAGGGGTCAGGAGAGAAGTCTGTGGGTGGGGGTCCTGATAGCGCTTCCTTCTGGAGCAGGTGTGGCGTTATCCGTCCTGGGAGGCAATGCCGGTTCACTTGTGGGGGTGGCCATATCCGCATCACTTCTGCCTCCTGCCGTAAATGCGGTGAGTTAATCCCTGAAATTATAACATTACAAACATTCATTGTAATTCAAAAGTAATATTTGAAATAAATAACTGTTTTAAGAATATACATTGCGAGCCTAGTGGAAAAACTTAATAAGTCATTTTTTAAACATTTTGTTCCTGCACATAGCTAAGGTGTTGTAAAGAGGCAAATCCACAAATCAATGACGCATATGGTTGAGATGTAAAATATTGCTACACATAAGGTTAACACAATGTTTTATGGTTCCATTAATACAAAGACACCTTAATAAATCAAAACAGTTTAGAATGACTAATAAGTGAGTCGTCCACCAAGTCCACAATATGTCTAAGGTATTTTAAAAATTCTCTTTAAAATTGTAATATAAACAATAAGTAATGTGTTCCTTATATGTAAGTACTAAACTGAAGAAGTGGAAATCCCTACTTTAAGTAAAAAAGAGTGGTATTCTATTGGCTTTGTATTATAGTCCCAATATGGCCGCCGAGCATTTGATGTATGACCTCTATGACTTTGTCGTTGTTTATATTGAAAATCGCATTATATATTGATGATATGACGTAATGAAGGGGCAATGATTATCTTTTGGAGGAAGTTAGAATCGCATTTTGTTCATAATTTTGTAGAAGTAAGTTTATCATGGCTCCATTTTCCCACTAGAGTAGTGTCAGCTTTGGCCGGTTACAGTTTTAACTTCAACTTCTTAGCATCAATGAGCATTCTCTCAGTTTTACATACTTTTATGATTACATGTTTATAAATAAATATAATTTTTTTTATAGGGACTACTTTGGGGTATGGCAACCGTGAGGACTTTGCGAGCTCAAGAAGAAAAATTAGAATTCGTATGTAGCAAATTTTGTATAAATAATTTTATTTACATTAATTACAAATCCTAAGTGATTTTAATCAAATACATACAAGTATCGAAGTATCTTATTAGAAAACATAAGTATTCAGAGAACACTTGAAGCATAAGTAAGGGACCATGAAGGCATGGTTAGAAGAGGGATGAGCTCGTAATCGAGGGGTTGCGAGTTCAAACCTCACCATCAAATCAAAGTAGGTTGCGTTTCAAATATCATCACACAGGTTGTGGTGTAGATGCTTGAGGAGTAGGCCGCCAACTCTGATATTCGTTACATGACCATGGTTCAAAACTACGAGCCAGTGTTTCGAAGTCTGTCCTTCGAGATAAAACCAGAAACACGTCATCATTAAATCACTGTGCAGCTCTTGTACGAGGTTTATTCAAACAACGATAATTTTTTTTATTACAGGTGCGTTACGAGGGTGTATTGCGTCTCCTCAAACCCTCCGTCACTCCCCCTGTTGGCTACGAGACGAACTATTACACCGAGATGGACAGCGAGTGTGCTCTGCTTGGGTTGGTATCACTAGCTCTGGCTCTCGTCAACATTGTCTGCATTTTTTTGGCTGCACTTGTGGTCCTCAAGGTACTTTAATTAGTGAATTCCATATTTACCGTAATATAAAGCTTAGCGAGATTCAAATTTAGACAACAAATATAAATAACAGAAATAAACACACAGACTGATATTATTTACTATGGTGAAGCAAAAATTAAGGTTCCAATATTGCAGACTTTATCGTTGTTTATTTTTTGGCAAAATTTCCGACCCTTATTAACTGTATCTATAAGATGAAATTAATCTTTGTATTAACTACAATTTTACCAAGCGCCTGTATAGCAGAACAATATTTTAATGACGAATCATTGTAATTATCAAAATCAAGAGTCGTTATTTTATTATTTTTATATAATATTAATTATTAACTATGAATTTAAAATACTTGTTACGTTTACGGCGTTCAAATTCGGTGACAAGTTGTACTTTTGTACAGTGTTTACAGTAGGGAATATGCCACAGAACTTTAATGAAATCGATCCTTAAAGCCCACGTTGAATTTCCTTAAATTTTGAATCCAATTATCAAATTTCCAGAACGGATGTGTTTCGAGATAAGTTCTATGTCGCTTATCTATTGTTTTGGATATAAAACGTTTTAAAGTTGTAAGCCTTAAAACTTTATCGGTGAATTAAACCCAATATTTATTACAGAGGAATTAAATTTTAAATATGTGTTTGATCGTTTTTTAATTATGCCCCGTGAATGTTATTTGTGTCCTAACTATGTAAATACAACGATAAAGTGAATAGTGTTTCGTAATTTATGCAGATAAAAGAAGTTGCTCCAAGAACAAGCATGGCGAGAACTTCAAGATTTTGGAAAGAAGACATCAAAGTAAGAATACATTTTCTAATACATTGCGTTATTTCTCTTGAACATTAACATTATTTTTACTTTTAAATATAGTATTTGAAGAATTTAATTTTTCAAAATATATTTTTCTTTTAAAAAAAATCTTAAGCGTTTAAAGAACTGTTATTTGTTTTAAATAATATTTTTTTGCTATCAAAAATTGAAATTATGTTATATATTAACTTTTATTCCAATACCGCTCACCCCTAGTTCGAAAGTTTAAAAGTACTACCTTTTTCAAATAAGCTACAATGAAGTTCTGAATATGATATAAATATAGAAAGAAAAATAGTAGTTTTAAATCAATCACTGCACAGTTGAAACGGAAGGTTGTTACTTTGCAAACGAAATATAGTAAAACGCTTAATCGATCGAGATTTCTATAGAGTGTGATAGAAACTTGTGGGATGTCGTATACAAGATTATTTAAATAATATTCTGACAATTTTTAGGTCAATATGGCCACCATTCGTCATTGTGACATTGAATCTCTTATTCATAACATTGTGATATACGAACAGTACAAAATCCCCATAGTGACAAATGTTCAATCAATTATGATCATCGATGGTTCTTTGTGAATGTTGCAGAGACAATTGTTTTCAAAGTACAGTGTAAATTTTTGGTAATAAACATAATAATTTAGCATAATATAAACATAACATGTTTAGTTAAATATTTTTTTTTTCAGATTGCCAGAGATTACAATGCAACTATGCCCTCTGGAGAAGCTGATGAACTCGGTAAACAATTCCTAGCAGAATGGGCCGTAAGTATATTCATTTTTGAGACAGTAAAACAAAAAAATGTTGCCAATACCGTTGGCTCATCGATCGGCGCAGTGGCGGCGATTCGGGGGGGCAAGGGGGGGCGGTCGCCCCCGCACTTTTTTCGGATGTTGCCCCCGCACTTTTTTGTATGCTGCCCCCGCAACCTTTTTATATTGGACTTTTTAAAACTAAATTACAATTCAATTGTTTTACTGCATTGCCTAACAAAGGAAAATTTTTGAACCCCAACTTCCTCACACTACCATGGGAACGTAAATAAGGGAGGGGTGGGGGAGGTTTCAGGAGGTTCAAACCCCTCTCATTGACAGATTTAATGTGCACTAGTCGCCTCCACACGTCAAACATTTGGACGATGGGAGAACGGGCTTGCAACCTCCCGGTAAGGAACTTGGCGCTTTAAAGAGCGCCAAATTGCGAGTTCGAATATTAAATCAAGTTGTATATTTTAATAAATTTTGCTTCTAAAGTACCAGTAATTGTTAAATTAATTCAAAACAAAACATACATTTGTAAAGTCTAATAAAAGCGATTAACTTTTTTAACTATATAATTTCTATAGTTTTTCTGACTGAAATAGTTTATAATAATTTTACTTATGATTACTTATTAAATAGTTTGGTTTTGCAATAGTTTATTTTAGTCAGAAAATCTCCGATTTTAACATTTTTAAAACGCAATCCACAAAAGTATATTTGTTTACTTTTCTTATCAGCGAATGTTCTCAAAGGTGATGGCAGAAAAGATTTAATAGCTTTTTTTTTAATTCTCAATGCTTTGATTTCGAAAACATCAATAAATAGTTTATTGTAACTACGTATTAAATCTACAAAATACCCTCTGGTTCTCAGCAGAATGACTCATTCCCAAGTTTTCTCAGTTTTACATATAAGCAGTAGTGAAAAAAGGCGAAAACGGCGCCGAATATGACTTATGACTCTCGTTTGTAGTGTCATTTTGGAGTCTACAGAGCAAACTGTATATGACTTATGATTACTCCGCTAGATATTTATTTGTTTTTAAATCAGCAGTTGATTTTTTTTATTCAATCAGGGTCATAGCTCAGTCTTTTTACACATCGTAGCCTTCGCTTAAGGGTCTAGTTAAATTGTCTTCGACTATAGCTAAAATAGCCAAGTGATATAAAGGTGTTTTGAACAGTTCATACTTTTTAAATTCCTGAAAATTAGACTTTCATTTTTGTGGCCCTTTTATATAGTATTTCTGAAAGTTATAGCGCTGTGTTTTGCCTTTTTAAGTCAGAATAACGAAAAAAGAAAGTTTTTAACTTGTCTCAAATCAGCTTTATGGTATGAAAACTTCTTTTTTTTTAATTTATGTTATTAAATTTTTTTTACTGTGTATTTTAAGTTGGTATACTTCAAATAACACAAAATAGTGAGTAAATACAAGTGTGCAATACCATAGCTTTTTTATAGCAATATAATAGCACATTTTTTTTAGTCCAAATCTCCCCCCACCCTTCCTATTCGGGGGACTTCTTGTTTCCCCTTTATCTTGCCCCCCCACTTTCAGCACCCAATCGCCGCCACTGGATCGGCGTGTAAGTTGTAGGTGACCGGCATTCGATTTGTCTAGTTGTAAAACTCATTAAGGGCAATTCAGATTTTTTTTTTTACAGAAAGTACAAAAAACTTTTATAGAGATTAGTTTTTTGCTTGAAATTTGGTATTTTAACTCAAAAGCTTGCTATGTATCCGATTTCATAATCGGATATTTTTTCCTAAATTTGGTATAGTTTTTGCTTTATTTAACAATTGTTTGTGTTTGGATTTACAGAGTTTCGGTACACTTTGAAGGATTTTTTAAATTTTGTAGCAATATGCAACAGTATTTTCCTCACATGAAATAGTGTTGCCATTCTCTTACACAAAAATATGTGAAAATATTGATAGGGGCTGGTAATACTGAAAACAAAAAACAGGAGAGGAAAGAGCGAGGATTTAATGAGTTTTGCACCAAACCAAGTGCACCAAGTATTTATAGGTGAGGACATAACGAATTTTGTCGCAGGCTGAATAGAATTAATTTAACGGGTATGCGCGGCAGTCTGATTATAAGAGTTTTCCAGCAGCATCGGGTTTTCGAAGCTTTTTTTAAAAAAGTGTTTTTGGATTCTACAGAGGTTGGTTCAATGAACAAAATTGCGGAAAAATATCGATTTTCGAATTGTTTGGATGTAACGAGTTTTTCAATTGACCGATTCATTTGGTTAATTCAAAAGTGAGTGTCGCCCGTGAACGGAAATTTCTATATTTTCTGCACTCAATTGAATCTAGAAAAGTGAAACATTCAATTCATTTAACATCCTTTAGGCATAACAAAATTAAAATTCTATTTTTTCAGACTCTGAATGGCTTGGAGCCTGAGGCGATACTAAGCGACGACGCAGAGGCAGCTCTTACTAGAATGGAAACCTTAAAAGATATTATGCAGGTAAATTTTGAATAAAATAGAAGTAAAAGAGGGGTGAAGTATAATTTCTACAAAATTTCTCTTTATCCCTTTCAATAACGTAATTTCGCGTATTTAATTGTAATATTTGTATTAATAACTGTAATCATTTGTTTGCAGGATGTAGAATCGGACGAAGTGTTTCAAAGTGTTTCCAGATCCGTAGGCCACAAAGCAGACACAAGGGTAAAGTGATAAATAGTCTTAAAATATATTTTTTCTTGAATTTATTTTGAATGCTGCGATAATTTCTTCGTTTGTCTACTTAAATTTAAGAACTTGTATCTATTGCCCTTTCCATAAAACTACCACTTTTCAGATTCCTATAAAAAAAACTAATTGTTCTTTTCTGCCCAAATCCCCTTTAAAATAGAGTAAAACAACACGTTATTGAGTACTTTTGTCAGACGTAGTGTGAAAGTAAAAAAACGTGTAAAATTCAATTTTGCTGAATCGAAAAATTTAAAAAAAAATTCAAATATTTCTTTGATTTTTAAAAGTTTTCTCCACTTTTCAAACAATTTTTATAAAATGTTAATAATTTTATTATTTAAATTTCCGATTCTAAACTTTTAATGCAATGACGGTCATTTATTGATGTTGTATTACTAAATCCCCCAAAAAAACTTTAGAAAAGCAAAAAACGCTAAGCGCCCCTCCCCCTAAAAAAAATCTTCGAAACTGTGGCTAAAAAAGTTGTGATATAAAAAACAAACAAGCAAATTGCACTAGGGGGATCAACCCTGCACACCCTCTCACTAGCCTTCTCCCGGAAAACAGCTGCGCTTTCTTTTCTTAGCTCGGTTAAAATTTCATGTGTGTATAAAATTTTAACCAAGCTAAGAAAAGAAAGCGCAGCTGTTTTCCGGGAGAAGGCTAGTGAGAGGGTGTGCAGGGTTGATCCCCCTATTGCAATTGGCTTGTTTGTTTTTTATATCACAACTTTTTTAGCCACAGTTTCGAAGATTTTTTTAGGGGGAGGGGCGCTTAGCGTTTTTTACTTTTCTAAAGTTTTTTTGGGGGATATCAGTCCTTTTTTTCATACCCACCTTACGGAGAATGTCAAACCAATCACCATTTAAACTTTTTAAAAATTACTATTTGTTTTTCCATGTCATTAGTTTAATCCGATAGTTGAATGAATAATTTATCCCACACGCTGTATTAAAAATTTAGGATTAAATTAACACGTTCGCTCTACGAGATATCTCGTAGTTTTTATTTCACAGTTAAAGCAGTACCCCCCCCCCCCCTTTCCTCCCGCTCCTTGGATTTGACGTCACTCACTTCATCAAACTGAAGAGCGCAGGCAATGGTTGCTATTTACGGCCCGGCGAAAAGTGAATGACAATGGGAGAAAATTTTGAATTTTGTTAGTTATTTTAAATGCTTCTATCTTTATTAATAATTGTCCAAGTGAAATGATTTTTTTGCATCGAGTAAAGAGATTTTTTATCTTTCCGATGGTACAATTTTTATTTTGTAGAGCGTATTACTTACCGATAATTTTAACTTTTATTAAGCCGTTCTAAAACACAATTTGTTTGGCGACAGAACAGTCGAAGGGCTTCATATTTGGGTATTAATCGCCTTGTGGCATAGAGTTTTGGCTCTTAGGATTTAATTACTTTTTTAGCTAATTAAACTAATAAATAATTAATATTATAAAATAAAAGTAATAAAAGGACCTTGTGATGCCATAAAGCTATCATATAAGCTATTAATCAAAAGAATCGGTTCAATAATGTAGTGTATAGCTCGACTTACAAATTTGGGCTTCATAATTTGAAAAAGTGACAAATCAACTAACTTTGCGCAAATTAAAAACTTCGTATCTCCGTTGATTTTCAATGAAAAAAAATATTCTTGTATTAAATTAAAGGTTTCACAAATACGGTTCCACCAATACTGGTTTTATTTTTTTACGAAATGTAGTTCGGCTTCTGGACTCTGTTTTACGAACGCGGTTTAACATTACAAGTTGTGCAGAGTATATAAGCTTAAGTCCTGTTGGGCGTTCGTTTCTTGTTGGCTGCTTTGACGAGTTGGCGTTATTTCTTCTTTTTCTGGCTTAGCGTTGCGAGCCCGACCGGGTCGCTTGATATATTTTAGAGTATTGTAATAATGTTGGATTAACCAACCAGAAACGCTTACACTAATAACATCATACGTCACATTGGACTGTATGTACATGAGATTATTTGAAAACGTCCTTCCACACGTGAGAGGACAGACTATATAAGGCACATCGGTTCACTATATATTGTATCACACTAACCTTTTCAAAACCGAAAGGCTACGCAATATTTAATAGAAAACCGATTTTTTAACGACTCTCTTTTTGAAGATAATATTCAAAAACAAAAGACGAAAAGGTAGATAAGCACTTTGGTTTTCTAACTCAGTTTCATAATATTTAATGATTAAATAGAACGTTAGGGTTTTCGGAAAATGTATCTTTTACAAACAAGGAAATAAATTTAAAATAATAAGAAAACAAAGTAAGGTTATAAAGTAAAAGATTAAAGTGGCCACATCGCTATGGCGTCAAAAATAAAACGCTGAATATGGTTTTGCTCAGAATGGAAAACATGTCCAACATTTGCGTGATGCGTATTAAAACGAACGTGCCAATAGCGTCTCTCATTGGTTTAATTTACAGCAAGTTGCTCCTTCCCCTTATTTACGTCACATCGATATTTTTGGCAATGCTAACCATATATTTTCTACGCAATAGATTTAGATTTCATATATTTTCTACGCCATAGATTTCTACGCCATAAATTTTCTACGCCATAAGAACCATAGATTTTCTACGAAAATTAATTTGGCGGAATGAATCCCTTGTTCTTTACTTTTTCCCAAAGTAAAATAATTTCATTTATTTAGGAGGAGAAACCATATTTTGTAAGTAGTTTTTTTAAAATATGTTTGCTGTTCAATTTAGTTTTAGGCAGTTTTGTATAAATAATTGAATTTGAGATTTTAGCGGTTTTCAATTATTTAACACTGATACATGCGTTTTTCTTATGTTGCATTAGTTTGTACATTGTGAATAGTGATCCAAATTTCCGCATTCTTTAATGTGTGAAAATTTCAACTTATATTTAATGGTTAAAGCAAATAAGTAGGGTCTTTAAATATCCCCAAATACTGTTTCTACCGTTAACGTTCAGAAATGCAAAAGAACATGAACAGTTTCAAAAAGTGGAAAAAATAAAATGACTCACTTCTCTCTTTTAAAAGCATTTTTGCCTAGTCCATGACTACAATACGTTCAAAAGTCCCAACGTCTTTTAAAAGCTTACAATGAGATCAGGATTTAACTTTAGATCTTCAACATCCATTTAAAAGTAAAAGTGTTGATTCATTGATTAAGACAGATCAATTATGATACAAATCTCACTCTCATAAAACAAACTTAATAACACCCATCCAAGCACGAAATCAGAACAAGAATTGAAAGGAGCTTTTTAAAGAATCAATTGTTGCTGAAATTGTTATTGTTGTTTGGAATTCATTATGTTTTCTTTAATACTTACTTGTTACAACAATGCAAAATTGAAACAATTTTCAATTTGATTGTAAGCGAATTGATTTTGTTATCTTTATTACAAACATATAATATCATTGTTATAATATTGTCAGTTTTATCAAACTTTGTTATGATTCTGTTACTACATGGTATCTATAAAATATTAAAAACGGAGCTTATAAAGGACGTTTAAGAATATCTTTAGACATTTTATGTACTATTCTTCAACAACATAGGTTGTATATTATTTGGTTCTTATGCAATTTTATATGTTCTGCAAATAATTTGCTTCAATCTTCCTTTCAGCCCCTCAGTCAGAGATTCAGCGTGATGTCTGTGCCCCCGAATCTCACTGTACCTGGTTCGACGGGAGATCAAAGAGCTGGAAGATCCAAATCTCTATTCTCATTGGATATCAAGGAGAGGACAAAGTCGATCCTCGCTCCAGAGGTGAGAGAATCTTTGGGTTTTGTCTCTTATACTACACTCATTGAAAACCGAAATGATAGGGGCCCCATCAAGGGTAGAAAAAATTACATAATTTTTCATTTTAAAACAATCTAAAAAGCAGGAAATACATCGATGTCCTTAAGAAAGCGATCTAGTTATCGCACACAGTATCGTTAATTATTCTCGAAAACTATTATTTCTGAAACTCTTCCATTAATATCCATTTTTGGTCAAGAAATTCGGAATAAGTTTCCATAGTTACTAAACAGCTAGATATCGAAACGTAGAAAAGGGGGAGGGGGTTGTTGAACTCCAACCAGAACCGATACGACATTGGACATATATTTTAAAAGAAAAGGTTGGAATCTGTTAAAAGGTACTCGAAGAAAAATCCCCTGCTGTTCATGATACTTGTAATTCCTTAATGTTTTTAAATTAGGAGTAATCAAACTAACCTATGAAGAAAAATCCAATCATGCTTGTAACGCCAATCCAATAGAAAAATTATAACGAAACAAAAATGGGAAAACCCCGAATATTTTGTCTCTTAATCTATTTGCTACCGAACTCTGCAGATGAATGTTCCAGGTACAAAACGACGAGGGTCCACTTTTTGTTCTCAACGCATCATGTTAACTATAGGGATGTGATGTCATTGTATTACATTATGAAACAAAAGACCGATTGTATTATCTGAAAAATTTACTTTAAAAGTTTAGATTGATGAGCATGTTTATGAAACATTAAACTCTGTTATGCATTTTTTACAAAATCCTTCCGAACAGTTCTTCGTCTGAATACTTCATATATACAACTCCTACACTCAAATCAACCCATTCTTTTTACAGACAATCCATTCTGACGAGATCCTCGACACAGTCCTGAAGGACGTAGAATTGAGACGACCCCAGGTCCACCTCAGCCCTCGCCTGTCGTCACAAAGACCGCGCTCCGCGCGCAACAGCGTGGCACTTCTGCGGCAGTCCCTCATGAATGCCGACAGCCCTTACACCCTGTGGCCTTCGGAGGCGGGAAGGAACAAGGCTCGATTCTTGGTGACACCTGTTCCCGAGGAACAACTCCTGAGCGCCACCACTTCACCTACTAGGAGGAGGGTCAGCAGGTTCCTCATGGACCCTTGTGTCGTCATCAAGGAGACCACCTGTTGACCACCCCTTGAATTATTGATAAATAATTGAATTTGTGGACCACTTAAGGATATTACGAAGCAAGATGGAAAGGGAAATCATGTTTGGATATTTTTTTTACCCTTTTCGAACATCGGAAAGCATTTCGAGGAAAGTTTAAACTCAACTCGATGATATTTACTTTATTTTTAAAGAATATTTTTTTTTATATATTTCTGTTTTTTTAACGAACTGTTCTTCAACGTGTTCTTTTATTGACCAATTGTTTTTGAGTACAAGAGTTCAAGGTGTTGATAAAGCTAAATAAGCTTCCCCAAAAAGAAGAGGTCAGCCGATTCTTACTGGATTCGTGTGTTTAGCCATCAAAGAACACCACTTGTTGACCATCCTCCGTGTTTTGATGAACAATCGAATTTTGAGAAAGAAGAGGTCAGCCCCAAAAAGAAGAGGTCAGCCGATTCTTACTGGATTCGTGTGTTTAGCCATCAAAGAACACCACTTGTTGACCATCCTCCGTGTTTTGATGAACAATCGAATTTTGAGAACTTAAGAGCTTATTTAAGCAAGAATCAGCACAAAATGTGATTAGGTAATAATTATCTATTGTACTTCAATTGAACACTGAGACATTACGCTTTCTGCAGAATAACCCATGCACAGATAGCATTCTATATCAACAGTATGACTTTTTTTTATTTACTTAGATAAAGTTATTCTTTCTTTAAGAAGTAAAAAACACATTTTTCATTTAATTTTATGGATATGGGATTAGTACTGCGCCATCTTGTTACAAGTGGTTATAGTTTTGGCTTCATTAGTTAGCACTAGAGAACAATTCCTTTAGTTTAGCTGTTATCAGAAAATTTTGAAAGTATAATTACTTTACGAATTCTACTTTAGTTGTATTATGTTTTCACTTAATTTAAAGAATGATGTGTCCATATGATTTGAAAAATGTGACTGTTTGATTAAAAATATACAAACAATTTAAGTTCCCTGTTTTCATTTTCATTTTGTATTTATTTTGTCTGCGGTGTAATGATTTTTTTAATTCTTTCATCACCAAGAATAATAATTGCAGATTCTAGAAGAGCTTTTTTCCCAATTTTGTGTTCTTTATTTGATGTATTTTTGCAGAAAATATGTCATTTTAGATCAATGATGTTACAGTTTAATTGGAATGTAATAATTGGATAACCTGTGTGATATAATTTTTAATAAAGTATGACACATAAAAAAAATACTTTCTTTGAAAGTATAATTGTGAACTTTTATTACCATCCATAGGCGTAAAGTTGTCAAAATTTTTGGGGGGGCCCAAAATTTAACTTTTAACTGAAGAAAATTGCGTATTTTTGACGGGAGCAGGGGGGGGGGGCGGTAAATATAATTCAAATCCGAAAATTTATGGTAATGTAATTTTTCCTTTGTCATGATTTTCTAGTTTGTCCATTCAATTAGATTTATGGCCAAATTCAGTGGCGTAGGAACTTCTTTTTTTCAGGGGGGCTGAATTTTTTTCTTCAATATATATATTGTTATACAATATAAAATAGTACGGAGTTGTGGGCTATTAAACAATTAAAAAACAATCAATGCTTAAAATTTTTACTTGTTAAATGTTTTAACTTGTATCCGTTTTTGTTTTGACAGCTTTAGAACACAAAGTAATCAGGAACAGGTAAATAGTAATTTCAAATGTCCGTATTGTACGCTAAATTGTGAATTTTTTCAGATTTGAGGAATTCGTCTCTATTTAACTTTCTTTAACAAAATGTAATTTTCTAAAAGAATAAATTTCAACTATACAAGCTGTTTAGGAAATAGCGCATTAATCTGATGGTTTATTATTTCAAAAGGAACAAATTATGGGAAATACGATTAAAATTTATGAAATGTCCAAAAATAATATTTTTTTTATTTAAAAACGTATTTTTTACATTATTCTAAAAATTACTCTTTAAAGCTTTAGCGTTGTAGACATTTATATAAATACTTGAAATTACGTTTATTTTTGCTGCTTAAATTGATAAATTTATAGGTAGTTTTCAAACTAAACTATTATATTTATGCTTTTCTGACATTTAAAAGAGACGTAATATAAAAAAAAAATGTACGTGAGCCAGAGTACTGAGTACAAAAAAATAATAAAATTAGATATTATATTGTGAAAACCTATAAATTTGTCATTTTAAATATTACTGAAATGAAATAAACCATAACAAGTATTCTATTGATGCAATAAAATAATTAGCAATTTAGACTTTATGTAAAAACACATTTTCCTTACACGAATTCTACAATAACATTTAATTTATTATATGTAATTCAAGATTAAAATGAACTTCAACTTGTTTTTAAACATAAGCATATGCTTAGTGTTATTCACTTAATAGTGTATAACAAAACTAGAGGTACTGCCAATTGATAAGCATAATTACAAAACATTTATCGTTAGAAAAAAGGGTATTACTTTTAATTGACTTTTAGAATACAGAAATAATTACTTAACTGACAAAACAGAGGAATAGGCTGACAGAAGAAATGTACTACCATTCGTTTGCAAAAAGAAATGCTTCCTAAGATTGCTGTCTTTACACTAAAAAAAGAAACTGTAATGCGGTTGTAAGATCTCACCAGGGATTTCTTTTTTGTTGCTGTAGCCCTTCCATGACTTCGGCTCCTAGAGGCAAGTTTCAGAAAAGCGTACATACAAAAACTGTCTACACAAGCATACATGGGTCATTGTCATTCACAATGGGGGGATCATCAATCAGCTAAAATCGACTATAAGGGCGAGGGCCAGTAAATTACAAACAAATGGGGACGAACTATACAATTCACAGCTTTGGTGGCCATTCACATGCTTTGACGATGAGCGTACTACCCCCTGGTACTACCCGACATGGCTGGTCGAGTAACCGCAGATGGCGGTAGGAATTTTGTATGGTCCTGGGCATTTTGCAAACGAAGTACAGCTGTTGACGACAAACAGGTAATTTTCTGGTGTTTCTCACAAAAGGTGACATATGACTAATAATATGTACAAGTCGTCTTCGATTGGAAACAGTTGAGAAAGGAACCCATTGTCCTCGCCTGTACCTTTCAAAGCAAATTCCCCCCACTTTAAAACACGTTTAGAATAAATAAGGGGTGCTTCCTTTCAAATGCCTCTTTGTAGGAATTATCTATTCTACAATTGGTTTTTTAAGTATTTTAAAAAATAGTATAATATTAGGGGGGGGGGGGAGAGAGCAGTGGCGGCTCGTGCACTACAGCAAGTACAGCCGGGCTGCACCTAATTTTATATTAGTGTATTTTATAACTAAAATTATATATTTTACTAATTTTCTTAAGTGAAGGTTAGAATTGGAAATGAAGATGACATTTCAACGCTAAGTAAAAAAAATCTCCGATAAATAGTAAACATGTTTCAGTAATGCACAATTTCAGGAGAGGAAAGAACTCCATTCAATCAAAATTGCAGCCAAAAAGCGAAGTTCGAAATCGGCTGCATAGTTGCCATGGCAACCTTACGTAGTATGACTTCCCCTACACGCTAAAATGGAGGATGTGACGACACAAATATAGCGCAAAAGGATTTTTTCAAATTAGCTGTACAAAGGATTTCGATTAAATGATTGGTTCGTTGCTGAATCGGCGAGGCGGGTTGGAGGAAAACGATAATTTCGAAGAATTTCTCCAAACGGAAATATTTTTTTCGATAAGTTTGCACGTTATTTGTTGTTTCTTTACTTAAATTAATATTAAAATTGACCGATTCGCAAGTTTGATAGGAGGATTGATTTAGTTTTCAAAAAATAAGTAAGTGTTTTCTATTATTTTTAAATGTTATCTTTCATAAAATTTGAAAAGAATATTTGACTTGAGTTTGAGTAATAAATTTTAAAGAATGTCCGTTCATGTATGGTTGTGGAAAAAGGCGAAAGGGGAGGGGGGGGGGGGGGGGAGTTACATGTTTTCGGCTGCACTAACATTTTTGACCACGGGCCGCCACTGAGGGGGGGCTGAGCCCCTTCAAAATAATTCCTGGGGGGGGGGGGGGGGGGGGGCTCGAGCACCACCAGGGATTTTTTTGAAGGGGTTCAGGGTATTGCATTTCAATTAACACAACAAGCTTAAGTTTTTAAGAATAATTAATGAAATGCAAGTTACCTGTTAATAAACTTGCTATAGTTGCATTGCGGCAAAGCATTTAAACGAACCAGTAATTTCAACAAGCATCCAAAGAAGATTTTGACATTTACACTGCAGTACAACAAGTACAATAGGAAAAGTCCTAGACGGGAATCCACTATTAGCCGACACTCACGTCTACTGAAGAAGCCCAACAGGCCTTTCTGAAGAGTATCCCTAAAGTCTGTTTCAGATAGTTGCATAAATGTCGAGCCCTGGCCACCCACTGTGAGACGAGGCTGAAACTTTAAACGGGGAAATCACAATATAGGGCCAATTACTTGTCACCATTCTTTCAGAAGTTCTTGTACTCAGGACCCACGTGATCAATTCGCGGAAATCTCCTCAAAGTTGGCCACTGTTACTAGAAAAAAGGGGTGTGGCCAGTATTCACTAGAGGGCATACTACCCTTCCCCCCCCCCTAATACACCGCCTATTCTTCCCATTCTTCCACGTAGACACTGGTTCTAGCCTATGCTTCTGTTGAAAATAGAGATAAGGGAATTCTGTAGTTGCTAGGAAAGGTTGATGGTACATGTTGAAGATTAAAAAAATAAAGGGATTTTTTTTTTTTGAAAAATATAAGTTAGAACTTTTGAATTATTGGGGGGGGGCTTAGCCGGGTTTTCAAATTATTGGGGGGGCTCGGGCCCATGGGCCCAATACAAGTTTACGCCTATGTTACCATCTGTAAACTGATGCAACTTTGTGCCACCAACATTTTGTGAACCTTTCCGCTCTCTAGCGGCTCCCTTGTTAAAGTTATTTTTGTAACAAAATTCTGTAGCGGTGCTCCGCCTTAGGGAAGAATGTTATTCAACTCAATTGGTCTTTCAGTGACAATTTTCGTTATCATTTTTTTTTTATCTTTAGCAATTTCTGTGTTTTTTGTCGATTTCAGAAGTCTAAAGAGTCTCCTCTGGAGTCACTAATTCGAAAGTTCCCAAAGAAGACATTTGGGATTTTGGGCCCACAAAGGTCTGATGGTTTTAAAGCAGAATAACGAGCAAACAGTGACAGTAATGAATATAGTGGTGATAATGATAATGAATGGCAGTAACTCCGAAGAGAAAAGTCATAAAAATCTTTTGCTTGGATTTACGACCTATTTTAAAGAAAAGTCTCAATAACAGTTTTTGGTTGGTAATACCAGTGGCGGCCCGTGGTCAAAAATGTTAGTGCAGCCGAAAACATGTAACTCGCCCCCCCCACCCACCCCTTGCCTTTTTCACAACCATACACGAACGGACCTTCTTTAAAATTTATTACTCAAACCAAAGTTTCCTTTCAACTTTTTTGAAAGATAACATGTAAAAATAATAGAAAACACTTACTTATTTTTTGAAAATAAAATCAATCCTCCTATCAAACTTGCGAATCGGTCAATTTTAATATTAATTTAAGTAAAGAAACAACAACACACGTGCAAACTTATCGAAAACTATTTCCGTTTGGAGAGATTCTTCGAAATTATCGTTTTCCTCCACCCCGCCTCGCCGATTCAGCAATGAACCAATCATTTATTCGAAATCCCTAGTACAGCTAATTTGAAAAAAATCTTTTTGCGCTACGTTTGTGTCGTCACATCCTCCATTTTAGCGTGCTGGGGAAGTCATACTACGTAAGGTTGGCAACGATGCAGCCGATTTCGAACTTCGATTTTTAGCTGCAGTTTTAATTGAATGGAGTTTTTGTTTTTTCTTCTCCTGAATTTGTGCATTACGGAAACACGCTTGCTATTTATCGGAGATTTTTTTTACTTAGAGTTGAAATTTAATCTCCATTTCCAATTCTAATCTTCATTTAAGAAAATTAGTAAAATATATAATTTTAGTTTTAAAATATAATAAAATTAGGTGCAGCCCGGCTGTACTTGCTGTAGTGGGCGAGCCGCCACTGGGTAATACGGGAATTTATTACGTACTACTGATAACAGAGTTTTACCATCCAGGCAGTTAGTAAATTTTCGTCTATTATTGTTAAAATAAGTGTTTGTTTTTAATCATGTATATTCAGGGTTCAATATTCAAAAACTCGAATTTCGTATTTATTATAGTTGTTATGGATTATAGTTGTAATTGTTATCGGAATTAAATAAAAATTCCAATTTTTAAGTCGACATGACATTTGAAAGGGGGTTAAAATTAAGTATCAAGATTTGGCGATAATTTCATTAAAAACGTATTATATAATAAAAAACTTACCGTTTATACTACTTTTCTGAACTTTTTTTCGCCCACTTTATAAATATAGGAAATTATGCTGGCAGCCAACTGTGCTGAATATAAAATTTAATTTAAGTGACGACTGCACACTCGTATTAATTAATACTACACTTTAGAACAAAAAACTTAATTGTTTTTCAAGCTTGCAGTTCACATACGAAAAAGCATCACCATTCTTAAGGGAATAAAGAGCATGTACGGTTATTTATATATAGTTAGTAGTGTGGTAATTTCTAAAATAAACTGTCAAGAATGTAATAATTTTATTACAACAGAACTATAGATGTTATAACGTTGCAACATTACAAATGCTGTGTCAAACATGTCGTTTGAATTTTAAGATGTTTATAACTGTAACATGTTATTAAGATTGAAACACCAATGTCTTAAGGAATATTATAATAACAATTTGTGTAAATTAACATATTTTTGTTATTTCTATAAGTAGTCAAGACCGTTATTAAGCGAGGGGGGACAGGGGGAAGCCCCCCCCCCCCCCCCCCCCGCAAAATGTTGTTAAATTCCTGTAGACTTGGAAAATTGAAAACCTAAATGGCAAACATGGAATTTATTGTGTGGCTTTTTTCAAGGAAACTAAGAAGTTTCACTTCAGAAAATGTCAAATGTTTCACAAGTTTGCCAACTAGGTGGATTGTGATTTTGTCAAGTATACAGCAACTTACCAGCATTTTTACGATCCGCATAGGCATGAAAAATGTGCAAAAATCACCGAGAGCATCATGTCGTCAAAAGGGCGCCAAATTTTAATAAACGAAAATAAATCCAACATTGAAATTTTTTTTTAATAAATTCTCGAAAACTATCAAATTCTCATCTTCAACAAAGTGTCAGATAATTTCGAATATTTTGTATGATGAGAACTTTTCCTACGATAAAATATAAATGGAAAAATAAAAAAACAACGTTTATTATGAATAACTATTTATATATAAAAAAAACAAATGCATGTAGTATACAAAATTTCAGTACTAATTCTTATATATTATGCTTCAAGGGATCTGAGAAAAAATGTTAGTAAAATATAAATATTAAAAAAGCAGCGTTTTATATAAAGCTTTTTTTAAAAGTTTACATTAAAAAAAAATGCAAACAAACATGGAATTTTTGTGTGAAATATCGTTTTTGTGTAAATGTAAATAATATAAATTAAAACTTTGATTTAATAATTAAAAAAATTTAAATGGTAGTGATGAACATGGTCCACTTAAGAGAAAAAAAACGTATTCGATAAAGGGATCAAAAATGTTTCAGCATATCGATCTATAAAACTTCTTATTCAATCTCTTAATAGCATTCCTCTTAATGCTTAGCAATGGGATATTCAAATATTAATTGTCAAAAAGTATAAATTTTTATGTAATTTTGATTTTAAGAAAATGCAGATAAAAAAGATTATCATGCTTGTGTCTGAAAAGTATCTTGAAACGGTCCTATCTCAGTGATCCTATCTCTAACAGGTCATTCATAGAATGATAATGATGTGCTGCCTAGGTAAATCATTGTAAAAAATTGCAAACAAATTTTACTTCTGGTCGGGTTGGCAATTTACCATCCAAGAGGGAAAAAACTGATACATTACCAGACACTAAAAAATGTTAGTAATTTAGCTTTGAAAAAGTTGGTATAAAATTTGATTAGCAATTTAAAGATATATCTACCCCCCCCCCCCCCAATCAAACCTATCGACGGCCCTGTCAGTAGTCATTTAAAGCTGTTTAACTTCTTACTTTATTCCCAAATTTTCTAAGTAAAAAGAGGGATACATACACAAGTGGACATACAACAGTACAAGCATAATAATTTTTTTTATCTTACTCGTGAATATCGTGGAAAAGTGCAGAGAAGTCTTCTTAACTTTATTTACATAACTAATTATTTGCATTTTTAAAAGTGGTTTACAAAATTATAATGAATTGAGAGAAAAATTATTCAACATGCCATTGCCAGAATTTCCATAAAATTGTGACATGTTTACTAAAAAAGATGAATCAAAAGAAAAAAATAACACTGTTTGGGGGAACAAGTGGTTTTGGACGGGAAAAGTAAATAAAACCTTTTAGAAAAAGTTCATATTATTACACGAGAATCTAACAAATTGTTGAAAAGCATTACATACGTGAAAATGGCTCCAAAGGTGTACAATATGAAGCTTCTATTTATAGGCATTATTTTCCACACTGTGAAGTGCACTTCTCTTTCAACGCAAAGCAAGAACTTAATTTGTCCGTGAGTAACATCTGTATCCAAGTCCACAATCAATGCCTTAACTTGGGTCCACAGATTGTTGTATGCTTCCGAAACCAGGCAAGCAGCGGCAGCCATGACAATAAAGAACACCAAAGTGTTGACGAGATTACAAAGAAATGAAAGAGGACCGAGGCAATAAGGACAGTTTAGAAAAGTCTTCGAATGAAGAACAGACGAAACGGTAAACATCAGCTCAGAAGAAGTGTACACGGTTTCACATAACACAAAGAACGAAAATTCATCATCGAGATAGTTTATCGTAGTTTTTGCAGAGTTGAAGAAGCACACAAGTTCTTGATAATTGACAATAGATTTCTGAGAAAGCTTTTTTGAAAAACTTTCCAAGGTGTATCTGACATGACTGCATGCCAATACGAAAAATATCGCAAATGTGGTCATGGATAAAATCAACACAAAAGACATATAATAGGCGTAAAGTACTGCAGCAACATGGTAGAACTCTTTTCTGTCTTCTGCTATGCCAAACAGATTGGAAATATAAGTTCCATGTCCACTGTTGTCCTTCAATTTAACTGTAAAACTCAGAGCGAGACTTAACGTGTTTAGTACAACCCACGAATAGTACCATAATTCCGTACCTTTTCTTTCTGTAATTTTAAAACCACTTAAAAAATGTGCAATTCGTTTCAGTTCATGCAATCTTCTACTCAACCTTAAACGATGTACGATGAAAATTATTCCCGCTATGACATCCGATATTTGTAGGGTATCCCAATTGGGATGTTCATAGACGTAGTATATAGTTTCGTAAACTTGAAACATTGCTATCAGTATGCTGGCTAAAATTGCAATATACTTTTTGAGGGTACGTGTGGGACCCCCAGCGGATATTACAGTGGTATTAAAAACTCCACTGATCCCAAAAAGGATAAAGACTAATTTGTAAGCAAATTTCATTATGTTGGTAATGGTACTTGACGGAAAATATGAATCTAAGTTTTTAATACAGAACTTACTGATCTGCTAATTATTCCGAAACAACTTCTGTAACAATCTTGAAATTATAGCTGTAAAATGTTAAATATGTATGAGAAATACTATCTGCTAAGCAATCTTGGTTCCTTTTAATAACGACAAATATATGTTATTCAAAGTAATGGTCGTCACTATATCATTATGTATCTATAGACCGTTCAATGTTACTTCAACCAATCAAAGGAGATGAAAGTAACTTCAAAATCCATATTTGTCAGGATAATGAAAAATGTTGATAAATATATATATATATATTATTTACATATTATTTGTATTTATTCTTTCATATGTTATCCCAATTTCATTGTTAAGTGTACTTAAGTATAGCTTTAGCATCATTGCAATAGGATCAATTCGATTGGCTCTCATGCTCGATTATGTAATTGTTAAAAAAAATGCTTCATTGATGAATCGTAGAAATTTAAATATTTCATACTTAAATATGAAATATTTGTTATTGCGGTGAATCTCTTTGAACAACATAGGTATAATTTTCTCTCCGTTTTCCTTTTTTTCCACCTTTGAACTTATTAAGGAATGGAAAGGTTAAATATCCACAATTTAAAACGCTCTGTATTACTTATTTTCAAATAGGAATTGAAAGAGAGAGAAATCAATAGGATGCTTTTAAAGTACTATTGAAATTGAATCTAAAAATTCAATAATAGATTTAAATGCAATATAGATTTTGTCGAAAACGTCAATAGAAAAAGTCATATTAAAATAGACACATATTATTTGTATTTATTCTTTCATATGTTATCCCAATTTTATTGTTAAATGTACTTAAGTATAGCTTTAGCATCATTGCAATGGATATAATTGGATATATGACAGGTTATTTGAAAAAAAAATGTATGCCTAATTCAATAATAGTTTTTATTCTCAGACCTTTTCTAATATTAGTTTCCATCGTAAAATATATTTTATTCTTAAACATATAATTTCTAAATTGCATTCAAATTTGATATCGATTACATCGATCCATTCATAAATTTTCTCTAAAAGGAACATAATGATTCTTCTTTTTCGTCGTTCTCTCTTTTTGTTGGAAAATAATAAGAATCGTTTTAAGTTATCAGAACTTAACATTTCTTTAACCTCAAATTTTAAATTTAAAAAAAAATGGAAAACGTATATAAAATTATTTTCCAATATTTTTGAAGATATTCTCCATAATATACACAGCTTATGTTTTTCAATATATATATACTTTTCACGTCAAATAGAAAATAATGAAAATATGTAAGCAACTATTTTTGATTCATTAAGGAAGTTTCTTTTTAATAATTACATATGAAGATTTGAGTTCCAAAAGAACATCTGAAATACGTTTTTCCATTATTCTCCGATTCTGCAATAACCCGCATTTACTCTAACGCCATAATACACTTATGACGCCATAATACACTTATGGCGTTAGAGTAAATGCGGGTTAAATGTTATTATCCTCGGGTCCCTCACTTTGTCCCAAGCAAACAAAAAATAACTGAACCATGATGCCATGCGTGCCACAAGCTGATTGATTCAGGTTCGCATAGTAACCGACGATTCAAGTCAGGTCGCAATAATAGTTACTGTTCTACCGCGACGAAAATGTCTGGAGACAGAATTCTGTCTGGCGACTGCCATAGAAACTGAGGATTCCAATGAATTCGGCGGTTTCAACATGTTTAAATAACATTAGTTGTCGCAACAATGTTTACAAGGAAATTTGGAAGAACATTGTTTGTTGTAACAATGTCAAAATGTTTAAATTAAATAGTTGTACAGTTTTCTAAATCTTTAAATACCATTGGTTGTTGCAACAATGCTTATGTTCCATTAATTATTGATTATGATTAAATAATATTGTTTTATGTAAAAATGTGTTAATGACGTTGGTTGTTGCAACAATGCTTAAGTAATAATATTGTTGCAACAATGCTTAAGTAATAATATTGTTGCAACAATGTTTGAATGACATTGGTCTTTGCAACACTATTTAAATAACATTAGTTGTTGTAACAACAATGTTAAAATGTTTAACCCACTGACGAACAACCTATTTTGGCAGTTGTAAAGTTGTTTACTTTTGTTTTGAAGTTTAATTATTTTTTCTTGAGCCTAATATTTTATATTATTTTTAAAATTTATAATTAATTGTAAAGAGATAGCTGGTAATTTGTACCTAAAACCTCTAAATTTAAAAAATACTGCAAAATAAAGTATTTTTATGAATTTAAAAATTGAGTGCATAGCTGGAAAAACTGGATATCCTTGGACGTGGTATCGAGCGACAGGAGGTTAAATAACATTACTTGTTGCAACCATGTTACAATAATTAAATAAGTTGGTTGTTGTGAGAATGTTTCAAATGTTTTATGTACTATTGGTTGTAGCAATATTGTTTAAATATCATTAGTTAGTACAGCAATAAGTAAGTAATATTGGTTGTTGCAAGAATGATTAAGTAATATTGGTTGTTGCAAGAATGATTAAATTCTATTAGTTAAAGCAACAATAATTAAGTAATATTGGTTGTTGCAATAATGATTAAATAATATTGGTTGTTGCAATAATGATTAAATAATATTGGTTGTTGCAATAATGATTAAATAATATTGGTTGTTGCATCCAAATTTTTAATAACTTTGTTGGTTGCAACAATGATTAAATAATAAGATTGTTGCAACAATGTTTAAATAACATTAGTTGTTGCAACAATGTATAAATGACATTAGTTGTTACTTTAATGTTCTAATAATATTAGTTGTAGCAAAATTTAAATAATATTGTTTTTCAACAATATTTATATAATACTGGTTGTTGCGATGATTTCAATAAATAGGTTGTTACAACGTCAACAACGTTTAAATAACAATAGTTAAATAGTTGATTTCAAAGATGGGTTAGTATGATTTAAAATGTACATATATGACTTTATAAAAAAAATCAAGACAATTGTTTCAATCATTATTTATATTTATTTCCATTTGGTGAATTTTTTTTAAATAAATCCGTTCCCCCTAGAATAACAATTATAAATATGAAAATTTTAAGATATATTTTGCAGTCCTTATAAAGAAATTTGAACAAAAACTTACATTAAGTGTAGTTTAATAGAGAATTTTTAGTTTTAATAGTACTTATAAAAACTGCTTTTTCCAGCCATAAAACAATCTACATTATAACTTTGTTAAAGTTCCTATGCTGACTTTTTTGGTTGTTTTTTTTTCCTCCATTTTATAAAATTGAGTTTTGAGAAGTATAAAATCTCCTTTAAAAGATTTGCATGAACTTTTCAATCTCAAAAGGGAGGAAGGGCTGTTTATTAGTACGTCTTAATACTGTTGAGAGAGGAGTTATCCAGCGTGACTATGACACGTCACGTGGGGGATGGAGGACTCAGCGTTTGCGTGACGTAACACAATGTTGAAATAGGGAAAAGTGTTGACATTTTCCCGCAATCTTAGGGATTCGTCACTATGCGTAGAAGTCAGTATTTTTCTAACAGGGGTTCTTGTGACCTTTGGGGAAATACAAAGGTACGAATTTACAGACTTAATTAGAATGGTATTTAGAGTTACATTCAAAATATAAAACTACAGAACGTAATAAAACTCCTTACGCACTTCATTTACATTGGAAGTAGAAAAAGAATGCAAAATTGCTATAAAATATTGCTATAAATATAAATAAATTGCTATAATAAGAAATATAAATATTTTTCTAACAAAAATATATAAAAACATTTTTTGTTTTCGAAATGACAAATTAATTTTTTACACCGCTTCCATATTACATAAATAAATTAAACACAGTAGAAGTGTCATTTCTCTCGCCTTTATTAAAGTATTGTTTTAATGAATAAACAAGCACGCAGCAGCACACAACAACTAACGCATCGACATCGACTTAAACTTGTAGTTGACTTGTACGAACGCGCCACTCATCCTTCCGTTTCATGTTTGATTTTCGTGTCTAGGTCGTTCAGATTAACTAGCCTCGCTAAAGAAGTTTCACTTAAAAAAATATTTTCCCCTTCACCCACTTTCTTCATATTACAAAGCATTGTGACAAAAAGCAATGATGAAGAATCTTTGCAGTCACTAAGATATATTATTGAACATAATTTTGCATACAGAAATTTTAAATGTATTTAAAAAAACGATTACAATTTCCGAATTGTGTGTTCAACTCCATATTAAATTCCGTCGCCTTGTTTAAATAAATTTTTTTTTAAATATATCATGAAATCAAAGCGAATTGGGTAAATTAGAGTAAAATAGGTTGGAAAAGTGTTATTTTTTTTATTCAAAACATTTTTCTACTTTTAAAGAATTATGAATATGAAACATCTTTTGGTGTATTTATGCAATGGGTTCTTTGAGATCATTTTTGAATATGTTTCATATAATTTTCTTAACATTTTAAATTGCTAATTTTTTTCTATACTTTTTTTTAATCACAGAAAATGGGTAATCAGTAGACAATCATGGAATTTTTCTTATTAAAAGGCAAAAAAATTAGTAACTTGAATAAAATAGAATAAATTGCTTGCAACCATCAACTCGTAAAAACTCAACCCAGTATATAAAAATATATATTTAGTAAGAGTCATTCTAAAAAGAAGTTCATTCGGATTTGATTTAAATCACCATCATAGATTAAACTCGATTTAAATCATCCAGAAATTAAAATGTTTGCTGAAATGTACTCCATGAAATGTATTGCTTGGAAAAAAAATTCGAAGCATAAGTTTAACAATGTGTAATTTATATTTATTTTTCAATATATCCTTTTTATCACACACCTCCAATTATGTTTATAACTTCTTCACGTCGCAATAGTAGTACAACGGATAAGGCACTGGACTGCGGTGCCTGAGGATTTGGGTTAAATTCCTGGTAAGTCTTGGTTGCAATTATCGATAATCAATATTTATTGAAAGGGATTTATGAAGGCAGCCTATGTAAACAAGCTATTGAACTTTCTATTCATTAAACTTATTTTTGAGTACATGTCATTTTCAAAAATGAAACTTATGTATTCGGAGCTATGATAAGCTTCGAATGTAATCAAAAATGAGTATATTTTACTTATTTTTGAGTAACTATTTTTAACAGTGCATAAATCCTTTTCAATAAATATCAACAATTACAACCAAGATTTACAGGGAATCGAACCCAGTTCCTCAGGCCCCGCAGTTCAGTACCGTATCAGTTGTACTACCAGGGCGACGTGAAGGAGTTATAAACAGAAGAAATGTTAAAAAGGTGTGCCAAAATAATGGGAAATAAGATAATTGATTTGTAATAACTAATTTTCCATTTAAGCTATCGACATCAAATAATGTGGAAAGCCGCATCTTCTCAACAACTATTTTAAGTTTGTGAGGTCGCTTTGTTAAGATGGTTGAAAAGAAACTGAGATTTGAAATATTAAATCACATTGCTCGTTTTTGAGAAAGTACTATTATATTTATTTTAGTACGTTATCGCTCATTTAGGATGCAATTGTACTCAAAGAAAAGCTAGTGAGTATGTTCAAGTACTCATTTTTAAGTACTTTTTTTACAATGTATTAGTAACTAGCCACAACTAGTTTTAAATGCAAAACATTTAGTTAAAACTAGAATTATCTAACAGAAATTGTTAATTCTAGTATTGCCTAGTTAGTACTGTTATTAATGAAGGGGATATGACAAAACTGGTTCTAACTGATTTCGGGTCTTCACGGTAACAATATATATATAGTGTTTCCAAATACTACAGAAAAAAACCACAAATAAACATTACAGTTGTGATTTAATTATTGATTTATTTCAATTATATAACAAATCTTAAATAATTTAATTCAATATGATGAATGCCATAAAGCTACAAACATAATAGATGTACATTTTTTAAATAAAAGATAAGCAAATACATTAAAGTAGATTGCAATAAATACATATTTAAGCATTTAAAATGCAATATGCTAAATATTTTTTTTAAATCTAATAGAAATATGAAAGCCATCCAAGCACTATCACATAACAAAATGAATGATAAGTAAAAAAAAAATTTTTAAATAAATACCATCAACTGGGGTGACTTTGCCCACCATATTATCTTTGTTCACTTTTTGCACAAAAAAAGTTTCACGCTCTGCAAAAACAGTCTCCAAAGCCCTTGATTCAACCTTACCAAATACAATCTTCTTGACAACGTGAGTATTGAACGTCATAAAGATAGATTATCGGTCAATACTTGTGCATTTTTGGATAAGACCACCAAACATGCGAAATTTTATGTGAGGAATTTTTGTTCGTGCTGACTTCTAAAACGAAAAGCAAGTCAAAGCATATACTAACAATTAACAACATGTTGTATTTTGTTTGTAAATTTAAATTTAAAGACGAAAAGGGAGCTGGGAAAAAGTAATCGACGTTGAAGACACATTAAAAAATAAATGAACTTATTATCAGACTCTTGCAATTTCTAACAATTCTTCTTCCATTTCTTTAAATATATGATTTTTTATTTTGATTTAAATTGGTATGATCTAAATAACACAGCAAAGAATTCGTATTTGTTACTATTTATAAATATGATAATACCAGATAAAAAGTTAAATATTTTAAGTAATGCCTAGGCATTCCATGACGTGTTGAATTACTACATACATTTTGTCATATATTCATAAATTTGTCATATATACATATTTTTTATGAAATGGATAAGATTTACTACTTGAGAAGCAAATAATCAAAACATGTTTGTCCCATAAAGGTGAATCGTGAGAAAATACAAATCTGAATGTGTTGCTAATATGCGGATTACAATCTTTGTAAGCTAACTGAATTTGGGTAAACGATGTTTTGGATAAATTAAATAATCGAGTTCGATTAAAATTTCAAAGGCGAATTCAGTCAAGTAATAATCTAGTTTTTTTAAATTTAAGACAAAACACGTTTTGAATGTTTGCTCTTCACTTATATTTAAAAAATATTATTTAAATCATTGCGTGTTACATAAAATACTTAGAAAAACACTAATATACAACAGCTAAAAATCATATAAAATTACAATGGTAATACTTTTGTAAACTGTAGTTCAGCTAAAATATGAATGCTAAATACCATATTGAAGTAATGATTATTAAATAAATAGTATTATGTATCAAAATGTAAATGTATAAAAATGCAAATAATTATATTTGATTCCAAATGTTAAAATCAGAAAATATATAAAACTTAACAATTACAGCATATATAAAAATATTAAAACATGTCATTTGCTTTAAAATATCAATATTTTAATAGTATATTCAATAAATATATATGTGTTAATATTTAATCGCAGCATACTGTGCAGAAAGATTTGGTTGACTGAATTGTTTTAGAGAAACAGAAAAATTATATTTTAGACTTTATAGTGGTACATACTTTAAAAAAAAATATTTTTAAAACCTGCTACCCATTTCTTATTTGGTTTATCACACATATCAGGCAAATCAGGTTCCAGAATTTCCCTCTTCCATCAAGCATTTTCTACTCCACGATATGGTATTGTTCTGATGATATTCAGAACTTTATATACTTATTATCTTTTTTGTAAAAAGGGGTGCTCAGAATGATTCGATGGGGGTTCAACTTGTTTTCTTCTTAACTTTTCTGTTGTCGAGGGGTCTTGCCACCTGTTTTGGGGGTAGGCAGGGGAGATAGAGATGCGGGGAAGCTCGTTATTTCAGCGGCGGTTACTGTTCTTTGCCGGCGGTGTTTGTCTTCTCGGTGCTGATGCCCCCCCCCCCCCCTAAAGTTGGGGGTGTCCCCGCTCTGGATGCCTTTTTGGAGCGAGGGTGAATCGACAGAGGTGAAAGAGATTCGAAGGTTGACGGAGCTCGAGAGAGGACCTCGGACGACGATTGAAGGGTGAGCAGAAGATCATCAGAATTCTCAATGGGCGCCCATGCCTATTTCTTCAGAGTCCGGCGATGTCCTAGGACCGGACTCGCTGCCAAGCCACTCGAGTAATTCGAACATTCATTAGTTCCTCTCTGCGCACTGAGTCTCACATACTCCCCAGTGCCTCATCCAGCATCCGGCCATCCTTTTCCCGGACACTCCAATGTTCCTCTCAAGCACTGGGCCTCTGCACTGCCGTCTAATACTCCCCAGTGCATCATCAAGCATCCGGCCATCATTCTCCCGGACACTAATAAGTTCCTCTCATGCGCTGGGCCTCTGCATTCTGCCTGACACTCCCCAACGCATCATCAAGCATCCGGCCATCCATTCCCCGGACACTCATACGTTACTCTCATGCGCTGGACCTCTGCATTCTGCCTGACACTCCCCAGTACATCATCAAGCATCCGGCCATCCATTTCCCGGACACACCGAAGTTCCTCTCAAGCACTGGGCCTCTGCATTCTGCCTGACACTCCCCAGCGCATCATCAAGCATCCGGCCATCCATTCCCCGGACACTCATACGTTACTCTCAAGCACTGGGCCTCTGCATTCTGCCTGACACTCATCAGTGCTTCATCGAATATCCGGCCATCCATTCCCCGGACACACCGAAGTTCCTCTCAAGCAGCTAAGTCTTAAACATGTTGGCTTAATGTGTTTTTTTATATACCTTTTAAAATAATTATATTATTTTACTTAATACTTCATTTAGATTTTGGTTTTTATTCAGTTGAGTCCTTTTCGTATCTACTGAGCATCCCTTTCAACTTTTATTACATCTTTATTCCCCCTAGAGTCCTTTAATTATTAATTGTGATTATATTGTGCATATATATAATAAATTAAATATGTTATTTCTGTAATCTGATTATTTTGCCATTCCAATCAATTCACTTATCGATCACTTTGGCCCTTTTCCTATTACGTTCCTGGTATCTACCACAACATCTGGTAGAAGTTACTGACTTAAATCTTAATACCCAAAACGAGCAGTACAGTATACCAATTAACCTTTAGTAACATTATAGTGTACGCAACAGATTTTTTGACATTCATGAAATCGTAATTTCTGGTGTTTTGTATGTACAATATATGAGAGTATTTTTTGCAGAACCACGTCCAGTAACTTAGTTCGGCCTATTCATTATCATTTTTCTAATCATTAGTGATTGTTTAACTTTCGAATCCAAGCAAAAAGATACTCTGAATTATGCTAAAGAACATCCTTATTTTTTCGTTATAATTTCAACTCGTGCTGCAGAATAAAGTATACCAGTGGCCACTTTTGTATACAGGACCCGCTGCCAGATTTAATCTTAGTTTTTATTCATTAGTTCATACGATTAAATTATGTTAATGAGATTACTGGTAAATATGCCAGCAATAAAAGTGAGAATTAATTTGAATTTAAACAAAAATAACAATTTGGACATTTTTGCTTGACATACTTTTTTAAATTGTTATTTAATTTGTTTACCCATTTAATTGGTTTACCACATCTGTTTTTTCCATCGGGCTCCCAATGCAGAACCTCTCTAATCCATTCCGCATTTTCGGACTCCATGATGTGGTAATACCAAGTAGCCTTCATTTCCAATATATTGTGCGAAATCGATTTCTTGTCATTCGTGAAGTCGTTTAATTCCGGTGCATGGGAGTAGTTTTCGAAGCACCACTTCCAATAACTTAGTTCGGCCTTTTTAATGTCCTTTTTCAAAACATTAGTGATCGTCCAAGTTTCGCTTCCGTGCAACAAGATACTTTGAATGATGCTCTTGAAAATATTTATTTTGTTCTCTTTCGTTATCATTTCATCTCGTGCTGCAGAGTGAAGTATTCCAATAGCCTTATTTGTGTCCAGAATCCGCTGCCGGATTTCTTTTTCATTTTTACCATCTAATTGTAATATTGAATCATGAAACTTCACGACTTCTTTCCCTTCAATCATCATATTGTCAATTTTAAGGCTGCCTTTGCCTAAATATGTAATGTTTTCAAATTCTGATAGGAATCCTGTATTGTGTAGATGGCTTCTCAATTTCGAAATTAAAAATTCCATGGTCTCCTTACTATGTGAAACGATTACTAATTTAGAACCGTTTAAGAAATGTGAAATCAATCGTTCGTTTCCTGTTATAACATTTTGTAAATCATTGTTCCAAGCTGTCAGTGCTTCTTTCAAAATACAAGGCAAAACCGATTTGTCCAACATAAAGGTATCATTCTTGATAATATTAATCAATTTAATTGGAAGGCCTGCTTTGAGAAGAATACTAAACAATATTGAAAACTTAATGTCGCATATAAAGTTAAAAAGATCTATTAATACAAAATGCAATGGGGGGTCTTTTTTAGCTGCATTTTTCAGCAGAAGTAGACGTAAAATGAATGTAGCGTCCCTGTCAGACACTATTGGTATCATTACTTTAATGTCTTCAAAAGAAACATATTCCTTCAAGATATTTTGAAAAACTTCTCTCATAACTGTCATTATGGAATGCGTAAAGCCATTTCCAATACAAGATTCAAATAGTTCCTCATTACGAATAGGATTATCTGTACAGTATATTTCTCTAATTTCTATCGGTATTTCTTTTTCTTCCTGAAATATTTTATTTATTAATTCACATAAAAGATTCACAGCTGTCAAGCCACTATATTTCAACAACTTTAGAGTCAATCCACCGGGAAAAGGAATGGAGCAATCATCATTCAGATGATTCAGCTCCTTTTCAATATCCTCAGGATTCACAAAACGTATTTCACCTATATTAACTACAGGAACGACTTTCTCGCGAATGTTTAAAGGGAAAATGTGTTCACTGCGCATTTTTAAAGTACTAGGATATTGGTTTTTCAAATCGTGAACAATGTCCCACGAAACTTTGATCTTCCTGTATCTGCCGTTATTCATAATTTCAGAACAAATTCCTTCCCAAACTTGGTTTTTATATTTTATAAAATCTTTTTCTGTCTGACACTCTCCAGACAAAAACACACTCTCATTCCATTGTTGTATCATCTGCCTCCAAACTGTATTTTTATGTTTTATAATATCGTCTTTGGTCCAAAGACGGTCTTTAGAAATAAACAAATCATCCCAATATCTTATAAAATCGTCTTCGGTCCGATGGCCAAAATTAAACAAATCCTCTTCCCATTGGCATTCCCTCATCATTCTTTTCCGAACTTCACTCTTGGCACGTTTAAATTGGGAATAATCTAATCTCCCTTCATCCTTTAACTCATTTATTTCATCTAGTTTGAACTGATCGATCCTTCTCTGCCGAGATTCACGCAAATCTCTGATTTCTTGGTCTCGCAAGAAAATTCCCAACTGATTTTTCTTTTCTGGGCCCAACACATAAAACGCTGCTGAATGCATATTTACCTTCAAGCATTGATACATTTCTTCTGTTGAATTAGGATCATAAGAGTAATTATTCAATAGATTTTCCAATATTTCTTGATATTTTTTTCGTATTTCTACACTGTACAGCAGGTAAGTTCTGTATTTCGGATAACCAAGTTCCACAACGATGTCTTCATGCACAAGGCGATTGTCAAGGATGTCTTGTAATACATGACTTTTGAAAGATAAAGTTGCCTCAAGAAATTTATGATCAGTTCCACACTCCAACCACCTACAAGCCAAAACATCCTCGACGAAGAAGGACGTCTCCTGCTTCGTGATACAGAAGTCAATGAGTGACCTACGGTGGTTTGTAGTACTGCTTTCCGGATCTTCGTGGCGTTTCGGCGTCAATTTGCTGTCAAAGTACCACGTATACTTGTGCATGTCTTCGTGATTGAAGAAAGTGTTCTGTATCTTCAATTTCCAGCGACTGCACAGTGAAGTCAGCCTGGAGCCGTTGTCGTTCATTTTCTCGTATTCTCCATACTTTCCCACAACTTTACTTTTCGAGTCCATACCAACCCTCGAATTAAAGTCTCCTAAAATGACCAATTCGTGGCAGTTGCAGTTACTACGTTCCAGGAGAATTTCTAAGTCCTTTTGAAAACTTTTTTTGTATTCGGATGGAGCACAATTGTCCAACCAGTAGACACCGATTACGACGACAGTTATCCCGCAAATATTCAATTCGGTCATGATAAGCCTTTCCCGCTTTTCAATAAGTGGCACCATATTGTTCTTGTAATTTTCCGTGTACGTGTAAAAGTCGCATGGGGCGAATTCTTTTTTAAATATAATGGATAGACCTCCACTTGCATGTTCGTCACTTTTTTCTTTATCGCCTCCACTTGCAGTTTTGTCTTTTAGTTCTTTCTTTTTGCCACTGAAAAGGTGAATGTAATCTTCGAACTCTTCAAAGCCAAAATCTTTTTCTTCTAATAAAAGTTTTGTTTCTGTCAGCACGACAACATCCATATTTTCTCTTCTGATCTCCGAAAAGACTTGTTCTATCTTTTTATCCAGTCCACGAACGTTCCACGTTCCAAACCTGTACGATCGACGTGTGTTCTCCATTTATGTAGTTATTACTCTATATGCGTGTGTGGTTTTAAATGAAAACTACACTGTGAAAAAAGTACTTAAAAATGAGTACCTGAACATACTCGGTATTTCTTTGAGTACAATTGCATCGTAAATGAGCGATGACGTATTCAAATTTAAGCAACCGTGCTTTTTTAAAAAAAAATAACAAGTATAATTTAATATGGCTAATATCAGGTTCTGTTCAAGCCATGGTAACAAAGCGACCTGACAAACTTAAAGTAGTTGTTCAGAAGATGGTTTTTCCCATTATTTGATGTCGATTGCTTTATTGGAAACTGAGTTATTACAATTCAATTATCTTACTTCCCATTCTTTTGGCACACCTTTTTAACATTTATTCTGTTTATAACTTCTTCACGTCGTCCTGGTAGTACAACGGATAAGACACTGGACTGAGGTGCCTGAGAAATATGGGTTCGATCTCCGGTAAGTCTTGATTGCAATTGTCGATATTTCTGGAAATTGTTTTATGAAGGCATCCTATGTAGGCCAGCTGCTGTTTTATTCATTTTTACTCATTTTTGTGTACATGTCTTTTTCAAAAATGAAATTTATGTATTCGAAACTATGTAATCAAAAATGAGTAAATTTTACTTATTTTTCTGAGTACCTATTTTTAACAGTGTAGGATCGGATCGTTTTATTACTAATATATTTTCGAATATACTCTTTTCCGATAGTCAACAGCAGGAGTTTTCATAACAATTCCTATACCTGAAACACAACAAAGAAAATTTATGAGTATACAAAAATGCATACATAATTGCAGTAATACGGCAATAATGTTATATTGAAAAATATATTTAGTTTTTTGATCGTGAATATTTTCTAGGGGACGTTACAATAAAACAGAGCGTAACCTTTTAAAGTAAGGAATTATCTAAAAATTAATTTGAAAACTACCTACTTTCTTTATAAAATTACTAAGTTATAAGGAAACTCTTTAAAGTTAATTACACGTTTACAAAATATGTAAACAACGTAAAAGGTAAAAATGTCCGAATTTATTCATCAGAAAACAAAATTACAAAATATAACCGATTTTTTCAAAGTTAAAGTATGTTAATTTCTATACGACACTTTTAGATAAAAACGTTTAATAACAAACATATGCCAACAACGAAATACATACCGATTTAGTTTTCTGAGAAGAGCGTAATATATTCAAAATTATTGACAGAACGTAATGATACTGAACAAATATATATTTGTGTTATTTTCTTAAAACGTGCACTTTCTGGCTGTACAAAAAATATTTTATATTTAAATTTGAAAAACTTTCTCTTTTACTATCATTTACAGTAATAAAGATATTCATACAAAATGTTTACCAAAAAAATCAAACCATGAACATGATATTGATGAAAGTGGAAAACATGAAATCAATTTGAGAAATTTTTGAATGGAAAGTGTTGACAAAGCCGTTTAACAACTTGAAATGTGGCTATTATGTCACAACGTTTTCTTGTATTGAGTTTATGCTTGATTATTGTTTGTATTAAGTTATGCCACTTGATAGAAATTCGAATACAATTAATTAAAAAATTGCGTTTAAAAAAATTAAATATCCGAACTTAAGGGAACATTGCCATGCAACATCTGGCCCCTGTGTACAAATACGGCAGTTTAAATAAAAGAAGTTCGCAAAGATTTCGATGAAAACTATAACTCCCAACACATCATTTTAAAACGATTGGCGAAAACTCTTCGCCAAGTCAATAATTTTAAAACATGGGGGCTATCATATATGCGACTAAAATTTACTGATACACGAATTTTCTATTTTAATTGTTTATTTGGTATGTATTTTTAAAAGCTTCTACCAAATTAATCAGAGAAAATACAGAAAATTATTCATTTTACAGTATCTACGTAAAGTTACTAGTTATCAGTTCCTTCTCTCAACCTTAAATTTAAAACAAATTTTCCTACTAACCATAATTGCCCTAATGGGCGACATATAAATTTTTAAAAACACAATTAAACTTAGGCCAACAGTGACATCGACTATGGTTTCCAGCCACAAAATAATTAAAATACTAAATCATTCACTAATCGACCACAATAATTTACTCACTGTTGCGGTGGATAGGAACCTGGATATGATTTGCATTCAGGACCAATACCTGTTCTCCGATAGGCAACTAAAACTACCGACCCATTAAAAAATTTTTTCATTAGAAATAAACGATGCTCAAATTGTAACTTGTAACAATTCGATTTCTATTAAATTTAAATACCAAATTGGATCAGCTGTTTTTCTTGAAATGAAGTATCAAAATCTTAAGTTTGTATTGGGCTCCGTTTTCTTAAGACCAAATGATGATATCAAAAGCCAAATTGAACAATTTAAAAACATTAAATTTATTAATAATAAATTCATCCTTTTGGGTGACTTCAATTGCATATCCCGTGGGGCTACGATGAGAAAGACAGAAGATGAATGTTTTTAGTTAACCTCATGTTGTAAAATAACTTAATTTTGTGTACCTTTTTGGAATGTGGTTATTATTTTGCCTGTTATCGGGCACATGGAAATCCGAATCTCACTATTGCCAGTCCGGAAATGGCAGAATCAATAGACAACTGGAAAATTCTTAATCTTGAATCCTGTAGTGATCATAGATATATCGAGAGCCCCTGAATCGCAGCCACTGATTCTAGGCGAGTCTGACCACGCATAAGAATGCCAAAACATATTCTACCAGCGTCCTTCATTTCGCATTCCAACAAATACTTTCGTTCAATGTGGAGGTAGCCCCTCAAATAAGATCAATACATATTGTCTAATATCTTTGCATATAAATGTAGGAAATTAACGAAAATTTATATGTAGATTATTTTGAGGGCGGGGAACATTTCTGCGCTATCAAAAGTAGGTGTTGCTATTGAAAATTTTAAAGTTGGTACGGATTCGAGTATGAAGATAGCCCCATATGCAAATTTTTTGAATATCAATGTGTAAGAGACTTTATTCCATACAAAATGGTATATTGAGTTTAGTCCTACAATAAATAGTAGCCGAGAAACCAGGGGTGGTTCGGTTTTTTTTCCCCGGCTGTACAAGCAACATAACATAGATGTCTGATTTTTTTTAGGATTTATTGCGCACCAAAGTTGTAAAGATAATTATGAAACACCCAGTATTTTTAAAGTTAACAATAAGGCGACACACTAGAATAAATTGTTGACATTTTTATCGCATGTTGATTCATTAGGTATACTTTAAATAAACTAGAATTTAAGAAGAACGACAGAACAATGATAATAATAAAATGGCAATAATATTAAAATGGTTATCATATGAAACATAAATTAAAAAAAAAAAGGAAAACCGACTTAAAAAACAATGCGCTAAAAAGTAAAAAATAATTTTTAATTTTACGAAAGAGTTGAAAAAAAAAATTGTATTATTTAATATCAATTTTATACTTATTAAAAGTTTTTCAAATCGGTGCCATAATTTATGTATATTTTTTGTAAATTAGCACCAACTTCAAAAATTTGTAATAAATATAAAATTGATATTAAATTATTCATTTTTCTCTCTTTTGTAAAATTACAAATATTTTTTTTATTTTTTAGCGCATTTTTAAAAAGTCGTTTTTTTTTTTTAAGATTATTTTATTTTTCTATTTTTTATTTTAGTAGGGAGCTTGGCTCCCTGCTATTATTCATTAAGAATTCAAGTTGTTACTCACATTTTTTAACGTCTCTGATCTGGTTTAATAAATACCGGTTAGAGAAAACTATAAGTATTGTCTCAACAATGTATATAATAAGCAATCCCTATCCATGCTAATAAATACCGGGTGAATAAAATGCCATTTGTTGTACAATATTTAATGAACAATAAAAATATTTTCAAATCGGATAAATCATTTGTAAAAAAAGAGTAGTTAATCAATATTTCCGAATATATAACAGCGGATAATCGAATATTTTTTTTTTGCAGTTTTAGCCAAAGTGGATTTTTTTCTATTTATCAAAAATAATTTTCGAAATCGGACAATATTTTTTTAAGGGTCCGGTTATTAGAGAATTCCGGATAGTTAAATGCCGGATAACCGGACATATTTTTTTCACAAGTTACCTAAGTGAGACATCCCCTATCCAACAAAAAAAGAATGTTCTAAATATCTGAATTAGAACAGAAATCTTGCGCGAACATACATATATATATTTTTAAATAACCTAACAGTCGAATTGATAACCTCTCTCCTTTTAGAGCGCTTTGCAGGTTTTATTTTAATGTTTTGGTTGGCGTGCATTTCTGTCGGTTAAAAAACAGTGATAATAGCATTGATAGTTGTAATAACAGTATAAATAATAACATTAAAGGTATTATAAACTTAATATTATGATAATATAATCAATATTTATGATAATAATATAATATTGTAATAATGGAGTTAATAAAAATTTATATTACTGGCGATAATAAATAATGATCGCTATATAACGGGATAATAAATCAGAATTAAAAAAAAGTTGTATTGGCATTATACACTTACGGTATACGGACGTTGTGTTATTGTTGCAGTCCATAAGAAGCTTCAGAGAGAGTGTCGCCATCCTACGAAACCCTTCCGACACCAGAAAACCGGTTGCTCTTCACAACCTTCAGCAGGACGGAAGTTATCCCGGGCATACGTCAATCGGATGTTTATGTTTAATGTTTTTCTTTTCGAATAGACTTCTTTTAGTAATAAGACGCCTCTAAAAAATTATTGATTTTCCTCATTTTTAAAACAGCTTGCAATCTGCCTTATGATGTTGCTTCTTACGTCTCAATTTAGAATTCGGAGAAAGAATTTATAAGAGAACAAAATTGGCGGCGAGAAACAAAAAGCGCCAAATGCAGCAACCTTTGTCGAAGGTCGTATATCAGCCGAACCCTTGAACGCCATGGTTGCTGGGGAGGAGGGGGGGGTCTTGAAAGTCCATTTGTGACATTACATTAATCGCTTCCAGCAATTCCTTGTTCCAAATGTTCCTAAAATTGATTTTTTACTTGAAACGCTCTTAGATTACTTTAGATTCCACCGCACTATATGAAATAATTTTATATTTCTGTGGCTTTTCATGCAGAGCATTTGAGAAAGAATTTTAAAATTATCTTTTAATAAAATTAAATATAAAATAATATATTAAAGTTAAATTAAACTTCTCTTAACAATTAAACAAAAAAAAATATTAAGCACTCTATAACTAAAATGCTTACTACTAGAACAATTATTCCGCTTTTTTATGATTTCATAGATGATATATAGATACATAAACAATGCGTTTAATTTTGTTAATTACATAATTAAAATTGGGAATTAATACCGATGAAATAAATATATATTTTTAAATATTAATATTAGATGACTCTTGAAGAGTTAGTTCAAAGTATTTTGTTTTGACAGAAATTATGACGAATATATTATAATTAATACTTTTTTTAGAAAAAAAAAATTATGATTTAATTTCGAAAGTTTATCTAAATAAACTAATATATTTTTTTAATGTCTTTTCCTTTAACTGTCAAAAAATTCGTGGTCATTTTTTTATATTTTCAAATTCCACAAATTATTTTCATAAAATTAATATTAAACTATATAGAAAATTATTTAAATTAAAAATATATATATTACTTATTTTTAATTTGCCTATAATATATAGTAGGGTGTATAATTAACCGTTCAAAGTCATTTTTACCAATAAATTACATTTTTATTTACAACAAACCTTCTTCTGGTGAATTTTCTTATATAAGTCATTACAAGAAAATAAAACTCAAGAGTGTTAAGGAGTTAAAATTTAATTCCAAAAAATTAAATCTTTTTAAAATTGCCAAGGAGAGAAAATGTTTGGTTCCGGGATACCTTCCCATGAAAGGCTGCTCCTATACGCCGCGGCGCAAGTGGCGTTGCTATAGAAACGCCAATATGACGTCACCAAACGTAGGGACGCTGTCGTCACGCTGTAAAAGTAAACAGTGGTGATCACGGAAAGCAACTGTCTCTTTCCTCCAGTCTACTGATAAGCTCCAGAGGCAAAAAAAAAGCTGTCTCTCTTTATGAAAGAAAGAAAATTTCTACACAACCTCTGCTGAAACTTTATATAAAAATCGTAAACAATAATTAACACATTGTTAGTGGCGACTGAAAAAAACACGGTTTTGGAAAGGCGCGCGTACAAAATATTCATAAACCAAACACAAATTGCAAACCAATATCAGGCACTCATATATTTTTTTTAAAGTCAGAGTTACAATGCAGCCCATCACTTTCTTTTTGACTTGATTAATGATTGAAAACTTTAAAGAAAGAACCTAGCGTTAATTTATTACGTCTCGCTATTTTTTGTACTCCCTTCCCCACTGACACGTTTACATTACACCTATGACACATGGCGAGAATTTTTTGCAGATAAAAATCAGTCGTTAAAACTTCGATTATATGTATTTTACCGAACAACCCATTAGAAAGATAACGATTTCTATAAAAAGTTACTTAAACCAAAGTGCGTCCAAAAATTAAAAAAAAAAAAAAACACACAGTTTTGCTTTTTTACGCAACTACTACCCACCTCCCCCCATGTTTTGCCAAAGTTACACATGATGCACTTACGGGCCCATAATTCCAGGTGAAAAACTAAACTAGAGATAAATGTCTTACTATCGTGTAGGATATGGCCGCATCGGTTTAGTTTAAATCGGTTGCTTTTTTATTTAGTTTAAATAAGAAAAGAAAGAGTAAAATCGACAGGATGCTTTAGTATTTATTAGGAATCGATAAAAATCTATTTAATTATTGAAATGCAAAATTGATTTTGTAAAATAAAAATAAGAAGAAATGGAACATTATCCATAGACATCTTGCAAACAGGGTTTTTAATTTTTTTAACATTTCAACATTTTTTAATACTCAAGTTATCCGATTTAGGTTTATTAGTACGCATTTATTCTTGTTTTCAACAAAAATTAAAGATTTGTTGCTCGGGAATCCAGTGAATGTTTTATGTAATGACAGATTTAATGTGCGCCAGTCTCATTATACGGTAGATGTTTTGACGATCAATAACGATCGCGCTGCTCTCAAGACCTACAAATCCTCCGACCAGGATATCGGGATGTACCAAAGATTATGCAAAATAATTTTGACTTGGCGACTGCTGCATAAAAAAAAAAGTAAAAAGTTGTTTACAAGCGTTCATTTCTCCAGCTAGTAGTGCCATCTATCGAGCCACGTACGAACGAATAGTGCATCAGCCATATGAGATACGCATCGATTAAATTTTTTTATACACTAATTTAAATTTAATAAAATTGACATTTACGTCTTTATAGATTTAAAATATTAAACAGGTTGATATAAAGTTTTGGTTCTTTAAAGAAATAAAATGCCATGTAACACACTGTGCAAACTATTCCAAGTGATTTTAAAAACATACTACGAGTGGAAACACATTTTAATAATAGAATATTCGAAATAAATATAAAAGTTCGAAACGCTTTCCTAATATGTATCGAGCTGCCATCTGTTGTTGTATTTGCAAGTTATATGCTTTGTGAAAACAGAACTAAATTTATTATCAATTAAAATGATTTATTTAAATAGCGAATATAATTCTATTAATTGAATAATTTAGATTCAATTATACGGCGGTCTGAATCGGACAAGAAACAATTTTTTTTAAGCAGCTATAAAAACAACAGCTACAAACTTTACATACATACGGATAACTTAATCCCAGCATAATTTACTTTAGTACCAGCAACGAGGTTATTGCGGGATAGTATCGAGAGAAAAAAAGTTTATTGAATTCAATTAGCTGAGCGGGACCCTTTGTTGTCGATCGACCAACCAGGATTTAGTTCCTCTTCACGATTTTACCCACCGATGTAGCAACTCACCGGATATGATGAGGACATTTGGCCTACGACAGATTTATTGTGCGCCCGTTCTCTTTATACGGCGGCTGTTTTGACGGCCAATAACGATCTCTGAACAAGGTACTTTTCTGAGCAGCCCATCGCGGGCGTTTCGTTCTGAGAGGATCGGGTAATTAAAGATTATACTAAATACATAAAACTTTTCACGCACAGCGATTGTTCCATATAAAAAAATTGGAATTGTTCACAAGCAGTTTATTCTTCCACCTAGTGGTGCCATCTATTAAGCCACGTTCGAATGAATAGTATACGAGTAATTCGAGATATGCATTATACGAGATACGACCTCAAGTTTTGGGTAATTATTTTTTCACGTTTCAGCTTGGTTTTCCAAGACACCAAATATTTGCATTTTTCTTACCATTAATAAAAAGGGTAACAAAGTTATTGAATTCGCTATAAAGTAAAAACTTTAAACGCAATTTTTTTTGGAAACCATTGTTTGACGACTACTTGATTAAAAAAGCATTTCCAGCTCCGAGCTGTCTTCAATAAAAACCGTCCATTACATTAACACAAAATTTGTGAACACATTCTAATCTTTAAAAAAATACCGAGAAAAAAATAATTCATATACACTTATTTTTGTTATTATTTAAAACTAATTCATATACACTTATTTTTGTTATTATTTAAAACTAATTCATATACACTTATTTTTGTTATTATTTATAGTTTAAACATGGTTTTTGTTAAGATACTTATTCAGATTGGAGGACTGAGAATTCGGACAGACCAATTAAGTACATGTTTTAAGAAATGACCTCAAAAGTTGTTTGCCTACACATCGCCATATTTGATCTCTTCGTTTTCAGGTTCGATAGCCACACAACGAGTATTTGTAGTGTAATAAAGCTCATCAAGCTGCATTCGTGGACGATAAAAAGCTGAAAAATTTGGACTCGTTTATCTGTTTGTATTATCAGTCCTCCAATATTGTTTCACACACAGAACAGAATCGCTTCAAGTCAAAAGGGCGTATGTCACACTCACTGATCTCTAACTGTAACTTCTGGATAGGGCAAGACATTTTGTTGACTTGAAGCCGATATGGAGGCCGCCATGATGGGGCACACTTTTCTTGATACCGCAATATTTCGTATATATTTCATGTTAAAATACGCCGACATATATTATTTTAGGGTAGGTTATTTTTATTTTATTTTTAAACCCATTTTAAATGTAATCTGCTATTAAAATAGGAAGTCATTTGCAAGTCAAAGTAGAAGTAGTTAAAAAGCAAGAGCAAAAACTATCTGTTTGGAAATATAAAAATTAATTCTATAAGAAGAAAATATAATATTTATATATATTTAATACTTCTACAATTCTTTGGTAATAAAAAACACCACTAAATCATTTTTAAAAAAATGTTGGGGCACCGTATGGCAGCTTTCAATTGGTTTCAACGCGCCCGTAGAGGACACAAAGTTTGAGCCTTCCAGCAGTTACAGTTCAGTGGTCACACTTTCTTTGAAAAACTCCGACATTAATTTGAAAAAATATGTCACACCACTGAGCTCAAATAATCACTGGAGGGAAGACTAAGCGTGCACGCTTTACACACCCTTTTGGGCCAAGTTAGAAATATAACGTTCTTTTTCATGGCGTTTAGTTGAGCAGTCATCGTGCAAATGCCAAAGTAGAATGTTTTCTCACTCTTATTATCCTCCCAGTTAGCCCAGTCCTTTTTTTTTTTTTTTAGCTCAGTGGTTCATCTACCATTTAAACAGGTATATTATCCTTTTGATGCTAGGCGTTAGCTTTACGGATACACTTTTGACAAATCCTTTCCGTAAAATGTTAATAGAAAACTTGCAACAACTTCATTACTCTAATAAACGATGGCATCCGCCCCGTTGTTAACCGAGAGTGCGGTTGAATGAAGACACGGACGACAGCGGCGATTTTTATTAAGTGGAGGATTTTCACTCCAACCTTCCTTGTACAAGACATGAGCGTATGAAGTACAATCATTATTAAAAAAAATTAAGGACATCAAAAACATTAATTACAATGAGTAGTACATTTGTGAAATTCAGAATAACAATTGCCAAGTTTTACATCAGTGTGTTAAGCGGAGTGCCGCATCATTTTTGAACGAAAACCCTTTTACATGAATGCATAACTTAATCCCACACCCTTACTGAAAAAGAAATCACGTAGAATTCTTCGCCAAGGCATTTAAAAAAATACTGAAAACATCCCCTTGCGTACCTATTGTAGGTTAAACTCATATTTGTGTTAATTTATTGAGAGATCCTCAGGAGGAAACTTAACGAAATTTGAATCCAAGAATCCAATTAGGAATCTGACTTTTAAAATAAAGTTTCCTAAATGTATAAAAAGGTTTTTAATATTATATTAAATAAATTACTTTATCTTGAAATCAGCTTAAGAAGAATTGATTTTGTTTTAAATGTTATGTTCAGTGACAATCAGGGACCTCTAACTAACTTCTGGATTGGGCAAGATTTGTAAACTTAAAAGCAAATTGAAGGATTGAAATTGTACCCCACTTTCAATAGTTCATATATTTTTCATGTTAAAATAAGCCGACATGCTGAGTTTTTCTACTTTTTTAAAACCCATTTTAAATGCAATCTGCAATTAAGATAGTCATTTACACTCAAATTTTTAGTGAACAAAGTGATTTTTACACACAAAGTGATTAAAAAGCAAGTGCAAAAACTAGTTTGGAAATTTAAAAATTAATTCCATAAGAAAATATTTATATATATATTTAATATTTCAACAATGCTGTGGCATTAAAAAACGCCACTAAATTCACTAAAAAAAAATTGGGGTTCAAGTATAGCTGCTTCCATATTGGCTTCAAAGCGCATTGTTGGTCCTGCCAACAAGATCACCTGTACCGAGCCAACCAGGTCACAGACCACTTCCCCCTTGGCGAACTCTGTCAAATCAACAAGAACTGAAGTGAACTCTCACCCGATAAACACAATAAAAACACCGATCAATCGTGACCGGTGAGACTATCGAAACGTGGATAAGCAGCTTGCCTTGCATGGCAAAAAACCACTCATAATTTCTTGTAATTCAATTTAATTTTTCACAATAAGTAATTGTTTTTCCTTCATTTAAATAATAAAATCGTAATTTTATATACCCTCATAGCTTTTAAATTTCAAATATAAGCACACCACAAACCTTCAGCGCCCATAGAGAGAAACAAGTTTTGAGCCTTCCAGAACTTACAGGTAGGTTTCAGTGTTCACAATATCACAACGTACGTACCTACTTTAATCTCCAAACAAAAAAAAGGCAAAGAAATATTAAAATGTGGTAATTATTAGGCTAATCCTTAATCACGCATTAAAGGGATGCGTGACAGAGGTTAGACTTGTTTGCGGGATTTTAAGTTCGTGCGTATAGACAAACAATATCGCTTCTTTATGTTCAGAACTAGGATGTTGTAGTCGTTCATTGTAGAAGTTCTAATACGTCCACATTAAAAACTATTTTACAATGTTTAGTAATTATTATTTTAAATAACTTAATATACGAGTATTCCAGATGCAAAAGCAGCTATATACACTAAAAATTTGAGTGGATTGCGAAACATTTCAAAATTTAACCAGGGGTTGTTGCTTGATTTCATGCATTTTGTCGCAATTGCTCAAGTCGGTTAAAAAGAAAATGAAAAATGAGTATTCTTTTCAAAAAATACCCATTCTACTACAAAACGCAATTGTGTACTCCTTTAAACATATAAACTCCTAAAAAAAATCAAATTTACACCTACAATAATCTCCAAACAACTCCACACGAAGATAAAGTCCAATGTATCTCTAAAAGCAAACCCAAAATACTCTTAAAATAATAATTACCTGAAATTTAAAAGAAGCTATTGTGTGCGATATAAGTGTTATTGCATTCTTTAAGTTGATCAACCAAAAGCGTACGTACTCTTAATGGTAAAATAATGTGTCCCCAAAAGAATGTCCAAGTATACCCCTAAAAGAAAAAGCCCTGGGCCTTATAAATAAAACAGAAAAGCTTAAGTGTATCAGCAAGAAATGAACGACCATTTCCCTATCACACCTGCGTGTTCGTAAAAGAACAATCCAGTACATATAAATATTCTGTAACCTGGCAACATTCATAACGAAAACTTTCATGTAATAGGCCCTGTGTTGCCAAGTGGGTCTTAAAAATAGGGACCCACTTTAATGTTTCTTTTTAAATAATTGCTATTTGAGCTTGAACTTAAGGTGTAAATGTATTCAATAGTGTTTTGTCTACCCTCTCGTGTGTTCCTGCTCTGTCACAAAACAACAATGGTAACGGGACCCGTAACGCCTTTTCACTGCGTGTCGAATCCAAATCATAATGCTCATACAGGAAACTATGCTTAGGGCTGATAAGAAATTCTTCATTCCAAATTATATCACCTGTCGCACAGATAAGAGCCATTAACCCTCAGCTCAGAGCAATATTAATTAAAAATAAACTACCTCATCATCAAATTAACATTTCAAATCTAAATCGCATTGAAGCAAATGCAAATTCTTTCGATTTAAAATACAATGACCCAGTTATTTTTACCTCTGTGTATGTGCAGATGCAAAGATATAAACAGCATTTTCAAAGTTGACAATAATCTTGCAATTGCAGGGAACTTTATCGAGCACCAAAAAAATTGGAACAATTCAAACAATAATACAACTGGAGTTCAAATTATGAAATTTTAACAAATAATAAAATTGAACCGGCGTTCCCTTCTACACCATCGCATTTTGCTGGCGCTCGCATCTCTACTAATGATTTAGCACTCATAAAAGGTTTTCACTTTCAATACAAAATTGAATATCTCCCTAAACTTTCATCAGATCATAATTCTTTAATATGTTCAGCCGGGGGAAAAAAAACGAACCACCCCAGGTTTCTCAGCCACTATTTACTGTAGGGCTAAACTTAATATACCATTTTGTAGGGAATAAATACATTGACATACGAAAAATTTGCATAGTTTTTCTAACGTCGCTATACCCAAGTCTCAACTAATCAGAAATTACGTTTGCTCGATATAACTACTACTGTTGCATCTGTGTAAAGCTTGATTAGTGTAGGATACCGCTACTTTTGTTTTTAGGTGACTTCTTTTTAACTTTTTGTTATTAAATAACGGAATTTTGCTCATTTACTACATTTTAAAATTGAAGCCAAAGCTATGAAGTACCTATTGATACCAAAATGTTCATTTTTCGAATAATATAACTCGGATATAACTGATTTTGCATTGGGCCACTCATATTAAAATTGTATTTAACAACATGTGAGGATTTATAAGAAATATAAAAACAAATATTACTTTTCCTTTGACAAAAACTTGCACCCGCTCCAAAACTAAATTCTGGTCACATTCCTTATCCTATATATTCTACAGTAGAAAGAAACGAGGTCACGGCTAAAAAAATCTGCTCCATATTAGAACACCACGCAACTTTTTAAAAAAGAACAGGAACGGGATGTAAATATCCGGAAGAGTCCGCAATCCAGATATGTTATGTGGGTAATATACTTATTACATCGACACCAGTGCTTCATGGCAGCCACGTGAATAACTGGAAACCATAAATTAAGAGTTCAATATTTCCCTTCATTCTTCTGCGAAAAGAGTGGAAAACTTCTTGTAAAAAGTTGTTTATTGTCCACACGTGAATTTGGACCAGACTTTTCTTCTTCAAGTTCGCCGTCTTTCCTCCATTCAGGGCAGCGGACTTCATTTTCGTCAGAAAAACGAATACATCACAGATGGACGTCCGCACCACTCGACAGGAGGCGGCTGCTATTTCTCGGCTGAAATACACACAAAAAAAACAACAATTAAAAGCAATCCGTGTACTGTGTGGCGAACTTTGCCACGCAACAAGAAGTGTCGCACTCGATTACGATATTTATACACCATACACGCAGGGAAAGATTTTTCATTGGGTGTTCCATGACTGAGAAAAACAGATTTCTTTAAAAGGTATCCCCCCTTCCCCCCCCCCCCTCCCCCCCAAATCAACCAAAATTATCTCTCATCCACGCCAAAATTTCGCCCCCCTCCCCTCTCCAACAATTTTTTTTCAAAGAAATTATTAATTTTCATTCATGTACACAGGAATATGTCGGCAGATAACTATCGAAACAACTACAGTCATCATTGTCAACAACTATATTTAACAGTTGTCTATAACTATTTTTAAAATAAGTAAATCACTCCCCAGTTATATTAAATAAATTTATAGAACAAATTTACATTTTGAAAATCGTTATTACATGGTTTCCGACTTTCAGTAGGACACGTTTGAACCTTCCCACCCCGCTCCTTTACCTGCGTACCAGCTTATACAGGACGAACTTGAATGGAAACATTACATTTTCTGGAACATCCTTGCTGCCTCAGTGGGAAAAATCAAAAACAAAAATGGCAAACAAACAAAAAACGTTTGGAACATGGTACAATTCTTTTTTTTTTTTTACATTACTGCCAGAGACTGATTTACGGGAGGGCATTCGGGGCACTTGCCCAGGGCCCCCATTTTAAAGGGGCCCCCAAAAATGATTTAATACTAAATGTATGTAAAAAAGTTAAAAATAAATTTACTAACGATTTTTTTTAAAAATCAATTAAATTTATTTTAATCAAAAACTTAAATTTTTTTTAAAAATAAATCTTTAATTGTTTTGCAAAACTTATATTATTTTACCCAATTAAATCAATTTCACTTTTCAGCACATTCATGATGTACGTTACCTTTTGCATTGCGTTTTTCAAAGATATGCGCTTTGGATCACTAGTAAAATTGAATTAATGACCAAGGTCCAAGACCATAAACAAGCTGTGTTTACTAATCGCACGTAGATATGTCATTTACCGGTACTTTTTCCCTATACCAAATTCCCTAATATTGTAATCATTAGGGATTTGCTAGCTATAAAATGGGTAGAACATACGAATCTGGCTCAACTAAAAAAAAAGCTAAAAAGGAAGAAAGAACAGAACTAGAAACGTATGAAAAAACTCTGTTGCAGAATTGACCATTAACGTTAATTCAAATTCTCAAAAGCAGAAAATTAGTAGTTTTAAAAAAAAAAATTATATTTGCATTAAAGCTGCTGATTACGTCATTTTGTATTGTGTGCTTGTGCATAAATTTAGCAGTTTTATTTTGCGTTACGTCGAGGGGCCCCTTAATATTCTTTAGCCCTGGGCCCCTAAGCTTGTAAGTCGGTCCCTGCTTACTGCTCTGTCCGCCATACGTCTGTAATATAACGGATATTGATTACCGACTAACAAATTTCCACGTCAATTCCGATACCTTATTCTCTGAAACTATACTGCATCGATTTGATAAAGAATTGATTTTGGAGTGCTTTTAATGACCTGTAAAATAGTTTACGAATTCTTAACCGATTTCAAAAAGGTAGTTTAGGTTTTTCTTAAATTTGCGATTCCTTTTTGCAAAAATATTTTTAAGCTGATTTCACACATTCCGAAATAAGTAATTAAAAACGCCATGACAAATTCGGGCCGTAAATAAAAGCAGATCTTTTTCCGCTCGTTTAACTCTTTGGGGCTAGGTGGATTAAAAACTGCCCCACCCTTTGCTTAGCTTTTTATGCATGGTGGGATATATTTTAACCCACCATGAAAAGTTGAAGTTACTCATAAGCATACCGTTTAATATTCTTTTAAAAAGTTTTTCATTATGTTTGCAATGCTATGCACCAACGGTAAATGCGTAAATAAGTGAGATATTTTTTTTATACAAATCAAAAGGCATGCAGTAAGTTGTGTGTGATGCTGTGATTAAGGTTGGAGCATTGTGTGATGTAGTGAACTGTGCAACTAGAGAGGGTTTATATTTTCTTTAAAATCGTGTGCCTCAAAAAGTGAAGGGGTAATTTTTGGACTAAACTGTAAGAAATATATCAAGCTAAGGTACTGTGGTAAAACATTGGAATAAGGACTCCCATTGGGGTTCCCCCCAATGGGAGTCCTCATTCCAATCGTGCCGTGCGGATTAATACTATTCGGAAGAGAAAACATTCTACTTCACATTCTACACCGTTAGTCGTATTCAGTCGATCTTGAGTATTTGATTAGTTATTATTTTCTTTTCTTGGAAGAAAGTATGGAAAAACATAAAATGTGGAATTAAAACTATAATGCCATGCACTTACCATGAAATTAAGTGCATGGCATTATAGTTTTAATACCACATTTTAATGTTTTTCCATACTTTCTTACAATAAAAGAAAATATAAATTAATCAAATACTCAAGATCGACTGAATGCGACTAACGGTGTAGAATGTGAAGTAGAATGTTTTCTCTGCCTCACACCATGCGAAAGGACTATCTTCTACCTAGGCTCAAAATAGGTGTAAAGTAGACGCCAAGCTTAATATTTCCTCCAGTGATTATTATATTATTATAGCTCAATGAGCTAAACTACAAAAAATGCTCTGCAGCCTATTTTTTTTTTATGGACACCGACATTTTTATCAATGAGGAACTGTACTTCTGTATTGAAAATTCCTGAGATTTCAGTGGCGGCTCGTCCACTACAGCAAGTACAGCCGGGCTGCACCTAAATTCATTAGTGTATTTTAAAACTAAAATCAGATATTTTACTTATTTTCTTAAATGAAGATTATAATTGAAAATGAAATTTCTACGGTAGTAAATAAAATCTCCCGATAAATAGCAAGCCTGTTACCGTAATGCACAATTCAGGTGGGGGAAAAAACTCCATTCAATAAAAACTGCAGCCAAAAAGCGAAATTCGAAATCGGCTGCATCGTTGCCATGGCAACCTCTACGTAGTATGGAAATTTCCCCCTATGCTGATGCACTGCATTTATGAGAAGGTACAGCCGAAATGAATTTTCTTGTGTCAGCTGCAGTTGAGATTCGAAATGCTGATTGGCTCGTGCGTGAAAGAACTTACGAGAATATCTTCAAACGAAAAGGGTTTTCGTGATAAATTTACTGTGTGCTTTTGTTTCAGGACATGGTCCTGCTGTTGTTGCGTTATTTAAGTTAATATTAAAATTAACCGATTCGCATGTTTAAAAGAAAGGAGGATTGCTTTACTTTTGAAAAAATAAGTAAGTGTTTCTATTTATTTCGCATGTTATCATTTGGTAAAAATTGAAAGGATACTTTGATTTGAGTAGTAAATAATACAGAATTTCCGCCCATGTATAGTTTGTGGAAGTTAGGGGGGGGGGGGGGGGAATCACATAATTTCGGCTGCACTAACATTTTCGACCACGGGCCGCCACTGTGAGATTTTCAACCACAACGACATTCAAACATTTTGAAACCGAGTTTAAATACGAATGCGCTTACACGCCTAAATATTATTATTATTTTGTTTTAATTAAGAAATTTAGAAAAAGGACAAAAACCAGCTTAAATCTCAAATCTACATGTAAACATTTAAACTTATAAAGTCCACACACAAAAAAGTATGTAAAAAATTATTTTCTTAAATACCTACTTAATTATATATGCGTGGCTTGGTCGTCAACTGATGCAAGTAACAAAAATCCAAAAGTGAACTAACATTTTATTCTGTAACTATGCAGCTTTCTATAACTATCGCGTGGTGTGGTTCAAAGTCTAATAAGTTACCCTTACACCGATCAAGCAGAGTTTCACAATTAGAAGACTCTGTTTTTGGACTTACATCACTTGCGATCAAGCCGACTGCACGCAAACAGACGATAAATTGAATTTAATTCGAAGTTTTTCTTCCCTTTAAGATCAATTTCTGTTTGGGTGGAAAAAAGAAACATCGCACTACAACTACACAATGATCTATTGGGGCGATTCGGGATCTGTTCCAAAGGAAAATCCAAGTGCACTGCCATGCAATTTTGAAAATGCGAACAAGACGCCGAATAAAAACCGAATAAGTCAGCATCACGCGCACGTGATGTTGGCATGAGAAAATATTTATTACCTCTAGTCTCCTCTACTACACGCCGAGTGACGGGGAACAAAACATGCTACCCTCCGATCACAAGTGCACTGCAAAACTTGCTTCGAACCCACAACCAGGACAGTCACTAGAGGAATACGATTGGGAGGCTACAAAATTCGGATGACGTTCTAAAAATTCAGTAATTTTCAAAATCAGACTTTCAACGCATTATTTCGAAAGTTGAAAGTTCATTCACTAAGTCAAGTTCGTTCACTAATCGAACTCGCCTTTGATTATCGAGACACTTCCTTCCATTTCAAATGCTTTTGATAAAATCTTTATATTTTATGCAAAATTGCCTTACTATCTAAAAATTAAAATTTTTTATTGAAATCAAATGAAAATGCTGATATTTAAAATTATGGGGGGTGAAAACCACGCCCACACGCCCTATAGCGATGCCCTTGCCCACAACCCTCCGATAATGAGCTCGGTCCTCTTGCGACCGGGCCACGTAGGCCCCACTCGGTGACAAGTAACATATTGTTAACTGAAATTTTCGTTTTAAAAAATATTTGACTTCAATCTTTTTAAAAATATCGGAACATTTATTTTTCTTCGAAAAAAATTAATTATATTAATGTAAGGAAAATTTTAGTATTTCTAACTTGGTAGTAATTTTTATTTAAAAATACGAACACTAAACAAAAACCGATTTTCATTAAGTTATCCTAATTGATATATCGACCATAGTCCATCTTCTGTTCTCAAGGCCCTTTTCGAATGCATCACACGTGGCTCAATTGCCCCTCCCTTCGTTCGTGAACGGACTGCATTCCATCAACGATGACAGCATCCAAAGTGAATCTGCTGAAAGTGCTCAATTCCAGATGTGCGCCATTTTTTATTTCATTCTCTTTTGTATTGACTACGAAGTTGTTTATACTACTCTTTCTGATTGAGTGACTGCACATCAAATCACCATAAAATGCAGCATCATGATTTTTATGTCCATGCAGTAGGGTGGGTCGAAAAAAAAATTAAGATTAGTTTTTATTTTTTCGAACGGAAAATTAGGATTATTTTTTTCGAACCGTCACAGTGTGCAAAAGTTGTCATGAGAACAACGTTATACAATTAAAAATCTGTTCATATATATCATATATTTCATATATGTTCATCATATTTCGTACATGGAAAATTCCGATTCAAAACGACAAATCATCGAAAAAAAATATGGCATTTTAATTCTTAAAAAAAACATTTACGCCGATAAATCCCAAATTAAACGTAGTAGTAAAAATGGCATTCCCCAAAGTTTTCGATGATTCCTCATGCCAAAAAGTATATGCACCACCAACTCGCATAATGCGAGTGTTAAATGTCGGTTAACTAGTTGCAAAAATGTTAAATTAAATCTCCTTATAGATATAATAACGTTATAGATGAATATTCACTTTTTATTCATATATTTAGTTTTAAAATACGAAATAAATTACTTGAATTCGCGGATTAGCAATATCACGATTATATCACTTCAAAGTCAATTACATCCGAAATTTTAACGAGACAACCATTAATATTTTCACATAATATTAATAAACAATAAAATCTGCATTGATGAATAAATGTTATATAATTATTGCAATCGTGTAAGAAAGATATTGACTTTAAAGTCATGCCATTCGCTATGCCTGATGTCATTCGCTACGCACGATGTCAACTTCTTAGTTTTTTTTTTACCCAAAATCTTAATAACGTATACTAGTTTCATATATTCTACAAAACCAATAAAATATTTATCAAAATAATGTACTACATTGATTATTTATGCGAGTAGTGCTTTTAAGATTAGGACGCGATGCCTCACTAGTCGTCAGTCAACAGACGTGGCGCACACTGTCCGTCACAACTCGGCTTGGTCTGGTCTGGTTAATTTACGTCGCACTAGAGCTGCAAAGTGGGCTATAGGCGACGGTTCATGATCTATCTCGGAAAAAAAAGGTTGTTTTTTTTTGGTTTGTTTTTGTTTTTTTGGTTTTGTTAATTAACGTCGCACTAGAGCTGCACAGTGGGCTATTGGCGACGGTTCGGGGTCAATCTCGAAGGAAAGACCCGGGAACACATACACATTCATACATGCACCTCGTTATTTTAGAACGATGGTCAGATGACGAAGAAACACCTGAACTGGCACCCAACGCCTTCAATAGACGTCGGGACTTTGGACCCCGATCAGAGGTATCGTGCACCAGTCCCGTATACACGCCAGTATAATTTGTTGGATATTCTGGACGACTTTCTAGTATTTTTGTAGTGAAGCTGGCAACCCTCCGATCGCAAGATCACTACTTTTTACTTTTCTATGTCAAGTCCATTTCCCGGATTCGAACCACCAATCCTCTGATTAGTAGCTGAACGCCTTACCAACTGAGCAACTGGGGCTCCGGAAAAAAAAGGAAAGACCCGGGAACACATACACATTCATACATACATGTACCCCGTTATATAAGAACCATGGTCAGATGACCGTCACAGATCGGAGAAAGAAATGTGATCAGCGCGCATTCCCGAATCCAACTACAATCCAACTTCCCCCTTCCCCTCCCTTTCATTTTAGGAGGACTCCGTGGCCGAGCGGTTAAAGGCGCCAGCTGGAAATTCGAAGATTCCTGGTTCGGTCCTAGGCGATGGACTTGCATAGAAAAGTAAAAAAAGTAGTGATCTTGTGATCGGAGGGTTTCCAGCTTCGCTACAAAATACTAGAAAAGTCGTCCAGAACATCCAACAAATTATACTGGCGTGTATACGGGACTGGTGCACGATACCTCTGACCGGTTTAGTTTAGTTTTGTTAAATAACGTCGCACTAGAGCTGCACAGTGGGCTATTGGCGACGGTTCGGGGTCAATCTCGAAGGAAAGACCCGGGAACACATACACATTCACACACACATTCATACATGCACCTCGTTATTTTAGAACCATGGTCAGATGACGAGGAAACACCTGAAGATACCTCTGACCGGAGTCCAAAGTCCGTTGGGTGCCAGTTCAGGTGTTTCCTCGTCATCTGACCATGATTCTAAAATAACGAGGTGCATGTACGAATGTGTGTTCCCGGGTCTTTCCTTTTTTTTCCGAGATAGACCCCGAACCGTCGCCAATAGCCCACTGTGCAGCTCTAGTGCGACGTTATTTAACCAAACCAAACCAACCCTTTCATTTTAGACAAATTGCATTTTAATTTTGACTGACCCGGGTACAAGCCACCCCCCCTACTTTTTTAATAAAATTTTGCCTTAAATTTTTCAGCTATTTCCACGAGTATATTATATACGGTAGCTATCGTAAGAGAGGTGTGGTTACTTGGACTTAACTTGGAATTTTTTTTTATGAGACAGGTCTAGTAAGTTTTAAATTTTTTATAAGATTTCCGGAAGAAAAAAACATTGGCTATGTGTAGATGTCTAGCGTTAATTTCGAGCTATGAGGGCGTCAACCCCGTAGGATTGCTATGTAATACCATTGGTTTGCTTCGCAAACTAATTCTCGCTTTGCTCACATTAATTCCATGCGGAGTCGTCGTGAAACCAGGTTTGTGTACTTTACATATTAAATCGCGGATAACGAAAATGAGCCGTTTTCTTTAAAATGGCTTACACTTTATGAGTGCAAAAAAAATATATAGATTTTTTTTACCAAAGACCGAAATTCTCTCGTGAAACATCTTTAAAAAATCAATTACATGGGGTATCAGGACAACAACCTTATATTACACTTTTAGGGGTATCCATCCCGGTACTATAACTGCCTGACAAATAGCACGATTGGCATAAATGGTCTGGTTTGATGAAAAATGAGGGACCCACTGGGTGTTAAATCTTTGTATAAAAACCGAAGCAAGTACGGGATGCGGATGAGAGACAGCGGCGTTAGGCCCATTCTACACGGACGAGATAAACGCGCGTGAGATTCTGCAGATGGCTCTGCGATTGGCGGATACAAAATAACGTGGTTTGTATGCTTCGATCGCACAGCCATGTGCAAAAGCTAGTGCGCGTTTATCCCGTCCGTGTAGAATGGGTGTTAGTCGAAACAACTCGTTTATATCACTTCTTTTGACCAATCCCTATTTGCCTATAATCTACTAAAATGACGTTTAATATAAATCCTTCGTGCTTCGACACAACCACACCAGATTGTTTTTTGTTAGTTTCAATTTTTAAAAGTTTTTTTTTTAAGAAGAAGCTTCATTGCAGAGACCTATTTCAGATTACTATATATTTTATAAATTAAGAACGTCACTTACCGGAAAGTTGTAATTAGATCTCTCACCATTCTTGTTGTGAAAGTCCGACAGCAATAAAAAGAGAAAAGTTTTTTTATCACATTTTTTAGAAGTATATTTAGTTAACTATACTAACAGAATTATAAGGATGGTTTGGGGGACGGATTCAGTGTTTGTTCTATTATACCTCGGAAACTAATGAACTGATTTTGATGATACTTCGTAAAAATTGGTTTTTGCCTGGACAAAGTTTTTCAAGTCGTTTTTTTTTTTCTCGTTAGATTTTCTTCTTCTAAGTATACTGAAGCTTGAAATCACCAGGCTTTTATTTATAAATTAGGTCACAGGTTTAAGATAATTCTTGGCGAAAAAAGCAATTAACCCTTTGAGTACTGAATTATTTGAAGATTTTTATGCCCATGGGACGGATTTGGTGAGGTTCAATTGATCTCATTCTTGACCGACCCTACAACAAATTTTTTTGCGATCAACGCCCACTGGCGGGGGTGCCGCAAACATCAACGCCTGCTTCTTAAATTCAGATGACGAGTCATGACGTCCACCGTAACTTCGCCCAAGTAAGCAGATGACGAGTCTCACTCGTTAAATGTACCCAACTTTTCATATACAAATTCCATCTTTGGAAATTAATTCCAAAAGCTCGAAACGTGTTTTGGATTATTAAAATAGTTTAGTCCTAAAGAAAATCCGGAGGCGAATTCAGTGATGCAAATAACCGAAATTTCAGAAAATTTGAACAAAACCCGTCACTGTACTAAAACGGCACTGTTCTGTGAATTCGCAGTCCACCTTCACAGAAGGACGCATTTCTATGCCTTATGTGAGCAGTGGCGGCGATTCGGGGGCCAGGGGGGGGGGGGGGGCGATAATAATAGCTCCCGCACTTTTTTCGGATATTGCCCCAGCATTTTTTTAAAGTTGCCTCTTCAATTTTTAAATATAGCACTTTTAATAAAATATAAATAATTTTAAATATAGCACTTTTAATAAAATATAAATAGTTTTACTGTATTGCCAAAACTATGAAAATTTTCGTTCCGCCATCCCCTCCCGCTCTCCCCACAGCTACTACAGAAGATAAACGATTACTGAGTAAGTAAACGTGTCCATCGGCCATCGCAATTAGTTAAACAAGGTTAGGTCGTCCTTTGAAGTGTCCAGTTTCTGTAGCCTAATGTTTAAGTGGCTACTAAAAGTGAAACTACGATATTTTTAAACTTATTTTGAAAACGTTTTGTGCATATACATATATTTGCGAATTCTTCGGCTATTCGATTTACAATGTTGAAGTAAATGAACATCAGTTCAGTTGTTCTCTCTCTCGAGATTAATATACATGTGCTTTTGTCATAAAATTGTTGTTATATTTACTATTAGAGGAAATGAAACATTATTAGTATTTTTCATTATTAGTACATGTTTATAGATAACTTAAGCCCAATTGTCTTTGTTTTAAGCCCCCCCCCTCGATCTTGACCCCTCACTTTTAGCACCAATCGCCGCCACTGCCATGCGAGTAGACTGATAAGGCAGGCTGCAAAACTTGCCGATATGTAATTCGTCAATAAACAATGAAACTCGTTATTAAGTACATATCAACTCTGCCACGCCTACTACACATCTCCGTGGATATGTACTCACATGTCCCCAATGGTTGCCAAGGCATGGTTAATTAAGTATTAACCATATTAAGTATTATGACTAAACCTAAGAACAGGGTCGCCTTTAGGAGTGTGCGGCTCGTGACACAAAGCTTCGCTGTTTTGAGTTGGCCCCGCACCCAGCAAAAAAAAAAAAGAATACTCATATCTAGGATATATTTGCTCTTTGATCATAATCTGGTGCCCAGGGAATTAACGAATGTTAGATTTATTCGTTACGATTTTCTACAGTTGCAATTTTTTATTTTTTTTAAATTGACATTTTTTTTAGGGGCCAGGTGTGTGGTTGGTGCAGTGAAAAAAGATGTAGTGTCGAGGATTGAGAAAGGTAGGGTGAGATAACCATCTCGAAATCTTAGGACAGTTGGAAGGGGTGAGAGTCGGAAGGGGCCGACTTCAGCGAATGCACCTCAATCAGATTGAGGACGTTTTTAGCAAAGGACAGCTTAGGAGTATCTTAATTATGTTAATAACAATGTACCTACCTACATAGTTTAAGTTTTTTAAAAAAATTGGCTCTCAAAAGAAATTTCAATCGTTGAACTGTTGATTTTTGGCTCTGTAGACTAATGAGTTTGCCGACCACTGGTATAGATGAACGACCAAGGGGGAAGAGGAGGGGGGGGAGAGGGGGGGGGCTAACAAATTATTCATAACAAAAGGCAACGTTCGCACACGGCCCCGCAATTGCTATGGACTTAGTGTTAAGTTAATGGAAGGGGGTTAATATTACATTAAGAGTTTTATGATAAAACAATAACGATAGTTATATTCCACAATAATAAAATAAATGTAATTATAACATTAATAAGTTTTATTAATTAATATACTTTTCATACGTTAAAAACTTTTTAGATCGATTCCAGGAGTTTTTACTAATTACGTAAAAATGCAGTCAAATGTTATTTTTTTTTAACTCAGAAATCGTTGCTTGCGATAATTTGAATTAATTTTACTTTCATTCAATGACAGGGTGGCAACGAATTGAATTAGATTTACTTTCGATTATTCTTAATTACAAAAAATATTTTTAACTGGTTGTCCTGGATATTTTAAGGCGCGGGTGTGATAAATAAGATACGGTGCATTTCTTTTCGCCCATACAGGTGTTAGCAAAACAGAACTTGCCGACCCTTAGGCGCTCCGAGCACGGAATTAACTTATTTCCCCTATTCGCATCCAAGAGGAGGTTTGCCACCACAGCTGTTCCACTCCCTTCCCCCTTTATCTGCTTTTCTTCACTCAAAGAAATTTTATGAAATGGCTTTAAAAAAAGAATATAATATACCTAAATATATATATATATATTTATTTGGGGGAGAGGGGGGGCGAATGGAGGATCCAAAATCATGTTTGCTTATGTCACAATAATTCCTAAAGCCCCTAGTCCAGCTCAATAGTAGATTCATATTTTTTTTTTACAGAGAAAAAAAACAATGAAAAATTTTGGTCACTGCCCCGCAACAAGATCCCGATATTTTCAGAAAAGGTGAAAGGACGAATTCCTACATTATAACAATAACGAAATAGGTAAGAAGTAATGTATATTTTTGCATTAGGTAAATCTAATTTTGACTGACGACAGTTTTTGATTCTGGCGAATTCGTTCGAAACCCATAGAAATGGGTGAATTTATATTAGAATGTGATAAAAAAAATATTTTGCTAAGTAAAACCAAATTGTTCGATTGCAATTCGCAGAAAACCGCAAAAACGTTTGGTAGATGCATGTATTTCCATAGAGCTTTGCATTTTAAATTTTCAAAATATATTTTTTAGAAATATTAATTTTTTTTTTTTTTTTTTGCAAAAATGAATAGGTTTAAATTTTAAAATCAAAATTTATTGTTTATATATTTTTTTTGTTGACATTCTTTGGTTTCACATTTACGCTCCTCAGATTTGGCACTACAATTGTATGAATTATTAATTAATGGTAAACATTAATTATAAAATCCAATAATTGGTTCTCATTTGTAAAAAAGTTGCAATAAAATGTTAGTATAAAAGTTGCAAGAAAATTTTAGTATCTAACCTCCCAACCAATAATAGCAAAATTATGGCCTAATATAATTCGATTAGATAAAGAGATACAGTTTCTAAAGAGAACAATCGGTGCGTCGCCATGGGAATTTCGCATGCAATTTTTAGGTTTGCTAAACAGCCAAGCCCTTCTATCTTTAAAAACATAATAGAACTACATAATAACTAGTTAATTAGAAACATACCAAAGAAAACAAACATTTCGATGTGAATGTTCACTGTAACTGTTTAAAAAAAGAACAGAAATGTTACATCCCTGGATTCGGATTCTGGAATAAAGAAAATACAATTATCCTGTCGCCAGCTGTTATCGGGGTCATTTGGATTGCTCAGTTTCTCTGGTGGTTCTCCAAAACAGTAAAAACAAAACACGTGTCTTTGAACCAGAGGAGCGTTTTCATCAACAGCTGAAAGGGACATAAAAGTCAAAGTAAATCAGGATTCCTGTCTATCTATGTGTAACATCTTTATTGGTATCGTTTAAAGTGAGGAGTAAACATTCATAAGCGTTTTTTTGTCACATTGAGTGAGGCGATAAAATAATAACAAATAACTTTACAGATTCCAGTCTTTGCAAGTTAATTTCAACGAGACAAAATATGTTTTGGACGAATTTAATAAGTTAATTCTATAAGACCCGAGGTTCTCAACGTGTGGTAGGCGTACCCCTAGGGGTACGTGGCGCGGTCCGGTTGGGGGTACGCGAAAATTATGCACTGTTACGTTAACTTTACCTCTTCCTTCTCCATGCCACGTTACCATAAATTTGTGCAGCAGAAAAACAGTCGTTAGAAGTTCCGTTCTGCGAATTTTATTAAACAACTCATTAGAAAGATAATTTCTATAAAGTGACTTATATCAAAGTTTGTGAAATAACTTCTTATACTAAGTTTTGCTGCGTCACGCAACGACTGAGATCCCCTCCCCCCATGTCACGTAATAATAGACCCCTCTTTCCCGCAAAGGTTGCGTGACGTAATAATTGAATGGCCCCTAACTCATATTACATCTTCACAATTGCAATTTGCTTAAATATGTTTCTGAAAAGTTGACTTTTGTCACTTAAGATGTTAACGAAAATGCAAATAATTTATTTGAAATTACTGAATTTTATTTAATACATTTTTATCAACTTTGTTTTGAGCACTTTTTTTTTCCTGTGGTCCAACTATGACTAATTTCTGAAAGTTAAGTACATTATTTATGAATGCTCAATTCAACATGAAAAACTTAGCTTAATTAATATTTAAAAAAAAATTAATGTATCCAATATAAAATCAAAATTGTTTGAGCAACGTTATTTGGCTGTATTATTCGCAAGCTTCAAACAATTTGTCTCATACGAGATGAATTAATAAATTGTCCTGGCCCGCAATTGTTTATAGTACTGATTTTGATATAAAGGGTGAAACAAAATTTTGCAAAAAAAAAGTGTACATTTTTTTTTTAATAAAAACATTTTGGAATCTATATAGAAGAATATTAATTTTAACACATACGATATCAATGTTGAAATGTTAATGGCATTGGGTGAGATGAGCAGTGAATGATTTACAGTATGTCAGTCCGGAGTAGTATTCACGGTTGTCAATATATAGAAATAAGACATTTTAACGACGTTCAGGTGTTGGAGGTAGTTTTCTTTACATACTCCCCACAGTTATTGCGTATATAACATAACATTATTGTTTAATAATGGAACATGATAAATAGGGAGGGTTTACATATGATATTTTGGAGGGGGAAGAGGACAGAATAATTTTTGACCAGGTTAAAAATTTTCTTTGAGCCGCCCATGCAGTATATTCTGCTATTTTGTCAGTCAAGTAATTTTTTCTGTATTTTAAAACTCAATTAAACATTCTACTATCTTTCCTAATGATAAAGGATTTTTGCTTATCAATTGGCAGTAACTCTAATTACAACGAAGTTCAATTTTTGTTATACACTATTAAGTAAATAACACTGAGCATGCATTTCTGTAGAAATAAGTTGTATACTAGGAAATAGGAAAATGCGCGTCTAAACTGCTAATCATTATATTGCATCAATAGAATAATAGAATGATATAAGTTATTGTTTATTTCATTTTAATAATTAAATTAATAAATTTACATTTATTCAAAATCTACATTTTACTCATCTTGTACTCAATATACTCTGGCTCACATGAAATTGTATAATTTTTTTATATTACTACTAAAGGAAAAGGGTTCGTGAGATCACACGGAACAGCTTGTTTAACTTCATTCTGTTGGAAAGGGCGACAAATCCTTATTTATATAACCTATTTGACGACTTTCTTTTAACTACTAGGGGGCTCCGCTGACGCTCCGCCAACACATTTAAACTATATCCTAATTTTTTAATTTTTTTTAAAAAACTGGAAAACAAGTACTCAAAAATTTATGAATTATTTTCGAAATTTTTTATGGAATTATGAATTTAGCATTAAATAACGTCTAAAATACTGATTGTATTGGAAAAAATATATTCGAAATTTTTTACTAAACTGCCACAATTTCATAATTTTAGGACATTTAATTTTTGTAATGCGAGCGGAACAATGAGAAAAAAAAAGTCGCAAATTAAAATTTGCTCAAAATATCAGTAAAAAACTTAACTATATCTAATTTAATTGTAAAGATAGAAATATAATCTTAATGACATCGGAAAGATGAAGTTTAACGAACATTTGAGATATTTTTTTAATAAGTAAATATGTAATTTTAAATTATTTATAGCAGTTTAGAAATTGCGTTGTAAAACAGAGGGTGACAAAACTTCAAATGAGTGGAGCGTGTTTAAATGTTTAAAAATTCAAAAGTAATGCGAATTTTAAAAACATGCTTCCTTGGATTTCCAGTTGAAACCTATTCCTACATTCCCTAAAGAAAAGGGATCTCTGCTCTTTATAGTGTGTCCGATACTTAACAAATAAATTTATTTGTAAGCGAAATTTTAGCAAAGACGACTTTAATATTAAATAACTCCTAAACTAATAATCGTATTAAAACAACAATATATTCGTTTTATTTATTATAGATTTCTTAACAAATTCATTTAATTTCGTAATTTTAGGATTTTGACTTTTCGAGACACAATCTGAATAACGTTATAATGGCGTTATATTTTCTATGCATTTGTTGAGTAAAACTGTGGCCCTATTCTTGATAAAAATTGTGTAAAATAAAAGAGCGGCGGGGGGAAGGTAACTGCCACGAGCAGACATGGAAAAAGAGTTGCCTGGTCCTATTTCAGTTTGAGCTAGGAGTCCACGGTTTTAATGCTAATTGGGAATAGCTGATGCCGAGAACGTGGATTGTTTTGACTTGGAAAAGAGTGAAACTCCAGCTGCGTCAGCAAGAATTACATGAAAGAATTGCCTTCTGGAATGCAATCGAGAATTTGAAAGTGCGCATCTGAAAAGAAAGCAGATGGCATGAGAAAGAGTTTTAAGTATAAGGGTTTTATACAAATTAAAGGAAGTATTTAAAAGGAGGTTCCAAGTTCAGAGAGGTTCGAAATTCTCCTTCATATATGTGTGTGCTGTGACTAGATCCGCCCTTGCTCGTGGATGGGGGCAAGCAACTGCAGATAACATTCCGATTTCTTCCGAAAAAACTTCTAGCTGTGACGGGAGCGCAGCCAAAAGGATTTTATGTGAAAAGTCATTTAAGCAAATTATAGAAATAGGAAGTGATCACCAATGCAACCTCAAAGAAAGGAAGATGAGCAAACTGTCCCGTCTAATTTAGCGGATTTCCATCCACGCCCCGTACATGCTTTGCTTTATCAATAACGCCCTTGTCGCAAAAACATTTCCTGGAATCGCCGTTGGATACATCCACCGAAGAGATCTAGAGAATATCAGAATTTTAATCAAGACACACGCGTATCGTAACCACTTTTTAAACAATTTTTGTTTCGATCATTACAGCGATTTGTTGACCAAAGTCTAGCTTGTTATTTCTAAGACGTTAATTTCCTTTGTCTAAAAGGATGCAAGTCGACTATTGCTACTTGCGTGTTATTTCAAGTATATCACGCTGACAGCGACCACATCAAAAAGCCACCTGTCTCTTTGTTGTGATTATCCATGTCATCTCCAAATGTCCATGAAAATATTTTTTTTCTTTTTCGGATGGCAGGTGGTGGTGAAGCTCATCTGTTAATTGCATAAACTTGATGCAAGCGAAACGCATTCATTTTTTTTATGCCAGACTTTTACCAGACCGATTACGATGATTCTGTTTCAACTCGCTGGCGTCAGCAAAACTCTTTAAGAATGATGTCGGGTTGTTTTGGCTGCAGTTTTCACTTAAGTAAACTCGTATATTCAAGCAGATTATAAGAATAGAAATGGGGCGCGACAACATAAAGAAAATACTACTGCGGCTAACGCCGCAAAAACCAGCTCATACGCATCGTATACGCTTTGATTTTCAACGGCGCCTTATTTCTTATAGAACCAGACAAGATTTATTTAAAGGCGTTGCTTTTATCCTCATAATCCATGTAGCTGATTTTAAACCATAAATATTTGAGACTTATCATATTTTAGGCGTTACTACTACATAAATGTAGAGTTTCGAACATCCTGAGCTGGAATTCACAATCAATATGATGTTTCTGTTGTATTAATCTAACTCGCTTCCAGAAACCTAAAGTATAGTGAAAAGATAAGTAGCAAACACAGTACAAATCATTCTATCACAGTACAAATCAAATCTATAATGTAATTTGGTGGTTTTTAATTTTTTTTAAAACGGTGATAAAACATTTGTATTTATAAAACGCCGTACCTCTTACAAAGAAAACCTCTCTGAAAGACTACCTCTATTAAAAGACCACCCCCTGAAATTTTTTTTTAATATCCCATGGACCTAACTTTAATTTTACCTCTATTTAAAGACTACCCTTTATTTCTCTCCCTCTCTAAAAGACAATATTTTGGAGCGAAGAGGACCGATTTGAGATTAATTTCTATAGCGCCGTTGTTAATGCTTTAAACGTTACAACATTTTGATCTAAAAAAGATTATTTTTCTTCCCTTTACCGTTTTTAATTCCTACCTCCCACCCCCAGTGGCGGCGATTCGGGGGGGCGGTTGCCCCAACACTTTTTTCGGATGTTGCCCCCGCACTTTTTTGTATGTTGTCCCCGCAATTTTTTTTACATTGGACTTTTTAAAACTAAATTACAAGTCAATTGTTTTACCACATTGCCTAACAAAGGAAAAATTTTGACACCCAATTTCCTCACACTACCATAGGAACGTAAATAAGGGGAGGGAGGAGGTTTCAGGAGGATCAAACCCCTTTCATTGACAGATTTAATGTACACTAGTCGCCTCCAAACGTCAAACGTTTGGACGATGGGAGAACGGGCTTGCAACCTCCCGGTAAGGAACTTGGCGCTTTAAAGAGCGCCAAATTGCGAGTTTGAATAATAAATCAAGTAGTATATTTTAATAGATTTTGCTTCTAAAGTACCAGTAATTGTTAAATTAAATCAAAACAAAACATACATTTGCAAATTCTAATCAAAGCGATTAACTTTTTTAACCAACCATATAATTTCTATAGTTTTTCTGAAAGAAATAGTTTATAATAATTTTACTTATGATTACTTATTATAGTTTGGTTAAGAAATAGTTTATTTTAGTCGGAAAATCTCCGATTTTAACATTTTTAAAACACAATCCACAAAAGTATATTTGTTTACTTTACTTATCAGCGAATGTTCTCAAAGATGATGGCAGAAAAGATTTAATAACTTTTTTTTTAATTCTCAATGCTTTGATTTCGAAAACATCAAGAAAATAGTTTATTGTAACTACGTATTAAATCTACAAAATACCCAGAATCTAGCAAAATGACTCATTCCCAAGTTTTCTCAGTTTTACATATAAGCAGTAGGGAAAAAAGGCGAAACGGCGCCGAATATGACTTATGACTCGTTTGTACAGTCATTTTAGAGTCTACAGAGCAAACTGTATATGACTTATGACTACTCCGATAGATATTTATTTGTTTTTAAATCAGCCGTTGATTTTTTTTTTATTCAATCAGGGCCATAGCTCAGTCTTTTTACACATCGTAGCCTTCGTTAAGTGTCTAGTTAAATTGTCTTCGACTATAGCTAAAATAGCCAAGTGATATAAAGGTGTTTTGAATAGTTCATACTTTTTATACTCCTGAAAATTGGACTTTAGTTTTTGTGGCCCTTTTATATAGTATTTCTGAAAGTTATCGTGCTTTGTTTTGCCTTTTTAAGTCAGAATAACGAAAAAAGACAGCTTTTAACTTGTCTCAAATCGGCTTTATGGTATGAAAACTTCTTTTCTTAAATTTTTTTACTGTGTATTTTAAGTTGGCATACTTCAAATAACACAAAATAGTGAGTAAATACAAGTGTACAATACCATAGCTTTTTTATAGCAATATAATAGAACATTTTTTTTAGTAAATATTAATTATATTTAAATATTAATTATATTTAAATATAATTATATTTAAATATAATTATATTTAAACATTAATTATATTTAAACATGAATTATATTTAAATAGTAATTAGTTTAGCATGACATAACGATATATACAGTGTTCACTCTAGGCGTTTTTTGAAGGGCGTTCCGCCCTTTTCTCTTCTTGATAGCGCCCTCATGCCCCTTTTTTCAAAAATGCCGCCCTCTTTTGAAAAAATTCCGCCCCTCTTGCCCTTTTCAGTCAAGCACAAGCGTTCTTGCTTCCCTAGATGTCTTTAATAAAGGCATCGATTAAAAAAAATGTGTGCGTAAATTGGAATTAAGTGAATTATGGCAGTAGAAGAACAAACTCTTTTTAACTACGCGTGTTGTGCAATCTCGATGATTCCGCGGTTATTTCGAGCACGGGGCATTACACAAATCCTATTGGTTGCCTGTACCCGCATATGAAATGCTATGTTTTTTTTTTAAGTGAAGATGGTTCGGTTACAATATTAGGCCTTTTATTACCAAATTTTAGATTTAAGTAGCCTTTTTATCAGTTTTGTAAGGGGTCTGATTAGGGCTGCTTACAGATTTGGTTTTTAGCGAAAACATTAATTTTTAAGTGTCAAATTTTGGATTTTAAGTAGTATTTTCATAGAGATACATCAATTTTGTAAGGGTCTTCCTTTCAAAATAAGCCCCGAATCGTCACCAATAGTCTAATATGCAGCTCTAGCGCAATATCAATTAACAAATCGGAACTTTGTTTGGTCACGGATCCGATATATCAATGGGTGGCCACGCCAATATCAAACTTTTTTTTTAAAAAGTGCCCTTTTAAAAACAAGAAGTGCCTTTTCAAAAACGAGGTGCCCTTTTACAGCCCACAGCGCCCTGCCCTTTTTTATTTCTAGAGTGAACACTGGATATATATATACTTGATATCCATGAATACAACACTGGATTGGCATTCTAGAAATTACGTCTCTAGCATTTTAACATTAATATAGAATATTTCATTAAAATTGCTATTTTTTTTTATATAGACTCCGAAATGGTTTTATTCACAATTTTTTTTGACGTGTAACGTCTTTAAAATTGGTTCCAGATAAAGAGGTGCACGTAGGGAAAAAAAATACAACATACTGAAAATATGGGCCTTTGAAATGAGTTGGTGCGGTTGCATTTTTTTTACGCTCGTCTGACACTTGTAAGCGTAGTTTTAGGAACGAGGTACTACGTAAAATGCGTGAAGCGATTTCCCTGGAATCCAGAAAGGGCCACTTACTTGAATTTGACAGTGCGGCCGTCCCGATAGTACGACCTTTATATATTTTTTGCACTTTGCTTTAGAAAATCCCGCTTCACCTTGTTAAGTCAGTGATTTCCAAACTTTGGAAGCCCATGGACTATTTACTACAAGTTAGACAATACACTAATAGCACCAAATATAATTGAGGTGTCATATGTAATTTTGATGCTAAGTATAATTAACTAAGTATAATGTTCAAAATTCAACAATTTTTAGTAGTAATCCATAAAATATTATAAGCATTTAGTTTAAAATATTGGATGCCAAGTATAATTACAAATAAATTACTTACATTTTCGTTAACATCTTCTTTCATAGTTTGTTGATAGATCGACATCTCGTATCATATTTAATTAAATTGCAATTGTGAATATGTAGAGCGAGTTATAAAAAAATATGACAATTAGTTTATATTGTTTCATGATTCCTCTCGTTTTCTTTTCCATTAGAACGACCAGTTGGCTTTTTTTTTCGGACATGATATCGTTAACAGGCCCGTTGCGCCGGGAGGAGGGGGACGGGGAGAACACAACCTCCCCGATAATGTGGAAACCTTAAAAGTTAAGAATTTCGAGTTATAAAACTACTCCGAGTTGGGAAAAGTTAGATAACGAGGACAGCAAGGCTGACACCCAACGCCGCTAAGCTGGAAACTTCGAATATTTCAAGTTGGAATTTCGAATTGTTAAGTTGGGAAATTTCTTGATTCCCTTTCCTGAAAGACCCCCTTTTTTCTAAGAACGAAGGGGAATGCCCGAAAGAGGGGAAGGGTTTTGGGGGTGCTGTCTACCGTAATCCGGACTTGAGGGAACCATCTTGTTTGGGGTACTATGGCACGGTGTTGTGCCATCTCACCACTTCCCAACTCGTCCGGTCGACTATCTTGACACTTTCGTATCAGATTACACCCCATTTGGGGTGTAGGCGATAGGGGGCCGTCTCTTTTCTCCAAAATGAAATGTACTTTCTGTAGACGTGAAGACATTTTGAATATTTTATCGATGTTTAATATCAATATAATATAATATAATATAATCGAATATAAATAGTTTTAAAAGAATGCAGAAAATGGAAACCCATGGACGACTTAAGTCGTTCGGCTCCGTCAGAAGGTTGAATAATGTAAAATACTTTTAAAAAAATCTTTAAAATAATGTGAATATTAAATTGCTATTTAATATTTTTTTGGGGGCTGTAACGCAATTATGCTTCTTTATCCTCCTCATATTACAAATTTCAACATACCCTTGGATGCTTTCTTTATTTTTTATTTATCACAGTAATTTCTAATTATACTAAGAAAGGAAGTCCGAATGTAATGAGATGATTCTGAAACAATTAAAAGATTCTAAACGTGAAACTTGCTGTTCGTTTATGTTCAACATTGTATTTGTAAAATGCATCATTTTTGTTAATTTTTTTTAAGTAAACTGTTGTAAAAAATATTTTTAGTAAAGGGTTGTGTTTTTTTTAATAACGGTTCTTTATTTTAGTTGCAGTGCTCTCAGATACTTTCAATGATTCAGTGTTTAATTATATATAATAAATAACTAGACATAAACTACGAGAGGAAAGTGTACCACATCTGTGTTATTGTTCCAGAAACTTAGACCGTAAATAAATTTTTGTAAAAATAAATAACTATGAAATTTCTATAAATTAATATTACATACATGACGACGATATTTTCCAGAAATTCTAAACTCTTTATGTATTTTTATTAAAATTATAGTACATAAATGATACTCTCAGGTGTATATAAAATACGAAGAGTATATTAGGTACACCAAAATACTTCTTAGAAAAATATTGCGAAGAATATAATCATCAAAAAACAGCTTCTTAAAAAGGTATTATAAACTTTATATGGTGTAAGTTATAATAACGATTATTTTATTTATCAATTTAAAGCTTGTAATATAAACATTGGACTTTTGAAAACCACCATCAACATTAATAAATGATATAAAATAACTTTTATTTTAAATATCAAAATAACTTAATTAGGAAATAAAAAGTTGTATGAATACAATATGCAAATAACATTGAGTTATTTTTAAGCAATGAAAGCATCCACGCAGACAGTCTCTTTAATTATAACTTTCATGGTCAATGGTAAGAAATACGAAGTTTTTAACTAAAGAGGATTTCCCGCAGAAATCGAATTTTTGAGATGGCCCCTCATGTGTATCTGGCACTCCGAATCTTTGCAGCTGTTTAGAGCTATTAATCTACAGAAAGGACAAGATGGGAAAGTGGTGAGTTGGGAATAAACCCTATGGCACTGGGTGTGAGATCTTCCCTGTGTCAAAGAAACAATAAATCTGAAATGTGATACACGCGGGGGAGCTTTTGCACTGCTGTGTCCACTGGTCGTTCGATAAGGGGACCCAGACAGAGGTCAAATTCCTTTTGAAGGTTACGAATATCCCGTTTGTGGAACGGGTGTTAAAAGTCTTTGACAGTGTTTCTAGTTTTAGCAAACAGCTTCTGATCTTAAAACTTCTACTGTATCTGTATAAGAAAATATACATAAATGACGTCAACTTGAAATTTGTGATGTACTGTTTTGTAAGTAAAATAGTGTGCTTTGCAGAATTTATGATATGGGTATTTTAACATTCTCACTGTACATTCGTTTTTGAATAATTATTAGAAGCCATACTTTCACATTATATAGACTTTTATATGCATAGAACTGTTTTGTTGATACGTAGACAAAGTTAAAACTAATTCATGTGAATTAATTTATTTCATTTGATTAATTGAAACGAAAATGAATAAGTAAGAATTAATTTACCAGAATAAAAGTTTTTGAATTGAGATAGTGCTATAGGCCATTCAGAAAGTTTTTTTTGCCCTATAAGCAAGTTTAAAAGCTGGGAGCGTTTGAGTTATGTAAAAATTCGCTTCCATTGCTATGTAAGAGCTCATTCATTTATTACATCATGCAAATAGGGAGGGAGGAATCTTGTGTGACGTGAGGATAGGGGGGGGAGACGGACAATGAAGAACCGAATTATTTTAAGAAAATAATGCTGAAAATATTTGTTTGATAAAGAGTCATTTTGCATTGGATTCTGGGTAATTCTGATGAAAACATAAATATTTACTAACTCAAGTTTATACAATTTTCCCAACATGAAACGTAAAATAATCCTAAACGTAAACGTGTTTAATAGGAAGAAGCATATGTTCAATTCATCTGTGGGCCCAAGATCTATTCATAAACTTACAACTTTACTTATCAATAAACTTACAAATCTAAAGAACTAAAAATAAGAATGGTATGTTTTCACTATATAAAATTGTTTTACTAATATAATGATAACATATCATAAATATAATGATTGCTATTCATTATAGTTAAGTACAATACTATCTTATTTATTGCAGTTTATATATTGGCAAAACGCATTGTGTATAAATTATGCGCATAAAAAAAGCAAGTGGCGTGACTTGGGGGAGGAGGGTGCAAAAGAAAAAAAATTGGGTGATGTAATAAATAAACGCTCCCTAATTTTACTTTGAATACTATTGCAGGGCTCGCAACACTTTTTAGATATGTCCTTAGGGAAAAAAGGACAAAACACTTTAAAAAAAAAGGAACAAAAAATTTAAATTCTCAATTTTAAGTCATCAAATTGAGAGTGACAAAATTATAAGAAAAACGCAATAGAGCAAAAAGATTTTTTAAATTTAAAAAAAAAAGATATTTTCTATATAACAATACAGGCTAGCCGCGCACTGGAAACTATTGGACATCTAACTAAACTATTTAGTTGCATGCAACTGAAAAATTGAAATTGTATCTTTCTCATTTAGCAATTTCGCTCTAATCCGCGCTAACAACTTTGTAAAATAATCGACAATTTGGGATCAGGAAAAGGAATTATTTACATAGGCTTACATTCTGTCCCAATATGAATAATTACATTTGTAAAGACAAAAACACCAATCCTGCTCTTAGTTTAATAATATTTCGAGGGTTGCAACATACTATTGGCAGACTTAACATAAATACGAACATGAATGGTGATTTTTGTAATGGCCATTACAAAATGAAAAACTAATCTTTGGTTAAATAGGGGAGGGAAAAGGGCCAGAAATGTAAATTCCCTGATTTCCAGGTTATATTGCCACCCTGTCTCTCAACCCATTTCTTCCCACTTCAAAATAATAGTTTCGTGTGCAGCAGCCAGGACCAGGACTCCCCCAAAATCTCAAATGGTTGTGCCCACCCATCCAATGAAATCCAGAACTCCCACCCCGAAAGTGTTTATTTTTTCACCCCCGCCTGCCATCAGTTTCGAAGGACGGATGACTTGCTGCTCAATCTGTGGAATATTCACTCAAGGTCAGAGATGTTAAGGCTATTGAGCAAAATAAGGGGGCGCCCACTTTCAACACCTCTCCCTATTTTGGCAGTAGAAAAGTCATCACCCCTTTTTGCCTTTATTTTTGTTCAAAATATCTATTTATATCCTATAAATAGATACACGTATTTTTAATAAAAAGTTAGTTTTGAAGAAAATTTGAGCAATGCAATTCATGATTTCGTTGTTTATAGAAATTAAATACCTTTACAGTTAAGTATTTATATCTATTATTTTTCTATTTTATTAATCTGAAACAGATAGTTCTATATGTCTTTATTTACAATTACACATCACCTATTTTCTACCATGTCCTACACAATTGTGCTCAGTGTAACAAAGTACGCCGCGTCTATTCAGGGCGGCACAGAGTAATATGTGTGTGTGATAGTGATGCACAGAGATTTTATTGTTGAGTGATGATCTTTTGTGCTACCTTGCGTTGCGATACCTTAGTTTCCTTCAGTCTTCGAAAAGTAAAGTGTTAGTGGAAAAGCGTTAACGGGGAACATAATAATAAAATGCATATGTTTACAATGTGCAGCAACAAGGTTCTATTATTGACTTTTCAATGAGACATTTGAGGTTAATTAAAAAAAAGCTGTTTTCTTTGCCGCCCAAATTATTCTTTGAGGACATGTAGTGCATTTACAGGAGTCATCAATAGTCATATGAGTCACATTAGAGCAAGCCCCGTTTAGAAGGTAATATTTTTATATAAGAAAATGTTTCTTAAGATCCTTTAATTTTATGAGATTAAACATGAACTTGTACCTTTTTTCAATTATATCATCACGTAAAAGGACTAGCAACAAAAATTATGTATTATTATTATATGTAATGTATACCAATTGGATTAAACGGCATTAATTAGTTATGTCTTCGACAGAAAAGTGTTTTATTCGCGAGACTAGATTGTTAAAGAGCAGGTGAGAAATTTACCCTTCAGTTTCAACTACACTGAGATATCTACACTTCAGAACCACACTGAGAAAGCTCTCTGTCAACTGAAAAAAAACTTATTTGCAAAATATACCTTAATAAAAATAGCTTTAAGTTAGCATCATTACCTCCTACAGAAGGAACTCTTCAATTTAATTCTTTTAGAACGTATCATAAAAGCCAAAGGAAAATTAAACAAAATGGATTAGTTCCAACTTAATTCTCAGCTAGCGTCTGAACGGTGAGTCACAAAAATAAAGTGCAAATTACATTTTTGTTGGAAATTACTCAAAAAAATAATTTTGTAATGGAACTTTTCTCTGTAATTAATACCTAGAGAGAGATAATTGTAAAAAAACTGATTTCGGATGCTATTTTCACAAGATGCCGGCTAACGTTCAGACGGTGCAAAATTATAATAATATATCGTACAGGCCACTGTTTAGGAGAGATTAAAACTATTTCCGGCTTTCTTGGATTTTTTTCTGAATTGATCCGTTGTTTAAACTTTTTTAGAGAGTCAAATTACAAACTTTTTTAACAACTTTATTTAGAGTCTGGTAATTTACCAGTTTTTTCTCGTTTGAATGGGAAAAATTAGTTATGGGTAATTGCCAACCCAATCAAAAATAAAATTTATTAAAATTTTGCAGTTTTTTTACGATGGTTTTAAATTTGTTCGTTGATTACCTAACACCCTTACATTATTAATTATTGCAAAACAAAAGAAACTCGCACCGAGTCTGGCAGTCTCACCGCAATGGAACAATAGCATTGAGTCTGCAACGCAATCCCTTCAAGGTGAATGGATACCTTACAAATCATTTATATTTTACTACTAATTAACTTATAAAATGCTTTTCACTAAGGACTGCAACGTGTTTCGAATTTACGGGTGTGTACTAAAAAAATATTCAACAAACATATTCTACATAAGGCGCATACTCACTTTGAGATGGCGGCGTCCGTGTTGGCTCTCCAATGAGAAGAGAGAAGACCACAACAAAAGCTCCTCCAAATCTGGCACACGGAAGTTTGGCTGCAAAGACTCGGAAGATGGGCAAATTATTAACAAATCAGTAAGTTGGATGAATGTACCAGTTCCCGAACATTTGGAAAACATATGTAAAACTAAGAGCAAATGCTATTAAAAGTCCCTTTAATCAATGTTACTCAAAGGCTTTTAAAATTTAGGTACAAGTTTAGTAGCCAGAAATTTTTTTATGTTTGGCACTAGTCAAAAATGGGTCTTAACACATCAGGCCTTAATACAAACAGGCCGCATTTAAATCAGGCCTTGTTTGGCCAACAGGTTCCCTGAGTTAAGTACAACTCCTATCACAGACTACGGTATTCGTTCTGTGAATTGTATACACTTCATTATACTATGCAATCCTAATATAAATTCAACTAACGCACGCACATCAATAAATGCGGCGCAATTTCAAAGCTGCGAATGAAGCAGGTTGAAAATGATGCTATTAGAAAGAAAAATGTTAAATAACGTTCTAATCAAAGAAGAAATGTATTGATATGGGAGCATAAAAGTGCGTTTCTTTTATAGTTTGGTTGGTTTGGTTAAATAACGTCGCACTAGAGCTGCACAGTGGTCTATTGGCTACGGTTCGCGGTCTATCTCGAAGGAAAGACCCGGGAACGAAGCCTCATATTTTTGAACCATGATCAGATGACGAGGACAACACCTGAGCTGGCACCCAACGCCTTCAATAGACGTCGGGACTTTGGACCCCGATCAGATGTATCGTGCACCAGTCCCGTATACCACTGCGTATACACGCCGTTTGTGTGGATGTTCTGGACGACATTCTACTATTTTGGTAGCGAAGTTGGCAACCCTCCGATCGCAATATCACTACTTTTTACTATTCTTTAGTCTAGTCCGCGCTAAGGTTCGAACCGAGGACCCTATGGATTCCCAGCTGACGCCTTAATCCACTCGGCCACGGAGGCCTCCTCGTTTCTTTTATAAATAAGAAACATTATATTTTGTTATTCATGTTTGTTATTCATGTTTGTTATGATAGGAACACATCTCAAACGTTTCTATGTTTATTTAAATTTTTTATATAAAATAAGATATTCAAAATAAAGGTCTTCAAAACCAAAGTAATTAAAATGTCATGGTGATTGAATGAACAAAAAGATTCAAGGTCCTATTGAACTTTTCGGCTATTTCAAATACTGTTTGTAAGCTCAGAAGTTGTTAAGTGAAATAATTTTCTTTCGAACACCTGAGACCTATGGCGCGAATAAAAATAGTTTGTTTGTTTTTTCAGAAAAAAGATGTCCCTTAAGTAGGGATGAAGTGACACCGGTGCGGCGTATTAGTGCATTTATTTGCGAGCGGTTTTGACGTAACAGTACTGTGCGTGAACTTTACTAGAACGTGTCTTTACAGCTTAGTAGATAGTTCGCGTGACTTCGGAACAAAAGTTCGCGGATTCGAGTTCTGAAAAGGGCCACACTCAATTTTTTTTTAAAATGTATGTGTCTAAACAGGTTCCAAGAAGCGCGGGAGCAAATACGTAGTAAAATAAATGCATTGGTTTTGAATCAAATTGTCAATGTCAGGGTTTCACTGTTTCTACACGATTAGATTTTCCCTCGGCACAACAAAAGGGATCTTCAAAAACACCTCCGTGAATATGTGAATAACAAATATTGCTGCACTAACATTATTTGGTATATACAAGTTACTAGTTGACCCACATTGGCAAGAAATAGTGAATATACCAACACATAATTTGACAAATCAGAAACAATATATCAAAAATGTGCATGATTTTATTGAGAGTTTTCGCCGAATCAAGGATATTTCAAATGGAGAAGTGGTTCTTAGGTACACAACCCAGACGCGTTTGAAAACACATTTAAATTTAATTGAACACTTTTAATGAAAATCATATCTACTTTGTAGCCAATGAAATAATTCACTTGACACAAATTGAGGAAAACAGGCCTGCCACGTTCAGTGTTTCAAGAAAAGAGACCGACAAATTTCAATCTTAATATTCATGGGACGAAACTGCAAAAGTGACGCCAAAATCAAAATTTCGAATCGTGTTTTAATGACTCGAAATTTGGTACACAACCCAGACTTGTTTGAAAACACATTCAAATTTAATTGGACACTTTTAATGCAAATCCTATATACTCTGTGGCCACTGAAGTAATTCAACTGATATACACTGATCAAAACAGGCCCTGCAACATTCAGTCTCAAGAACACAGACCGAGAAATTTCGACTTCAGTATTCATGGGACGTAACTGCAAAGGTGACGCCAAAATCAAACAATCAAATCGTTTTTCAATAACTCTAAATTTACATGTTTTGTAATCACCAACCAAAATAAATAAGCGAAAATTTCTAAAATTATTTTTAAACAATATCTACATATTAGTTTAATTATCACGCTAACACGTATACAGATATAAAATGTTTGCCCTATTAACTAACAATTTGACCAACTGTATTTAAAAGGGTCATATGCCAAATCAAACCTAAAATAAAGTCAAAATTTCACCAAAAATTTCTATGGCATGTTTTTTTTTCTTTGGTGTTCTTATAATTAAAAGTTGTAAAAGTTCTGTAAGCATTGATGGAGACAAAAGTTAAAAAGAACCCTTACTTTTATAATTTCAAACATGTAACAAATTTAACACATTCATACCACGTCAACAAGCATGTAAAAGATAAGCATGTAATCGTGGCACACTGTTGAAATGAAAGGTTGTGGCTCTGTACGCCAAATCAACAGATAAAAGACACGCGGATTTTAATAAGCTCAATGCAAAACTGTATGATGCTGCACCCCAAGTTTACGTATTACGATTTTTTATTTGATATCTCAAAGCCTACTTAAAGAAAATATACTTCTTTATTGAAAATTTTAAAATGAATATCAATTATCTCATTTTATTTGAAAATAAATTATTTGAGTTGAAAGAGTTTAGAAGGTAGCTCGTCAACCAGTTACACCAAATTTTTATTTATAACGCGAGTATTATTTATATTTATAATTCAAAGAAGCATTTTTCAAAATGCATGTTCTGTGCGAACATTTTCATAAATATAATCCTCAAGACCTTTACATATATAGGCTTAAAAGAAAGGTCTTATTCTTTGGATTGCATTTCCTTCCTGTATAGAATAATGATGACCAGGTAAATTTAATCAAAAATTATCATTTTACTCGTTCGGAGTCTAGTGCTGTTTCCCGAAATTGTGCAAATTTTCAGCTCTTAGTAAATAACGAGAAACAAACTCCATGTGAACAGGCATATTTACGCTTTTTAATTAGTTTTAGTTTTCAACAATTATTAGTAATAATCTGTAAAAAAATTTTAATAACATAAATCTAGCAATTTTCTAAGTAAACAATGCAATTATCTACTTGAAAACTTTATCATTTGATAATAAATAAAAGTAATTTTAGTGTTTTGTGTATTTATATTTTATATCTCCTTATAAAATTATAAGATTTTACTTTTTAGTTACAAGATTAATACATTACCTCAGAGCCAGACAAGCCTAAGACCACATTTGGCTATCGAAACATAACAAAATTCACTAAAAAATTTTTTAATCATTTAACGTGAGCTATAAAAGCCCTAAGTCCAAAGCTTTAGTTTGAGTAGTATTAAGATATTTCCTTCTCCTATACAGTTGCTCAAATGTGACTTAGGTTCGTTTGGTTCTGTGGTACATAGTTAACAATTAAAACAAACACATACAAAATGTGCTATTTGAAAATAATTCATTTAAATTTGGAAAATCTTTTGAGATTGAGAGAAAAATTTATCTCCCGACACCGAATACTCCCTTCCATTTAATAAAAAGTTGAGAGCAGCAAAAAGGAGCTATTTTGCTCCCCTCACATATTTCTCAGAGGGAAATAGCACAATTTTGTTCAAATGTGTGTTCTATATGTTTATTCTAGAGGTAGAGGGCCTAAAACCCTACATCTTAATTTTAATCTTTTTAATATTCCTACCCAGGAGTTGTGAGAAAATGTGGGTAAATTCTACAGGAGTCATAAATTCACGGTTTCAAATCGTGTGATTTGTCAAAAATTAAATTTTGAAGCTCGTTTGGTGATGGGGAGGATTTCCTCTCCCCACAACCCTTACTCCCTGCCATGTGTTAAAAGTGACTCCTATTCGTAAATTAAAAGTATGATTGGTTTAACTTTTTAATTGTGAAATTTGTTTGGAAGCCGGGGAGTATCCCATAGATTTTTCTCCAACTTCCAATACTCTTTCACAATTGAGATTGTGTTTATAATACACAACAAACCTTTCGCAACTCCTGGTAGGAATACATAATAAAACAAATCTTTTTGTGGACAATGGCAGCGATTGTGGAAGCGTTAGTGCTTTCTATATTTTAGCAAATGCATGCTTTTGTATACGAAACCATTATAGAAAATTTTGCTCTTATTGCTTCTGGTTATTATACACAAACGCTTCCATAATGCATGCAAAATAATAGACTTTGAAGTTCAAAGTCAGGGCAAATAAGATTTTCACATGTCCGGTAAAAGAATTCGCTTGTCATGTTACATGATATCATTTTAGACTGCTATTGCAGCACACTTTAAATCAGTTTAATGGCATAAGCCACCATATCCTATGTGTATTCGCTTAAACCACAGAAACCATTTTATTTTGTACTCTTGCTTCATAAATAAGTTTTTTTTTCTATGTGTGGGCCCCTTAGGTCCGAGATACACATGTTCAAACTGAAACCACAAGCTAAAACAAATCAATCATAAGACAATGTTTTTACATTATTTTAAATATTCTAGACCTATTCCTAAATATGCCATAATAATAATAAAAAATTCCATCCCAAGGGAGACACGAAGCAGGCCCCGCCGAGGACCCCTTCTGAGCACAGGTAAGGCGGGGGTGGGGGCAGGTGACTGGCGAGTCCTCAACCCCACCGCCCTGATGTCGAAGCAGTCCGGACATTCGTTAGGTGGAGGGGGGGAGGGCGACCCGAGGGGAATCCGGCTCTGGAACCGGATAACCCCCCGCCAAGTCGGGTCGCCATTCGAAGCTAGAGGGGGGCAGGTTTCCACGAACCGGTGCCGAATCCAGAGGCAAGTTTTTACCGACACCTAGGTCCGTGGAATAAGAGTGGGGACTGCCCCCGTCTGATGTCCGGCAAGTGATGGAATCAGGAGGCTGTCGTTCCTTCTCCTCTTCTCGCCGGCTCAGCTCCCTTCTGACTTTTAAGAATTAAGCAAAAAAGTTAATCTGCCTACAAAAACCCCTTTTAAAAAATACTTATTACCTCCCATACAATTTAATGCATTCCCAATTTTATACAAAATGTCATATATCTCAAAATTTTAATAAAAAAATAAATAAATCTGCAAGTTTAAAAATAAAACCTCAAAAATTCGATAAACAAGAAGTACGATTTGCTAGTTGAGCTTGTGGTTTTAGTTTACACATAAATTTCACAATAATATAAATTAAAAAAAAATAAAAATCACAATATTCTACACATTAAAAGATAGTCATCAATATTATTTAATTTTTAAGAGGCTATTACTAAACGTTGTTGCTGGGAAATTTATTTCTATTCTTAGTAGCAATTTGATGAAATTTAATTAATTAAAAATAATTAGTAAAACACTTTATTTAAGAGCAAATTTTCCATTCTGTAAAGAATGACTATTTTAAGTTTATGGGAAAGAAGATTTTGAAAACATTAATACTAAGATGTTTTTTCTCAACAGCAACGTACACAAATTAAAAAATTTGATACTTGATACTTTTTTCAGAGGGGTTCTCGTCATCCTCTTTTTTTTTGTGCCCTCGAGCAACAGTATAGTCAATATTTAAAATTATATTATTACACACTCAGTTTAACACAAGTATGACATTACACATGGTTTTGCTTACTCCGGTAGTTGACCCTGGACGCCCACCCCGAACGCAGTCGAGATCTCTTTCGAGGGTTGCTCAACTACACGTGGGAGTACAGGACATTCGGATGTAACGAATCACAGAACATATTTTTCCTTACGAGATCAGTATTATTTTAATTTTTAAAAAGCTATTACTAAACGTTGTTGGTGGGAAAATTATTTCTATTCTTAGTAGCAATTTGATGAAATTTAATCAATTAAAAATAATTAGTAAAACATTTTATTTAAGAGTAAATTTTCCATTCTGTAAAGAATGACTATTTTAAGTTTATGGGAAAGATATTGAAAACATTAAACATTAATACTAAGATGTTTTTTCCCAACAGCAACGTATACATAAATTAAAAATTGTGATACATGATACTTTTTTTTTAGAGGTTTTTTTTTTTTTTTGGTACAGGATACTTTTTTTAGAGGGGTTCTCGTCATCCTCTTTTTTCTTTGTGCCCTCGAGCAACAGTATAGTCAATATTTAAAATTATATTATTACACACTCCGTTTAACACAAGTATGACATTACACATGGTTTTGCTTACTCCGGTAGTTGACCCTGGACGCCCACCCCGAACGCAGTCGAGATCTCTTTCGAGGGTTGCTCAACTACACGTGGGAGTACAGGACATTCGGATGTAACGAATCACAGAACATATTTTTCCTTACGAGATCAGTATTATTTTAATTTTTAAAAAGCTATTACTAAACGTTGTTGGTGGGAAAATTATTTCTATTCTTAGTAGCAATTTGATGAAATTTAATCAATTAAAAATAATTAGTAAAACATTTTATTTAAGAGTAAATTTTCCATTCTGTAAAGAATGACTATTTTAAGTTTATGGGAAAGATATTGAAAACATTAAACATTAATACTAAGATGTTTTTTCCCAACAGCAACGTATACATAAATTAAAAATTGTGATACATGATACTTTTTTTTTAGAGGTTTTTTTTTTTTTTGGTACAGGATACTTTTTTTAGAGGGGTTCTCGTCATCCTCTTTTTTCTTTGTGCCCTCGAGCAACAGTATAGTCAATATTTAAAATTATATTATTACACACTCCGTTTAACACAAGTATGACATTACACATGGTTTTGCTTACTCCGGTAGTTGACCCTGGACGCCCACCCCGAACGCAGTCGAGATCTCTTTCGAGGGTTGCTCAACTACACGTGGGAGTACAGGACATTCGGATGTAACGAATCACAGAACATATTTTTCCTTACGAGATCAGTATTATTTTAATTTTTAAAAAGCTATTACTAAACGTTGTTGGTGGGAAAATTATTTCTATTCTTAGTAGCAATTTGATGAAATTTAATCAATTAAAAATAATTAGTAAAACATTTTATTTAAGAGCAAATTTTCCATTCTGTAAAGAATGACTATTTTAAGTTTATGGGAAAGATATTGAAAACATTAAACATTAATACTAAGATGTTTTTTCCCAACAGCAACGTATACATAAATTAAAAATTGTGATACATGATACTTTTTTTTTTTTTTTTTTTTTTTTTTTTTTTTTTTTTTTTTTTTGGTACAGGATACTTTTTTTAGAGGGGTTCTCGTCATCCTCTTTTTTCTTTGTGCCCTCGAGCAACAGTATAGTCAATATTTAAAATTCTATTATTACACACTCCGTTTAACACAAGTATGACATTACACATGGTTTTGCTTACTCCGATAGTTGACCCGAACACAGTCGGGATGTCTTTCGAGGGTTACTCAACTACATTTTAGGAGTAGGACATTCGTATGTAACGAATCACAGAACATATTTTTCCTTATAATGAGATCAATATTATTGAATTTTTAAAAATCTATTACTAAATGTTGTTGGTGGGAAGTTTATTTCCATTCTTAGTAGCAATTTTATGAAAATTAATAATTTAAAAATAATAATTAAAACACTTTATTTAAGAATAAATGTTCCATTCTGTAATTAATAACTCTTTAAATTTAACAACTTTGAAAAAATTGCTACTACAGGAATTTTTTGTTCCCAACAGCAACGAATTCATCCATTTACAGAACATTTTAAATATTGTATATTTTTTAAATTGCTCGAAGCATAAACTCATTGCTAACTGATTAATGAACTTATTAAAGCCATGCTTCGGGAAATCAAGAGCACAGAGAAGATCCCAGTATTTTAAAGACATTTCTACTTCCAGGAAGTAGAGTTTTTGCATCAATGTTTTTGCTTACGTAATGTCGGAATGTTTTGAAGAGGGATATAAATTTTGAAAAAGAATTCTTAAATTAAATTGTGCTTGTTAAGTGGAGTATGTTATTTAGTTATGGAATAAACTCGATAATTAACAAATACAATTAAATATATACATATTAAAAACATAAATTTTAAATAATTAAAAATTCAACAATTTTACAGAAATTTATTTCAGGCTAAATTTATTTTAAATGTAATTTTTAAAAAAATTACAATAAGTAATTTAAATGTATATTGATTTTTAAAAATAATTGATAAAATCAAACTATTTTTAAATTTGAAGAATGGCATTTTATTTTTGTATGGCTGTTTATTTTATATTTATTTCTCGTTTATTTGAAGAGCTGAAACTTTGCACATATCAACCCTCGATCAATATATACTCGTAGCACTTTTGCTGGCATAAAACCGTATATTTCAATTAAAATGTTTTATATGCTTCTTTTACGAAATATATAAAACCTATTAACGTCATATTTTCAGTTAATTTTTTTTTTTTGAGAAATTTCGTGAAATTTTGATCTTGTTAGATTTCATGAAAAAATTTGGAAAATGGTTCCGAGGCTTGTATTATTTAATAGAAATATTTATAAACAGCATATAATAAATTTGTTAACATTTAAAAGATATTGGTGAAATTCGATTAACTGTTAATATGGATAAAAGGTAAATTGCATATATTTTAAAAATATGAATAATTCTATTAACTTTGTACTTGAACGTTTTATATTCTGGGATTTCAATAATAATTATATTATTTTCACCGTTATATTATTTTTGTAATCTTTTACGCTTCTTATACGCAAATAATCTTAAAAAATGATGTCTCAAAAGAAAGAATATTTCCCAGACAGTGACGATTCGAGTTTTTAGAAGGAAGGATTCCAGCAATTCCAGGAAGTTGTAAAAAAATGATTTTTTTTAATTAAATTTATTGGTAAAATTTGAAACAATGAACAATTTAGTCAGTTGTAATTTATATTTTTTCCTACCTCGTCATGGCAATTACTTCGTGTACTTTGAAATATCACGTGTAACAATTTTAAATCTGTCCATTTCATATATGTAAAACTAATAAAAATGGCTTCATTAACATTATACCTCGTTTGAAAAATTACAATTTTAACGTGACCACTTTCAAATCTGAACGATGTTCCGTCGAATGTAGAATTGTACATGCGAGAATTTTCGCACAGGCACGTTAGTCTGTCTTTATTTCACTTTGATATCTGTACGTTTTTAGAAATTTTTATATTCTTGTATTAATACTTAAATAAATTTTAACGAATTTAAAGAACACGTTTAGAAGTGCATCAAACATTTCGTTGATAATCGGATTCCTCTTCATTTTCTTGCACTTCCTAAGGGGCATTCATAGAAATGAACACATTCCTCTTATCAAATTCTAGGCAAAATGGACGTCTACCTGATTGCGATCACAAGTTTATCAACAATATGTTATGCGCATTATTAGTGATGTAAAAAGAAGAAAATACAAAAGTTTCTAAAAAAAATAACATGTATTTGACATGAAACCAGTCAAACAAATTTTACTAGAATTGCGCGCGCAGGCCTCGCTGTGCCTGTCAGATTAATTTATTTAGTATTGCGCTCGAGAGACAGTAATCTAAAAGTACAGCATCAAACAATTTTATATTTTAAGAAATATTTTAATTTGTCTTGAACGAATATATACAGAAAGATTAATAAATATGAAACACCATTTTTCTACCTTACTATTTTTAAACGGAATCCTTAAAATTGTTTTCGTGGTGAAAAAATACAAAATACAAAAAAAAAACTTGTATACGTTAACAATCTTCCATCTATTTTAGATTGTTTGATTTCGGCGTCACCATTATCGTCACGTCACCTGAACACTCGAAACTTTCACACAATTCGATAACCGTAGATATTTACTGAAAATATTATTCATTCTATAGAGTTTATCTTCACACGCAGATAGTTGTTTTTATAATTTTTGTATTGCATTCAAAGCCCTTCAAAACGTGTAGTAACAGTGAAAATCTGACAGCACCATGTTAAACCACAACTAATTAAATTCCAAACCATTATTTCTATAGGATTGATCCCTTCTCACACGCAACGAATCTTTTAACAAGTGAGAGCTCAAAATGAAGAGATTACAAGTGTTTTTTTAGTTACATTAGTTGGTTGAATTCTGTAGCTTGGAACAAGAACCAACCAATGTAAATTGTATCACTTTTTATAATAAAAAAACTATTTTAAATATATCAATTTCAGACTTCGAAATGAAGCAGAAACCAATGTCACGCGCATGTGGCTTCTTCGTGATTTCCGTAATAATACAACAATATTAAGTTTCAAATTTTCGAAGCCATATTTCTCAAAACTATCAATTATGACATTGCTCGCTCGTGAGACATTAATTTTGTGGCATTATAGCTACAGCGAGCTATTTGTAAATGTTTGGGATCTACGTCTAAACAAAGACCTGGTAATTTTAGTTTGGTTGATTGATTGAAATAACGTCGCACTAAAGCTACACAGTGGTTAAAGTTTATCTCGAAGGAAAGGTTGGTTGGTTGGTTGTATGGGGTTTATTGGCACAATAGCCAAAAATGGCCAAGCTGCGCCAAACACAAGGTAATTTCGACCTCTCGAAAGAAAGGACCAGGAACAATGTGTCAATGTTGAACCATGGTCAGATATCGACCTGTTAATTTTAAACCATGGTTAGATGACAAGAACACTTTTGCTGGCACCCCACGAAGACTAACATAGGGGTGAGGACATTAGACAACCGCGGATTCAACGTACAGCCGCGGGGGAAAAAACCGAACCACCGATGATTATTTCGTTAGTTTTTATAGTAGAGCTAAACTTAATATACCATTTTGTAGGGAATAAAGTCTACTACACATTCATATAGAAAAAATTTGCATAGGGGACTATCTTCATACTCGAATCCGCACCAACTTTAAAATTTTCAATAGCAATACCCAATTTTGATTCAATATTTAGAATCTACGACAAAATTTATCGTTGAATATCAATTTGCAAGTCATTTGGTTAAGTAGTTTTTTAATTATGAATACCGAAAGTTTAGAACTCGTAATGTTAAATGAATTTCTTAAACTTTTAATCATATCTTTCGAAATAATAATTTTATTAAGCTGATATTTTTATCTGTGTTACTTCTAAACAACCCAAACAAAATACACTAACTTTCATTACTTATATGTATATTTTTTAATTTTATTTAAATTAGGATATTAATATTCATAAAATTTATGAATAGCAACCATGCTATATTTTGATAGTGATGGATTCAGAAAAACGTTTTATATGCATATCTAAAATTTCATGATTTTCCTCTTTGTAGTTTTTTGGCTATATTAAAATGAGCATCAAATGATCATTTAAGGGCTCATACACAAATTTAAAATCTGCAGAACTTAACAGAAATCTACTAATTTTGAGAATTAAAGCGCTGTGATCGCGTTGGCATAAAATTCTAAATTCTTATATAAAGGCGAGGGGTATACGGGAGTGGGGGAATGAATGATCACGGGAAAAGAAGAACCACGACTAACGCCAAAACATTTTCTACCAGCGTACTTCATTTCGAAGTATCACTAATACTTTGTCCAATGTGGAAGTAGCCCCTCAAATGAGATAGATACATATCGTCTAATATATCTGCATATAAATGTAGGAAATTAACGAAAATTTATATTTAGATTATTTTGAGGGCGGGGAACATTTCTGCGCTATCAAAAGTAGGTGTTGCTATTGAAAATTTTAAAGTTGGTGCGAATTCGAGTATGAAGATAGTCCCCTATGCAAATTTTTTGTATATCAATGTAGAGTAGACTTTATTTCCTACAAAATGGTATATTAACTTTAGCTCTACTATAAAAACTAACGAAATAATCATAGGTGGTTCGTTTTTTTTTTTCCGCGGCTGTACATCGGTCCTTTTGACATGGTGGATTTGATTGATTTGTTGTTTAATGGCACAAGGACCTCAAGGGTCCAAATGCGTCAAACACTTGATAGAATTAAGACAATCTAAGTTTGTGATGAAAATTAATATCTTTAAAAAATGAAAAACGGAGTGGTTAAAATTGCCATCTAAAATAGCATCCATAATGATATGGCTACGTCCAAAATTTAAAATCAAAACATTCAATTAAAATATGTAGGATAGTGATATCTTGATTGCATGTATCACATTGTGGATTCGGTTCACCTTTTGATTCACGAGAGAATCTAGTATGTCCAATACGGAGTTTTGTTAAAATCACTCAGCGTCTCCTATTTTTAAGGTTATGTTTCCATTTTTGTAATACTAGCTGATTTGATCTAGTTTATTGTGTGACTATTCGCTACCTTCCAATTGCCAAAATTTATATATGTGTTCTCTAATAAGAAGTTTGTCTTGGAATGGCACTTTGACATTTCGTTTAAAAACAGTACTACACTTTGCTGCCTCATCGGCATGTGGTGCGCGAAAGGAAAGATTCTGACAATCCTCCGATCACCAAATCGCTACGCACAGCACATGCTTCGTATCGATCACGCACCCTTCGTATATTCTAGGACAATAGCATAGGTCCGACGCCTTCACCATTTGGCCACCACAGGCCACATATTTAAATATTTTTGTAGGTAAAACAAAACATTACCTTTTGGCCAAGTAACCCCACTTGGCCTAGGAATTCCAGATTTGGAAACACAGCTCTCAGGTTGGCTGAATCCTCGTTCCATTAGAGAAGCACAACGTGCTATATATCTACCGTTCGACCCTTGATCTCTGCAATAGAAAACTTTTTTAATTAGGTGATTAAGATAAAATCAAAATAAATAAGATAATTTCTTTTGAGCTACGTTAAACCTACAAGATACGTAAAAGTCTGAACTTAAATGTCACACAACATTCTTTAGTTTTAGAGAGATCAATTCCGATACTATAACTCCGTAACAAACAGCACGATTGATGTAAATTTGGTTTCGTTGGCTAGGAAATTAGACGTAGATGAGTATAAAATACTTCACTTACGGATAATAAACGGAGGTTTGTTAAAGGTGAAAATCCACAGTCGCCACTCGCCACGTGGCGACTAACTTTTTAAAAGTGGCGATCGAAAATTTTTTAATCTAGTTGCCACCGTGGATTTCGACTTTTTTTTTAATCAGAAATTTAACAATTTCGGAAATTAATGGCATGAATTTAGCTCTTTATGCCTCCTTACTACTCTAGACTATAAAATTGTCTAAAATATAAAAGGTAGGGTCAGTGGCGGAATGGCCATAGTTGATCTGGAATTTTCCCACGTGGCCAGTTAATATTTTTAAAATGTGGCCGGTGATTTCCTGGAAAAGTAAAAAATAATTTATTAAAAGCCAACGCAGGTTTTTCAATAATGTTTCAAATTTGAAAACAGGAAGCCATGGTATCTCTAAGAAATCGAAATTATTTCCTTATTTGAAACAACGTTCGAGCTATGACCTACGGAACTGCGGCCAACGTGAAGTCACTTTCAAAGGCGTCGAAACGTGAGAGTGTAAAGGAGATTCCACATTTCCCTGCCCCCACTCCCTTCTTTTGACCAGTGCTTCTTGGGTGAAAGAAGGAAGAATTTTGGTTAAACAGGACCGTTGGTGACTTCCTCTTAAAAGTCTTCCAAACATATTAAAAATTCCAATATGATAATTAAAAATATTAATTATCAACTAAAAGATTAATAAATTTTAAAATCGTTTAATGAATTATAAAATCGTTTAATGAATTATAAAATCTTTTAATAAATTTTAAAATTGTTTAATAAATTATAAAATATTTTAAAATCTTTTAATACATTTTTTTATCTGTTAATATTTTAATAATTTTCAAAATATTTTAATACATTTTAAAAGATATTAATAAATCTTATATAAGGAGTTAAATGTTGATATTATTTATTATTTTGTTTTCAATGGGGCTCATTATTTTAAGAACAAACATCAGTTTCAAAATTATTTTGGTGGCCGAAATTAAAAAATTTCCCGGGTGCCAGTCCGCCCCTGGGTAGGGTAGTGTAGATCGGATTCGAGTAACTAAATCGCGCCGATCGCCGATGTTTCGAATCCGAGGTGGGAACACATCGCGTAGCAAAGCAACCAAAATTGACGTTATTTCCCAAACATATAAAAATAACCAAATAAAATTTCGGTATTTTAATAAATAATTAATTGCTTTATAGAATATATGAAGATAGTACACATTACTTAAAAAAGGTTTTGGCTGAAAGTAAAGGTGAAAATTCACAGTCGCCACTCGCCACGTGGCGACTAACTTTTTAAAAGTGGCGATAGAAATTTTTTTATCTAGTCGCCACCGTGGATTTCGACTTCTTTTTAATCAGAAATTTAACAATTTCGGAAATCGATGGCATGAATTTAGCATTTTATGCCACCTTACTACTTTAGACTATAAAATTGTCAAAATTATAACGGTAGGGTTGTGTAGGTCGGATTCGAGCAACTAAATCGCGCCGACCGCCGAGGTTTCGAATCCGAAATCGCCGCAAAGCTTGCCACGCATCGCGTATCAACGCAACCAAAATTGACGTTATTTTTTAAACATATAAAAATAACTAAACAAAATTTAGGTTTTTTAATAAATAATTAATTGGTTTACAGAATCTATGAAGATATTACACATTACTTTAAAAAAAAAAACTTTGGATGAAAGGCTTGAAATTTTTAATAGACATAGTGAACGCCACAGCATTTTGAAGTTCAAATTTTTTCTAACTTATTTGAAATAAACAATCATATTTTCACCCGCTGCAATGAAGTCTTTATTCGGTGATAATGATATGTAAAGATATTAATGCTAGCCTTAGAATTTTGGATGCAACCAATTTGATCAATAAAATCGGAACATCGCTAATCCGCGATTTCAAGTGTTGTTTTAAAATTCTTAATACTAATCCCTAAGTTGAACTAAACATTTAAAAAAAATGTCTTCATTCAAAATATTTTAAATAAAAGGTTACTTTTATTTATTTTTAAAATGAATTGTCATCGGCGGCAATTAAGTTTCGCGGGAATATATTTCAAATGACTTTTGGTTATATCCCTAAATCTTTTTAATTAAATTATATTAGGGAAAATAAATGGAACTTTATGGTTTATAATTATAATTGAAATATAAAATGTTATTGTAGGATATTATTGGGGACTTAAAAGGTCCGATAGAAGGTTGGAAAGAGACATGAATATCATTAGCGGTGTATAGTTTTAGGCATGATGATAGTTGCCAATTTAGAGCCTTCTTTTACTTCTATATTTTATTTAGTCTAAATATTAATTTTAAAATAAAATGTGTAAACTTTTTTAAAGTCCATTCACTGATTTTAATTGAAGTTTTTCAAGTTTGAAAAATTTAAATTTTTTAAAAAAAAATTTTGGACAACAATAAAACGTTTTTAAATAAAGATAAGAACTTTTTTGTGGATTGGCTAATTACGAGTAAAATTGGGACCTTTGCGAAGTAATAACGATTTGAAATTGTTTGTAGAAACATTCAGCATGAATTCCTCTGTAAATTTGCAGAACCTTAACAAATTAATTTGAATTACCATCAATTTGTAAAGGATAGACATTTGTGCAATTATTATTTTGACCTGTTGTGCAATAATTACTTTGTTATTTGGGGGACACATTTGAAGTTGATGTTATCTTGATTAGTCCTTAATTACTTCTTAGAAGATTACTTTGGAGAATTATTTTTATACTTTTGGACTTGATCCACTTTAGTTATGAACGCTTTATATATCAAACAAAAAAAAGTTACATTTTTTAACATGGTTTAACAAATAAGTGCATTACCTAAAAAAAAAACCAGATGAATATATATTGCAGGAGAACCGAAAATCTGACCTTAAACCTGACCTTTTCTACGTTGAAAAAGAAAGCAGTGCAGTGTTTTTTAAAGAATGATTATTTGATGTAGCTTGGAACAAGAACGACTAATGTCAATTTTATCATTTTTAAAACTATTTTAAACTACGATAACTTTTAAATAAATAGATACCATTATCATTTTTAAAACTATTTTAAACTACTATAACTTTTAAATGAAATAGAAACCATTATCATTTTTAAAACTATTTTAAACTACTATCCCTTGTAACTGTCGAGGGTTACAAAAGCATGTATTACATGGCTTCAAATTAATAGTCAATCTATTGCTGCCTTATTCGAAAATACAACATTCAATAACAAATATCCAATCAACAGAAACTTCAAATAAACAAAAATGCAAAACTTACTTTTCAAAGCATCCACGGAACTATGACAAAGGCCATAGAAAGCATCGGCGATCCCGAAAATAAATGTTGTTTTCTCGTTGAATTCAGAGTCACTAATGATAAACCACACCCCTTTACGAAACGTCACGGATAAAAGAAACACTCCTATTGGGCAAAAAATCGTGATTGACATCTCACTTTTCACATAATGCTTTCACCAAAATCGTTGAAACCGGTTTCATTGGTTCTTCTCTTTCTTGTGTGATGTTGAGGATAGAGAACCGCTTCTGACCGGTTGCATCTGTCGCATCTTGTCATTGCTCGTCTTTTATTTAGATTGCATGAAGCCGTGTCTTTTATTTAGATTGCATGAAGCCGTGGGCGTTCGTAAGACCAAGGCTGATAATTCAAAAGTACAGCTGACTTGTTTTTGACCTCACGTCCCGTGCAAGCAACTATGAAACAAAAACTTCGCAAGAGAGTTCAGTTTAAAATTATAGAGTTTTAATAATTTGTTAAAAATGCTCATTTTTTAAGTAACTGGTCATTTTGACGACACAGACCGCCTTCTAAATGCTTCGATTAAATATTAGTCAATAATTAAAAGTATGTTCGTCAAAAATAACAAAACATTTCGTCGATTAGAAAAACTTAACGAAATAATTCGACGAGCAAATTTAACGAAACCATTTCAACAGTGAACAAACGATTCCATTAAAAAAATATCAAAGAAATAAGCAATACAAAAAATTAACGTAATGACTAATACGTAAAATACGTAATAATATCCGTCATTAATATAATGTAAAAAATGCATTCCCGGAGACTATTATTGAAAACCGTACACAACAATAATAATCTATTGTTAAAACCGACAATTCATACTACGTGGTATGAATTCTCGAATCCCTGAGAACCTCCCGCGCGTTTTGCGCGTTCGTGTAGAATAGGCCTAAGACAGATAATTTTGTCGCAATGCTCATTATTCCTCGTTATATTTCAGGTTTTGGGTTTGGTTAATTAACATTGCACTAGAGCTGAACATTGGGCTATGGGCGACGGTTCGGGGCCTATCTCGGGGGAAAGACCCGGGAACAATGCCTCGTATTTTTTAATCTGATGACGAGGACAACTCCCGAACATGTACTTGACGCAACCTCAATAGGCGTCAAGACACTGAACCTCGATCAGATTTATCGCGCACCAGTCCCGTGCACGCCAGTATAATTTGTTGGATGTTCTGGACGACTTTCTAGTAATTTTGTATCGACGTTCCAATCGCACTACTTTTTACTTTTCTTTGTCGAGTCCATCACACGGGCTCGAACTAACAATTACCAGCTGAACGCCTTTACAAACTGAGTGACGTTATATTTCAAAGACTCCACTCAGGCGGGGAACAGGGGGGGGGGGGGGGGGATTGAGGAAAATGTTTTGGGCAAAAAATAATCTTGCATATATAATATGTCCCCAGTCACTGGAATTTCCAGCGATTTCAAGAAACGCCTCTTCGACACAAAAGCTCACGACATTGTAAAAACATTCTCTTGCTCGAAAATGCAGGTCTTGTCTTTGTTAAAACTAAATGTCATTTTAGAAAGATCTACAAATTAAATTACAAAAATTAACTGATTACTGGCTATGGAAGAATCCAGGACCGCTCTTAGGGGTGTGCGACGCATGTCACCACCACTCAGAGCCCTCGCTTTTTTTGGGTAGTGTGTGTGGGGGGGGGGGGGGGGGACGCTCAGTAATTAAAAAAACTGAGAAAAGTATTTTAAAGAAAAAAAATCATATTTTTTAAACCTCCATTAGGATTTTTTTTAAACATGTGTTACTCATATATCTAGGATATACACGTTTACTGATCTTTGTCCAGTTCAAACATTCAGACTAGGGATGAGCTTAGCAGTTAGGCCGCTTTTACATTTAACGACACGACACCGATAAATCGTGAACGATCGCGAAGGGACGACACAACGTTTTATCGTATCGTCTGGTGGTCAGTGTTTCATTGCACCGATATCGTTCGCCGAAAACGACAATTTTTACATTCAGTGCGTGTTCGTCTGTTGCCGAGAGCACGTCTATTCTCGATGTGGCGCATCGCAACAAATTACATTATAACAAACTGCGATTGTTGTATTTGCTGTATTTAAGGAGAAAGAAGAGATCAATAACAAAACGTTTCTGGGTGCATGATATCATCAAAAGCAAGACATATTGAAGGAGATTTTTATGCTTTATTTGAACGTCTACAAAAAGCTAGAGCTAGAGCTAACCACTAGAGCTGCACAGTGGGCTATTGGCGACGGTTTGACTAAATATTGTATCCCATGTCTCAGTGGCGGCTCGCCCACTACAGCAAGTACAGCCGGGCTGCACCTAAATTCATCAAAAACTAAAATCAGATATTTTAATAATTTTCTTAAATGAAGATTATAATTGAAAATGAAATTTCTACGGTGGTAAACAAAATCTCCGATAAATAGCAAACCTTTTTGCCGTAATGCACAATTCAGAAGGGAAAAAAACTTCAGTCTGAAAATTTCAGCTAAAAAGCGAAGTCAGAAATCGGCTGCATCGTTGTCATGATAACCTTACGTGGTATGACTTCCCTTTCACGTTAAAATGAGGCTGTGACGTCACAAACGCAGCTCAAAAGGATTTTTTCAACTCGAGCTGTAGTTGGGATTTCTGTGAATTGATTGGCTCCCGTGTTTGAATCGGCGGGACGTGTGGGGAGGGGACCGAATATTTTACTAGCATCTCTAGACCGCTTTGCCTGATGGAGGAAAAGCCCCTTGGCTCGATAATTGTTTCAGCTTTGGCGGTATTGATAAGTGCTGTTTCGCAACCCTGTGGAAGGAATGGCTGTTGAGCGAGTGAATGGGAGCGATTCGATGGACAAATGGATTGCTGAATTATTTTAATGATTTTGGATTCACACTTTTATCTTTAATTTTTGATTTTATTTTTCAACAAACAGATATTTTATATGACATTCTTCAAAAAAAATCTTTAGATATAAATTATTGTCTTCAGCAAGTCAAGGTAATTCAGAACATTATAAGACAAAACCATAATGAGAACACGTTCAAACGTATTTTTGAAATTGCGAATTCGAAAACAGAAATTGTTTTCAAAAGACAAGATGTCTTCCGAACTCACGAAGATGTGTTTAAGAAGAAATTTTGGATACCATAATAATGGAATTTGACGTAAGATTTAAAGATAGCGAATGTCTATATTATTTTTGTTTTGCCGATTCCTCAAAGTTTGAGGATTTTTCGATAAATATCCCAGAAATGGCTTTTGAAAGTTTGAAAAAGTTTTTTTTCCGGGGGGGGGGGGGGAGGGGGGGGGGGGCGTCACATGATTTCGGCTGCACTAACATTTTCGACCACGGGCCGCCACTGCCATGTCTTTTCTCGAACAATCTTGTTTTTGTAATATTCATCTCGCTTATCCCAACAAATACAAGTCTTTACTTCCACTAATTCACACCAGTTCACAATATCGAACTCAAAAGCCATATTGATAATATAAATAAGAAAAAACAGAGTAGACCATAGCAGACGGCAACAATGTTTTCGGAAAGAAACTCAAAATGTCGTCACGATGAAGTAGGGAAGGCGCGTGCCCACGATAAAACGTTCCGATAAATTGTATCGTCTGATCGGCAACGATAATATCGTTATCGTAGTGAAAAAGCGCCCGGCTTCGTATGTGTATTTTGCGTACCCCGATATCGTGCCGCTGAAATCGTATACGATTTATCGGTGTCGTGTCGTTAAATGTAAAAGCGGCCTTACTCTAAAATAATGGTAGTTATTACGATATTATTGACAATTAACAGTTATTTTTAACTGTTACTGAAGTATTTTTTCAGAAAGAAGAGGGGGGGGGGGATATAAGTGTACGACCTAAAGCTCTCAAAAAAGACTACTCTGTAAAAAGTTTATGTATTTTAACTAACATGTCAGAATTTAGCACATTATTTCATGCTTCCGCTTTCCGCTCCCAGCGACAGAAGATCGAGTCCGGGGATTCCGGGGTTATGTATACTTTTCATTTCTGCTGAATTTCATTTCTGTTTCGGGAGATATATCTCCCGAGACATCTTTAGATTTTATGTATTTTTATTGCGTAGTTTTAACGTTGCATTTGTATTTTAGTGTACTTAACGCCATTTAATACGACTAGTGTTTATCTTGTAAGTGTGTTACTAAAAACTGTTATAGTATTTAGAACGCAAAGAAGGTTACGTTTAAGAAAATTATGTTATCGTTCCTCATCCTTTACTGCAAATTAGTTTAAAAAGCATTAACATATTTCCGAAGCAAGGCTTAACAAAAATATTTATGAAATTTATGTGGTTCATTTTTAACCCGTCAATGTGTCTATAACAAGAGTGCATGAGTTGACTAAAAATTTGCTTTTTCAAAGAGTTCCAAACAATATTCAAATTAAATTTATTTCAAACCATAAGAAATGTTAGATATTTAAATAACAGAGAGAACTGGACAAATTAGTGCACTTCCAGTTTTAAAAACAGTTCTAGAATTACAGGGTGCGGCAAAGTTAACTTCCTTTTTTGGAGTGCTCTGAAGCTTACAGGAGCCTCAGGCAGGTGGGCGTAGTCTCGTTCGAGAGAGGAGAGCATAAAGTTGTGTGACTTTGTGGTTCAGTCGCCATCATGCGTTGGAGTAACGAACAGCGTGTATTTGCCGTAGAAGCCTATTTTTTCGACGGAAGTTTGGTGGTTTCAATCCAGCGCGCTTTCCGAAATCGCTTCAATATTGCACCTTTGGGACCTGTCCCGGACGGGAAATCTTTTCTTTTGTGGGTGACAACGTTCAGTGAAACTGGTTCTGTGCAGAAAAAAAGTGGACACGCACGTCCCATCAGAAAATTAACAGACTGTCACAGTCACTTCAGACCGTTATGTGAACATGCTCGAAGAGTTTTTTTTGCCACGACTTGATGAAATGGACTTAGGAGAAGTATGGTTTCAGCAGGACGGAGCAACAGGTCATATTTCCAAGGGCATTGACGGCTGTGTTGCGAAATCACTTCCCAGGGCGCCTCATCTCATTGAGAGGCGATTTGAAGTGGCCGGCGCGATTTCCCGATTTGACCCTATGTGGGGGTAAGTTTTGTGGGGGTATTTAAAATCCCGTATCTATACTGACTGCCCACAAACTCTGGAAGATCTGAAAAAAAACATTCAGTACCTTAAATCGTTTTTTTAACTTGGCTTCGTTTATTGCGTTATATTCGTTTTTTCGTAAAATTCGTTTTTTCGTAAAATTCGTTTATTTGTTATATTCGTTATAGTTATTAGTTTCATTATATTCATTAGTTATATCCGTGTATTTCTATACGTTCATTTATTTCATTGCATTGGCTAGATTTGTTATATTCGTAAAGTCATGATTCGAACCCACAACCCTCTGATCATGAGCTCGCTTCACTCCCAAAGTCGAGGTTCGAACCCATTACCCTCTAGCCACGAGCTAGCTGCAGTCTCAAAATCGGGATGTGAACCCGGAACCCTACGATCATGAACTCGATTCACTTTCAGAGTTGATGTTCTAACCCATAACCATGAGTTCACTCTACGGTCTCAAAATTTAGATTGAACTCATAGCCGTCTGACCATAAACTCGCTACAGTCTCAAAGTTGAGATACGAACCCACAAACCTCCGATCATGAGCTCGCTTTACTGTCAAAAGCGAAATGCGAACCCACAAAACACCGATCATGAGCTCGCTTTACTGTCAAAAGCGAGATGCGAACCCACAAACCACCGATCATGAGCTCGCTTTACTGTCAAAAGCGGGATGCGAACCCACAAACCTCCGATAATGAGCTCGTTGTAGTCTCAAAGTTGAGATTTGAACATATAATCTTACGCGTTGCACTTTCCAAGTTGATATTTGAACCCACAACCCTCAACTAATGAGTCATGTGTTTGCCCCAGCATAGCCAAACCGGTCTTCGCGCCACTACAACCTAGCAAACCAACCAACCTATTAGAACTTTAAATAAAACTTCGGTTAATGAAGGTTCTTTTAAAACTTATAAATATAAAAAAAACTTTAACAAATCTACAAAAAAAGTATTCAGTTTTAAAGCATTGAAATTATTGAACAGAAAAGGCTGATTTTTTTTAAAGGTTTTAGGCAGGATAATTAAAAAAAAAACCTGCAGCGTTTAATTTCAAATTCTTGTATAAAACCTTCAATTTCGCAACTTTGATGTTTTAGAATGAAAAAGCTGACTGGATACTTCTTGATTGTATTCGTTATTTAAGATGTTGGTTTTGTTTGGTGGTCGATTAAACTGCAGTCCATTGAGATGTGTATTTAGTGTCACTATTTTATTTAAGTTGGCATTGTCTCATTAAATAATGTAACTCAACATTTTAGTGGCATTATTTGTAACGATTTTATTTATTTAACTCACAGAATCTTCTTGTACATTGTATCATCAAAAATCGCAATTAATTTTTATAATTTTTTCAAGTGTCATATCGATTTAAAATTTAGTTTGATTGCGTACATCTAGATGCCAATATAACATTTATTCCTAATGAGTTATGATTACTAACTTTTATTATCTGGGGGCGTTTTTCCGAGGGAATTACCTACTTTTTTGTTTAATGGCAATCATGTATGAAAAGATGGGGGAGCGAAGCTTTTGAAGTGCGGGTAAGTCAAGCTTTTACGTTTAAGTTAGTTTTGTTGGTACTAAATTGTCAAGTGTTTTAAACGTTTAGATATATTCGCATTGTTTATAGAGTTGATATTTTCGAATTATTTAAAATAGACATTTGCATACCTTAATTGAATCCGAATTTGTAAAAAAAAATATGCACAATTTTTTGACAGAATGTATATATCTTAAAATTTTTGTTGAGAAGACCAGTAGAACAAACAACAAATATAAAAACTAATTTAACTGTAATTATGTACTTTATTTAAATATTTCCAAGTGAAAAAAACTCCAATATAAGTTTTTAAAAAGATCGCTCAGGGCTAAATGAAATTTGTAATTTTATTTTTTTTTGTAATTTATTTATACTGTTTTATTAATATTTGAACCATACATATATAATATAACATTTATTATAAATAGAGCTTGAAACAATGTTCTTAAACTAATATTTTGTTGTACTTTTGCAGAGCAATTTCACTTGAAATTTTATTTTTTGAGTAAATTGGATAGTAAATTGGACACTTATATTTTTGGATAGTGGTATATTTTTACTTATATTTTTCTTGCCCAAACTTTCTCTGAAATAATTCCTAAATAACAGTTAAATAGTAACTGTTATTTTTCAGAGATATCGTAATAACTACTGTTATTTCTGAATAACTGCTAAGCTCGTCTTTATAAAATATATAACTATTAGAAAGGGATTATGATTTTTACCAAGGGTACATCAGATTCTCAAAAAGCATTATATACGTGAAAATGGCTCCAAATGTGTACAAGACGAAGCTTCTTGTTATAGGAACTATTTTCCACACAGTCAAATGAGCTTTTCTTTCTACGCAAAGTAAGAACTTCAGTTGTCTTTGTGTAGAATCCGCATCTGAGTTCGCAATGAATGTTTTTACTTGAGTCCGCAGATCGTCGTACGCTTCAGAAACCAGGGAAGCAGATACAGACATGGCAATGAAGAGCACCAACTTGTTCAGCAGATTGAAAAGAGACGAAAGAGCAGCGAGACGATAAGGAAAACTTAGAAAAGTCTTCGAATGCAGGATACCCAGAACTGTGTACATAACCTCAGAAAACGTGTAAATGGTTTCACACAACACAAAACACGTTGTGCAATTTTCTACTACGATTTTTATTCAGTCAGATAAATACACTTTGATAAAAATACTTTGAATGATAATGGAAAAACCTATTCTGGATTTACGGCACTTAAGCACATATATACATTTCATAATAAAGTTCATTGATGATTGATGTAATGTAAAAATATTTTTTTATGTTGATATTCCAATATATATTTGACATGAAAAAATATATTTGAAAGATAAGAACTGCATATTTTGGAGTAAACAATATTAAATATTGTAATAGTTTTCTATCGACTTTCCCTTTCTTCTGCCTTCCTACTAAAAATAAGCTCAATATTCGTGATATCAAATAACTCTCGGTTTATTTCTAATTTTCAAAAAAGAAAATAAATAGTTACAATCAATGTAATGTTTTTATAGTATGAGTAAAAAAAATTATACGTTTTTCTATCAATTAATACGAATACAAATATTGACTCCAAACAACAGGATCAAGGTCCAAAAAGGTTGTTCTAGTCTAGTACCTGCTAACTATCTAACTTTTTCTTAAAATCCATTACTCCCATAGAAGTACCATTGCAGTATCCTCCATTTTCTTGTCAAGCTTTCCATTGTAATAATTCTACAATCCACACATATACAATTAATAATAAATATTGTGTTATAAAAAGAGTAAATAAATAGGATTTTTTTTTATTATTATTTTCTTTGAACTTTGCATCGATATAACTGCGGGAATTTTGAGTACAGTGATGAAAATATGGGAAATGCATTAAGTGATTAATGGCGTAAAGAAAAGCTGCTGTTGTTATATCTTCTATAGCGTGAATTTCCTTTTTAAAGAGATAAATTTTTCATACTGTAGTTAAAACTTAAAGTATTGATTTTTTTATATACTTTTATTTGCGGAATAACTTTAGAAGCTTTTTCTTGAGTACTTATTTGATAATAGAGAAGAAAGTAAAATCTATAATAATATTTTATTTACATTCAGATGAATATAACTGTTTGTCGAATTATATTGAATAATATAATACTTGGAAGTATTGGAATAAATATTTGACCAATAAAAACTTTTCGATTCAAACTACTGAATTTTGTTAAATATATATACACTATTATTCACGGTAAAAAAAGAAAAATGAGACTTAAAAAATACTTTTATATGGTACTTTTCAACAATAATATTGACATACAAAGAGGAAACGTGGAGATGTGTATTACTATTTATTTTTAAGACTACTTAAGCGATTGCAGTAGAATTTTTAAACTGTTCAAAATTTGTAAAGTTCGTCAAATGAATAGAATAATGGAAACAGGGTTTGAGCCATCAATTTTAATGATAAGCTATTCAGAAATATTACAATTGTTGAAAACAACTTTTAGTTAAAGCATATATTAAAATATTTAAAGCAAATAAATGACATAGACGTATCCAAAGAATGTGTTTTACACGAATTGCATATATTTTTAACGACAAATACAATTGTTAATATATTTTTTATTCCTAAACACAGTGTGTATTGCTTTTCAAATCTATTATTGAATAAATGTACATGTTCATAACAATACTGTAAAAGCATCCTATTGAATTCGCGTTCTCTGTCCTGAAATAAAATAAATACCCTTTTACGTTATCAGTATTTTACTTTTATACACTTAAAGTACAAAGGTAGAAAACGGAAATTGAATATCAAATTATATTTCAATATTTAAAGATAATCGACACAATGCAAACAACTCATATGGTAAATATGAACTTTCCATGCTAAATAAATAAAAGTGAAAACAGATAAGCAATAATTTTTAAAACTGCCTATTTCATAATTTTTTTTTTACAATTAACTATATAGATATGAGAACCCAACAAACATTGAACAATATTTTTTTCTCCATTATTTACTCTCATGGAAAAATAATTCGGGTACATTAATAATTTTATACACTATGCATTTTTATTAATTTTTCTTGTATCCTGCAATGAAATCAAAGCAATTTGCCATGAAATTTTGTTTCTGAGTCATTTGGATAATGCACTTATATTTTTCTTGAACACACTTTTCCTGAAATAAGGCCTAAATAACAGTTAAGTTATAACATGCCTAAGTAACTGTTATTTTTCAGAAATATCATAATAACTACGGGTAAAAATTCGATTGGGACAGGTTTCATCTTCGAAAAATTTCATTTAGAGGGTGAAATAAGCAGATTAAAAATTTCTATTTTATTCTTTCCATTGCAAATTATTCATCGCATATGAGTTAATAGGTTATATGACAATAACAGCTAAACGTTATTTAATTCGTCATATGTTATTTTAATTTAAAACGTGTAAAATATTTTGATGATATATTTTCATTATAGTTTTTATTCTAAAATAAAGTATTTTTACTCTTAAATAAACGAAAGAAACATCAGTAAATTAAAATTGAAAAATCGTTTGCGTTTTCAAATAAAGAAAAAACCCATTCTAATCAAGTGACATTTTCGTCTACTAAATACCATAAGTTTTCGAATGAATATTTAAAAAGAACTTGAACAAAAATCGTTTGCATTTAAGATAAAGTTTAAACAAATTTAATCTTGTGATTTTTTTTACTATGATTATTTACGTGACGTCATAAGTGAAATTCACAAGAGCAAGTTTTTAAAACTTCGTATAAAAAAATATCGTTTGGAAAACCACGTAGGTTATTTTATATTCCATGTAAAATGGATATGTATTTCCACAAATAGAACATGGAATTTTCAATTCAAAATATGTTTGATTTGATGCAATTTCGTTTGTTTTGCTAAGTATTTATATTCAAATGGAATCAATTGAATTATGTTTTATTAAATTAATGTTACGTGTTATTTATAAAATATATATTTATTTACGTTTAAAATTAAACCGTTCCACATTGTTATTTGATAAGTTTTATTTTACCAATTGTTAATAAATATTTTTTTTCAGCTTTTTTATTCCAATGGAATTAATTAAAAGAAGTTTTAGTAAATTAAATTTGCGCAATATTTATAATCGTAAAAAAATAATTTTATTCATTTAAAAAACTGTTTTGTTCAATACATCATGGGTATTTGATAGGTTTTATTTTACCAATTGTTTATAAATACACCGCTATTACTGATAGTATTAAACGAGAAACAGGATTGTTTTGTGAGTTTTCCAGTTTTGAAGATATGTTTTAGAAATTTTGAAAAGATGAAGCGTTCCCGAAAATTCGCAATTGTTTACTATGGACACTTTGCACTGCTTTTTGCTGAAACTAACATGACGTCTTTAAAGATATAAGAAATTTCATGCGCATTTGTTATTGGTTAATGGCGACCACGTGATTTGTTATTCACCAATCACATAAGCTAATCGACCATGCGTTTTTGTTAATCCGTCAAAATTTTAATCTCGAGACATGCATAGTGCATTTAAAAATGGTTTGTTATTTATTCCACATTCTAATGAGTAAATAATTCCTAAAAAAGTTAAATAGTTTCAAATACTAATTTTTTTCTAGAAAACTGATAGTAGTAAATTAATTTTTGATTGTTTGGTTGAAGTAACGTTGAACTAAAGCCACAGCATTGTCTATTGGCAAAATTCGGGATATATCCCGAAGAAAAAACAATACACCACTCCGTAATTTATAATAAATTGTCGAAAAGCATGGCGTATGTGAAAATGGCACCAAAAGTATACAAGACGAAGCTTCTATTTATTGGTACTATTTTCCACATTGTTAAATGCACTTCCCTTTCAACGCAAAGTAAGAACTTTAATTGTCTGGGAGGAGTAGCATCTGCACCTGAGTTCGCAATTAATGTTTTTACTTGAGTCCGCAGATCTCTGTATGCTTCCGAAACCAGGCAAGCAGATGCAGACATGTAAATGAATAACACCAACGTGTTAATCAGGTTACAAAGAAGCGAAAGAGAACGAAGGCAATAAGGACAATTTAGTAGTGTCTTCGAATGAATTATACCCAATATTATATAGGTGAGCTCAATAGATGTGTGCATGGTTTCACATAGCACAGAGAATGATAATTCATCATCGATAAAGTTTATAAACATTTCGACAGAATTATAAGAGCTGGTGAGTTTTTGATAGTTAACAACAGATTCGTTAGACAGTTTTCCTGAAATTATTTTCAAGTTGCACCTGACATGATTGCATATCATTACAAAATATATTGCAAAAATGTTCATTGGTAATCTTATAATAACAGATATATGGTAAGCGTAGAAGACTACCGCAAAATTGTAGAGCATATTTCTATCTTCTGCTATGCCAAACAGTTTGGAAATATAAGTTCTATGTTCATGATTTTCCTTTACAATAAATACAAAAATCAGAGCATGACATAAGATGATAAGGGTAAGCCAAATATATAAACCCAATTTCATCATTTTTTCTTCTACAAATCCAAGGCCACTTATGAACTTTGATAACCTTTTCAGTTCATTCAGTCTTCTACTCAGCTTAACACGATGCATGATAAATAAAACATTTGTAGTAGCATTTACTAACATTAATGGAACATTTATATTGGAGAAGATATAAAAGTGTATAGTTTCGTAAACGTGAAACATTAATACCAATATGCTCACTAAAATCGCCAAACATTTTGTTTGGGAGAGTTTAATACCACTAGCGGGTGTTGAAGTGGTGGAAAAAACAGCACTCATCCCCAAAAGGATAAAAACTAATTTGTATGCGAACTTCATTTTGCTGGTAAGCTATATCTAGATATTAGTGAGTTGCTATTTTATGATATCGTATTACAGATTTTATAACATTCTTAAAATAGCGACCCAAAAGTAGTTGAAAATGCGTAAGTAAAATACGAACTACTACTACGTCATTACTGTAACATACATAGATAATGTACCTCAAAGCCATATAACCCTTAGCAACCCAAAGCGTATTTTATGGTTGGCGTCAAATCTACCGACCAATCAAAAAGCAGATGTAAGTAACTTCAAAATTCACTGCAGGTTATTGGATAATAATTTGCACGATATGGAAACACCTTTTTCAACCATTCGTGTCTCTCGTCAAAATATGTAATTGTAAAAAAAAAATGAATTCATCATTGATGCTGTTTAAAAATATTTGCTTATCTGTTATCATATTGAAAGGTACTGTTTGGATTGCATTTTTTCAAATGTTGTAATATTTTTAAATCGACTTTTTGTTTTTCTTCTGTTCAACTCGAAGGGAAGGAATAAGTTAAATACTTATAATTTCAAATGACTCTATTTTAGCACTTGTTTGTAAATAAGAAAATGTTAAAATTAATTAACAATTTTGTATTAATAATTTCAATAATTTATATAAATAAATAAATATATATATATATATATATATATATATATATATATATATATATATATTTATATATATATATATATATATATATATATATATATATATATATATATATATATATATATATATATATATATATATATATATATATATATATATATATATATATATATATATATATATATATATATATATATATATATATATATATATATATATATATATATATATATATATATATATATATATATATATATATTAACATTTTGTTGATAACTCGGTATGTCTGCTAATGCCAGTACGATACCCTCTGTGCCTGGATCTTCACTTGCCTATTTTTATAATTATAAATGGAAGCATATATATGGTTATTTTTATATTCAATATTTTAAATTCTTGGCAACGTCTTTTAATATTGTTGATTAACTGTTTTCAAAAGAAAATGAAAGAAAACTGCTTCTCATTCTTTTTATAAATAAAAATAATGAAAATTTTAAAATTATTATTCTCAGGTGCAGGATTAAATGTAAAATAAAGTCTATGTATAAAATTCATTCCTCCTATGTATAGAAGAAGTAGGTGTCTATAGACGAATAATCTTTTTATTATTATTATTATTATTATAGACAATATTTAATAAATAGAGTAGCTACAAACTATGATAAAGACAGTTGTAAATTTAAGCACCCTCTAGTCTATAGAAATATTATGATTTTTAACTAACAATAAAAAAACCCTCGTTGTTTAAAAACTTGTCTTCGATTTTTTGAGATTTTAGAAAAATAAGTTTGTGCCTTGTTTACGGGTAGTTTCTTCAAGACCTTTCAAACCTCTTGTTTTTAAGTAATATGATTTTTAAATGTAAATAACTGTGTTTTACGAATGTGTTTCTAAGACATTCCCCGTTTTTATTTGAAAATAGAAGGAATATTCCAGATAATACTGATAGAAGGTTAATGTTTTAAAATAATTTTTAAAAATTTATATTCGTTATAAAATAAACTATGGTTGTACAATGACTGAAATGTATTTTATTAAAAACCAAACACATAATACTGAAATTTAATAAAATAGCATTAATTGCAGTATAAATATTGAGTCAAATATATAATTTCAATTTCGAGGTAATTGACAGTTAAAATGGGTTGAGTCAAATATATAATTTCAATTTTAGATTATTGACAATTGGAAGATATTGAGCCACATATATTATAGCAGTGGTTAATTGAACTTATTGATCAAACATATATTAATTTCATATATAAGAAGTTACGTTTATATATCAATTTAAATTTACATCCAAAAGATTACAGAATTAGTTTGCGTGTTGAACGCGATGCCAATTCCAGTGTTTTGTCCCGATGCAGCTCTTTCAAGGCGTGAAAAACTGCTACTGCCACCGGTAGTCGACAATTATTCCGTGTCGTAACGTCATCTGCTTCTTTAGAATCTTTTGCCTGATAGGCACAATCACCGCAACATTATTTTTATTTTTTTCTAATTAACAGTTAAAATAATATGAATCAAATATGTTTTATTTCAAATTTTAGGTAGTTGACAATTGGAATGTGTTGATTTAAATATATGATTTTTATGTGATTGACACTTGGATCCTGAAAATGTGGTCTGAAGGAATATTTTTAAAGCAACTTTTATGAGTTAGAATATAGTTAGTGGTAGTCAGTTAAAGATCTTTCTGTTCTTATATTCTTACTAAGAGTGGTGGTAGAGGAATATAAGGAAAATTTAGCAGTGAAAAGTATGAGAAACAAATCAGGGACTTTTAAAAGAGGATTATTTTAATCCCGGGAATAGATCAAATTGTCGAAAAGCATTGTGTACGTGAAAATGGCTCCAAAAATGTACAATACAAAGCTTCTGTTTATCGGAACTATTTTCCAAACTGTGAAGTGCACTTCTTTTTCAACACAAAGCAAGAACTTAAGTTGATGATGACTAGCATCTGCTTCTGAATTCACAATTAAGGTTTTTACTTGATTCCACAAATCTCTATACGTTTCCGAAACCAGGCATGCTGATGCAGACATGACAATAAATAGAGCCAAAGTGTTGAACAGATTTAAAAGAATCAAAATATCATTCAAGCAATAAAAGCACATTCTAAATGTGATTGAATGAAGAATAGTCTTAACCATGTATAGGAGGTGAGAAGAAGTAAAAATAGTTTCACAGAGCACAAAGAACGACAATTCATCATCTAGAAAGGTTATAAATGTTTTAGCAGAGTAAAAAGGGAGCATAAGTTTCTTATAGTTGACAACGGATTCATCAGACAGCTTTTCCGAAAATCTTTTCAAAACGCATCTGACTTGATTGCACACCAACACGAAATATATTGCAAATGTAGCTAGTGGTAATTTCAATAGAATCAGCCATTCATAAGTAAAGAATACAGCAACCACATAGTAGAACACATTTCTATCTTTTTCTATATTATCTGCTATCGTGTACTTTACATTAACTATAAATGTCACAATGGGAGTTAAGGTAACTAGTGCAACCCAAGCATAGAAACACATTTTTAAAGATTTTTCTTTTGTAAACTCAAAGCCACTTTTAAACATGGCAATATTTTTTAGTTCATTCAATCTTCTACTTAATTTAAAACGATGCATGATCATTACAACTCTTGCTATCGAAGTAGATGTTGTATCTGCCAAACTGGGATTTGAATAGATGTCGTATATCGTTACGTAAATTTGGAATATTAATATGAGTGTGCTCATTAAAATCAACAAATACTTTGTTGGTGAACGTCTGATGCGCTCAGTAGGTGTCGAAGTGGAAGGAAAAACAGCGCTGATTCCAAACAGGATAAAAACTAATTTGTAAGCAAACTTCATGTTGCTGGTAATTTTTAAATACATAACTAACTAGCAACTTTTTTATCAAAATTATTTATAACGAAACACTCTTAAATATAGCTGCAAAAGTTGAAACTTCATACTCAAATTACCAAGTTTTGAGTAATACGAGCACCTTATAATAGACGTAACTTTACCGCAAAGTCAGTCACTCCAAAATTCACTCATTGCAGCTATTGGAATAATGGATAAATGCAAAATTTTCTTTATATATACAATAAATGTGAATAATGGGAAAAATATAATTCTTAATCAATATTGATTATTCTAAAAAAACATGTTTCATGAATGATGAAATGGAAAAATAATTGTTTATCTACATTCTTATTTATTTTTCATGAAAAAAAATCATTTATTTAGATAAGTTGTTTGCTTTGTGGTGAATATCGTTAATATATGGGAATATCATTTTTAGTCATTTTACACTTTCTACTTCAAGTATAAGAAAAGGTCAAATACTGATAACATAAAATAACGTTTATTTACTTATTTTCTTTCAGAAAAGATAAATCGAAATCAATAAGATGCTTGTATAGCAGTTTTATGAATAAATGTATTTATTCAATAATATATTTGGAATGTAATAAGAATGAAAAGTATTTTAACAATTGTTCAAAAAGTAATGAAACTCAAAAGAAACCTTCCAATATTATTATTCAGAAATATTGTGTAAGAAATTCGTTAAATGACGCAAAGTAAAGGCTGATAAATGGTGAACAGCGTAAAAAGTTCCCCGATGTCATGCAAGTTGTATTCCATATATTTGAAGAAGAAAATTTTATTATGGAAGTCCGTTTAATTATTTTAAAGGCGACACTGTACCCCAATATTCACTCCATATTTTTATTGCATAAAAATAATACTTTACATATAGAACCAAACGCATGCTAAGTTTCAAAATTCTACGAGTTTAAAAAACGATTATTTTTTGTAGTTTAAAAAACCTAATCTTAAAAAAGACCTGTAGAGCAATTTCTATTTTTTTATTTCTTGTGTTACAAGTATAAAACTTATTATACAATTAAAAAACCAATATTATAGAAATATTACTTTAAAAAATTCTCTACTGGGTATTTTTTTTTAAATTTAATTTTTTTTTAAATAAAATGTAAGTTACATTTTTGATTTTTTTGTTTACAAACAATGTATTGTTGACAAAAAATATCATGAGATTTTTTAAAAATAGTTAAAAAAAATTGGGAACAAAATATATGTGTGACATTAACGACATTTCGCAAAAACTTATGCATTTTCTATATAAAAGTTTTTTTTTAAACCACTAGACTAGTTATTAAAACAAGTTATTTTGTTTAGCAGATTATTACATTACAAAAAAAAGTTAACTTTAATTTTTTTTTTTAAAAGCATTAAACTTTTACCTTTGTGAAAAATTCGAAAAAGTATATTGTGGGATATATGCATTTAAAGATAAAATATGTCAAAAACCAAACAAAAAAAATAAAAATTTACATTAAACTTTTTACATATGCATAACACACTACTTATTCATTGTTAGTAATTTAATTATAACATTTTACAATATTATGCTAATTTTTAAAAATATTAAAAAAAATAAAATTTTAAAAATATTGCTACATTTTATACTTAAATTAATAAAAATTAACAAGTAGTGTAGTATGCACATGTAAAAAAAGTTTAATTTTAATGTTTAACATTTTTCATTTGGTTTTTCACATATTTTATCTTTAATGCATATATTTCAAAATCTATTTTTTTTTAATTCTTCACAAAAAACAAAAATTCTAAACCTTTTTTTAAAAATAGATAAAATCTCAATCTCAATCTCAACCAATCTCAATCTCAACCAATCTCAACCAATCTCAATCTCAACCAATCTCAATCTCAACCAATCTCAATCTCAACCAATCTCAATCTCAATCTCAACCAATCTCAATCTCAACCAATCTCAATCTCAACCAATCTCAATCTCAACCAATCTCAATCTCAACCAATCTCAATCTCAATCTCAACCAATCTCAATCTCAACCAATCTCAATCTCAACCAATCTCAATCTCAACCAATCTCAATCTCAACCAATCTCAATCTCAACCAATCTCAATCTCAATCAATCTCAATCTCAATCAATCTCAATCTCAACCAATCTCAAATCTCAACCAATCTCAATCTCAATCAATCTCAATCTCAATCAATCTCAATCTCAACCAATCTCAATCTCAACCAATCTCAATCTCAATCTCAACCAATCTCAATCTCAACCAATCTCAATCTCAACCAATCTCAATCTCAACCAATCTCAATCTCAATCAATCTCAATCTCAATCAATCTCAACCAATCTCAATCTCAACCAATCTCAATCTCAACCAATCTCAATCTCAACCAATCTCAATCTCAACCAATCTCAATCTCAACCAATCTCAATCTCAACCAATCTCAATCTCAATCTCAACCAATCTCAATCATAACCAATCTCAATCTCAACCAATCTCAATCTCAATCTCAACCAATCTCAACCAATCTCAATCTCAATCTCAACCAAACTCAATCTCAATCTCAACCAATCTCAATCTCAATCTCAATCTCAATCTCAAACAATTTCAACCTATCTCAATCTCAATCACAACCAATCTCAATCTCAATCTCAACCAATATCAATCTCAACCAATCTCAATCTCAACCAATCTCAATCTCAACCAATCTCAACTAATCTCAATCTCAACCAATCTCAATCTCAACCAATCTCAATCTCAACCAATCTCAATCTCAACCAATCTCAATCTCAACCAATCTCAATCGCAACCAATCTCAATCTCAACCAATCTCAATCTCAATCTCAACCAATCTCAATCTCAATCTCAACCAATCTCAATCTAAATCACAACCAATCTCAATCACAATCTCAACCAATCTCAATCTCAACCAATCTCAATCTCAACCAATCTCAATCTCAACCAATCTCAATCTCAATCTCAACCAATCTCAATCTCAACCAATCTCAATCTCAACCAATCTCAATCTCAACCAATCTCAATCTCAACCAATCTCAATCTCAACCAATCTCAATCTCAACCAATCTCAATCTCAACCAATCTCAATCTCAACCAATCTCAATCTCAACCAATCTCAACCAATCTCAATCTCAACCAATCTCAATCTCAACCAATCTCAATCAATCTCAATCTCATTCAATCTCAATCTCAACCAATCTCAATCTCAACCAATCTCAATCTCAATCAATCTCAATCTCAATCAATCTCAATCTCAACCAATCTCAATCTCAACCAATCTCAATCTCAATCTCAACCAATCTCAATCTCAATCTCAACCAATCTCAATCTAAATCACAACCAATCTCAATCTCAATCTCAACCAATATCAATCTCAACCAATCTCAATCTCAACCAATCTCAATCTCAACCAATCTCAATCTCAACCAATCTCAATCTCAATCTCAACCAATCTCAATCTCAATCTCAAACAATTTCAACCTATCTCAATCTCAATCACAACCAATCTCAATCTCAATCTCAACCAATATCAATCTCAACCAATCTCAATCTCAACCAATCTCAATCTCAACCAATCTCAATCTCAACTAATCTCAATCTCAACCAATCTCAATCTCAACCAATCTCAATCTCAACCAATCTCAATCTCAACCAATCTCAATCTCAACCAATCTCAATCGCAACCAATCTCAATCTCAACCAATCTCAATCTCAATCTCAACCAATCTCAATCTCAATCTCAACCAATCTCAATCTAAATCACAACCAATCTCAATCACAATCTCAACCAATCTCAATCTCAACCAATCTCAATCTCAACCAATCTCAATCTCAACCAATCTCAATCTCAATCTCAACCAATATCAATCTCAACCAATCTCAATCTCAACCAATCTCAATCTCAACCAATCTCAATCTCAACCAATCTCAATCTCAACCAATCTCAATCTCAACCAATCTCAATCTCAACCAATCTCAATCTCAACCAATCTCAACCAATCTTAACCAATCTCAATCTCAACCAATCTCAATCTCAACCAATCTCAATCAATCTCAATCTCATTCAATCTCAATCTCAACCAATCTCAATCTCAACCAATCTCAATCTCAATCAATCTCAATCTCAATCAATCTCAATCTCAACCAATCTCAATCTCAACCAATCTCAATCTCAATCTCAACCAATCTCAATCTCAATCTCAACCAATCTCAATCTAAATCACAACCAATCTCAATCTCAATCTCAACCAATATCAATCTCAACCAATCTCAATCTCAACCAATCTCAATCTCAACCAATCTCAATCTCAACCAATCTCAATCTCAATCTCAACCAATCTCAATCTCAACCAATCTCAACCAATCTCAATCTCAACCAATCTCAATCTCAACCAATCTCAATCTCAATCTCAACCAATCTCAATCTCAATCTCAACCAATCTCAATCTCAACCAATCTCAATCTCAACCAATCTCAATCTCAACCAATCTCAATCTCAATCTCAACCAATCTCAATCTCAACCAATCTCAATCTCAACCAATCTCAATCTCAACCAATCTCAATCTCAACCAATCTCAATCTCAATCTCAACCAATATCAATCTCAATCTCAACCAATCTCAATCTCAATCTCAACCAATCTCAATCTCAACCAATCTCAACCAATCTCAATCTCAACCAATCTCAATCTCAACTAATCTCAATCTCAACCAATCTCAATCTCAACCAATCTCAATCTCAACCAATCTCAATCTCAACCAATCTCAATCTCAACCAATCTCAATCTCAACCAATCTCAATCTCAACCAATCTCAATCTCAACCAATCTCAATCTCAACCAATCTCAATCTCATCCAATCTCAATCTCAATCAATCTCAATCTCAACCAATCTCAATCTCAATCAATCTCAATCTCAATCAATCTCAATTTCAACCAATCTCAATCTCAACCAATCTCAATCTCAATCAATCTCAATCTCAACCAATCTCAATCTCAACCAATCTCAATCGCAATCAATCTCAATCAATCTCAATCAATCTCAATCTCAACCAATCTCAACCAATCTCAATCTCAATCTCAACCAATCTCAATCTCAATCTCAACCAATCTCAATCTCAATCTCAACCAATCTCAACCAATCTCAATCTAAATCACAACCAATCGCAATCTTAATCTCAACCAATATCAATCTCAACCAATCTCAATCTCAACCAATCTCAATCTCAACCAATCTCAATCTCAACCAATCTCAATCTCAATCTCAACCAATATCAATCTCAACCAATCTCAATCTCAACCAATCTCAATCTCAATCTCAACCAATCTCAATCTCAACCAATCTCAATCTCAATCTCAACCAATCTCAATCTCAACCAATCTCAATCTCAACCAATCTCAATCTCAACCAATCTCAATCTCAATCAATCTCAATCTCAATCAATCTCAACCAATCTCAATCTCAACCAATCTCAATCTCAATCACAACCAATCTCAATCTCAACCAATCTCAATCTCAACCAATCTCAATCTCAACCAATCTCAATCTCAACCAATCTCAATCTCAACCAATCTCAATCTCAACCAATGTCAATCTCAATCTCAACCAATCTCAATCTCGATCTCAAACAATCTCAATCTCAATCTCAACCAATCTCAATCTCAATCTCAGACAATCTCAATCTCAATCTCAACCAATCTCAACCAATCTCAATCTCAATCTCAATTAATCTCAATCTCAATCTCAACCAATCTCAATCTCAATCTCAACCAATCTCAATCTCAATCTCAATCTCAATCTCAAACAATCTCAACCTATCTCAATCTCAATCACAACCAATATCAATCTCAATCTCAACCAATATCAATCTCAACCAATCTCAATCTCAACCAATCTCAATCTCAATCTCAACCAATCTCAATCTCAATCTCAACCAATCTCAATCTCAACCAATCTCAATCTCAACCAATCTCAACCAATCTCAATCTCAATCTCAACCAATTTCAATCTCAACCAATCTCAATCTCAACCAATCTCAATCTCAACCAATCTCAATCTCAACCAATCTCAATCTCAATCAATCTCAATCAATCTCAATCTCAACCAATCTCAATCTCAACCAATCTCAATCACAACCAATCTCAATCTCAACCAATCTCAATCTCAACCAATCTCAATCTCAACCAATCTCAATCTCAACCAATCTCAATCTCAACCAATCTCAATCTCAACCAATCTCAATCTCAACCAATCTCAATCTCAACCAATCTCAATCTCAACCAATCTCAATCTCAACCAATCTCAATCTCATCCAATCTCAATCTCAATCAATCTCAATCTCAACCAATCTCAATCTCAACCAATCTCAATCTCAATCACAACCAATCTCAATCTCAACCAATCTCAATCTCAACCAATCTCAATCTCAACCAATCTCAATCTCAACCAATCTCAATCTCAACCAATCTCAATCTCAACCAATCTCAATCTCAACCAATCTCAATCTCAATCTCAATCTCAACCAATCTCAATCTCAATCTCAACCAATCTCAATCTCAATCTCAACCAATCTCAACCAATCTCAATCTCAATCTCAACCAATCTCAATCTCAATCTCAACCAATCTCAATCTCAATCTCAAACAACCTCAATCTCAATCTCAAACAATCTCAACCTATCTCAATCTCAATCACAACCAATCTCAATCTCAATCTCAACCAATATCAATCTCAACCAATCTCAATCTCAACCAATCTCAATCTCAATCTCAACCAATATCAATCTCAATCTCAACCAATCTCAATCTCAATCTCAACCAATCTCAATCTCAACCAATCTTAACCAATCTCAATCTCAACCAATCTCAATCTCAACCAATCTCAATCTCAACCAATCTCAATCTCAATCTCAACCAATCTCAATCTCAATCTCAACCAATCTTAATCTCAACCAATCTCAATCTCAATCTCAACCAATCTCAATCTCAACCAATCTCAATCTCAATCTCAACCAATCTCAATCTCAATCTCAACCAATCTCAATCTCAATCTCAACCAATCTCAATCTCAACCAATCTCAATCTCAACCAATCTCAATCTCAACCAATCTCAATCTCAACCAATCTCAATCTCAATCTCAACCAATCTCAATCTCAACCAATCTCAATCTCAATCTCAACCAATCTCAATCTCAATCTCAACCAATCTCAATCTCAACCAATCTCAATCTCAACCAATCTCAATCTCAACCAATCTCAATCACAACCAATCTCAATCTCAACCAATCTCAATCTCAACCAATCTCAATCTCAACCAATCTCAATCTCAACCAATCTCAATCTCAACCAATCTCAATCTCAACCAATATCAATCTCAATCAATCTCAATCTCAATCTCAACCAATCTCAATCTCAACCAATCTCAATCTCAATCAATCTCAATCTCAATCAATCTCAATTTCAACCAATCTCAATCTCAACCAATCTCAATCTCAATCAATCTCAATCTCAATCTCAACCAATCTCAATCTCAACCAATCTCAATCTCAATCAATCTCAATCTCAATCAATCTCAATCTCAACCAATCTCAATCTCAACCAATCTCAATCTCAATCTCAACCAATCTCAATCTCAATCTCAACCAATCTCAATCTCAATCTCAACCAATCTCAACCAATCTCAACCAATCTCAATCTAAATCACAACCAATCTCAATCTCAATCTCAACCAATATCAATCTCAACCAATCTCAATCTCAACCAATCTCAATCTCAACCAATCTCAATCTCAATCTCAACCAATATCAATCTCAACCAATCTCAATCTCAACCAATCTCAATCTCAACCAATCTCAATCTCAACCAATCTCAATCTCATCCAATCTCAATCTCAATCAATCTCAATCTCAACCAATCTCAATCTCAACCAATCTCAATCACAACCAATCTCAATCTCAACCAATCTCAATCTCAATCTCAACCAATCTCAATCTCAACCAATCTCAATCTCAACCAATCTCAATCTCAACCAATCTCAATCTCAATCTCAACCAATCTCAATCTCAACCAATCTCAATCTCAACCAATCTCAATCTCAATCTCAACCAATCTCAATCTCAATCTCAACCAATCTCAACCAATCTCAATCTCAATCTCAACCAATCTCAATCTCAATCTCAACCAATCTCAATCTCAATCTCAAACAACCTCAATCTCAATCTCAAACAATCTCAACCTATCTCAATCTCAATCACAACCAATCTCAATCTCAATCTCAACCAATATCAATCTCAACCAATCTCAATCTCAACCAATCTCAATCTCAATCTCAATCTCAACCAATATCAATCTCAATCTCAACCAATCTCAATCTCAATCTCAACCAATCTCAATCTCAACCAATCTCAACCAATCTCAATCTCAATCTCAACCAATCTCAATCTCAACCAATCTCAATCTCAACCAATCTCAATCTCAACCAATCTCAATCTCAATCTCAACCAATCTCAATCTCAATCTCAACCAATCTCAATCTCAACCAATCTTAATCTCAACCAATCTCAATCTCAATCTCAACCAATCTCAATCTCAACCAATCTCAATCTCAACCAATCTCAATCTCAATCTCAACCAATCTCAATCTCAATCTCAACCAATCTCAATCTCAATCTCAACCAATCTCAATCTCAACCAATCTCAATCTCAACCAATCTCAATCTCAATCTCAACCAATCTCAATCTCAACCAATCTCAATCTCAATCTCAACCAATCTCAATCTCAACCAATCTCAATCTCAACCAATCTCAATCTCAACCAATCTCAATCTCAACCAATCTCAATCTCAACCAATCTCAATCACAACCAATCTCAATCTCAACCAATCTCAATCTCAACCAATCTCAATCTCAACCAATCTCAATCTCAACCAATCTCAATCTCAACCAATCTCAATCTCAACCAATATCAATATCAATCAATCTCAATCTCAATCTCAACCAATCTCAATCTCAACCAATCTCAATCTCAATCAATCTCAATCTCAATCAATCTCAATTTCAACCAATCTCAATCTCAACCAATCTCAATCTCAATCAATCTCAATCAATCTCAATCTCAATCTCAAACAATCTCAATCTCAACCAATCTCAATCTCAATCAATCTCAATCTCAATCAATCTCAATCTCAACCAATCTCAATCTCAACCAATCTCAATCTCAATCTCAACCAATCTCAATCTCAATCTCAACCAATCTCAATCTCAATCTCAACCAATCTCAATCTAAATCACAACCAATCTCAATCTCAATCTCAACTAATATCAATCTCAACCAATCTCAATCTCAACCAATCTCAATCTCAACCAATCTCAATCTCAATCTCAACCAATATCAATCTCAACCAATCTCAATCTCAACCAATCTCAATTTCAACCAATCTCAATCTCAACCAATTTCAATCTCAACCAATCTCAATCTCAACCAATCTCAATCTCAACCAATCTCAATCTCAACCAATCTCAACCAATCTCAATCTCAATCTCAACCAATCTCAATCTCAATCTCAACCAATCTCAATCTCAACCACTCTCAATCTCAACCAATCTCAATCTCAACCAATCTCAATCTCAACCAATCCCAATCTCAACCAATCTCAATCTCAATCAATCTCAATCTCAATCAATCTCAACCAATCTCAATCTCAACCAATCTCAATCTCAATCACAACCAATCTCAATCTCAACCAATCTATATCTCAACCAATCTCAATCTCAACCAATCTCAATCTCAACCAATCTCAATCTCAATCTCAACCAATCTCAATCTCAACCAATCTCAATCTCAATCTCAACCAATCTCAATCTCAATCTCAACCAATCTCAATCTCAATCTCAAACAATCTCAATCTCAACCAATCTCAATCTCAACCAATCCCAATCTCAACCAATCTCAATCTCAATCAATCTCAATCTCAATCAATCTCAACCAATCTCAATCTCAACCAATCTCAATCTCAATCACAACCAATCTCAATCTCAACCAATCTCAATCTCAACCAATCTCAATCTCAACCAATCTCAATCTCAATCTCAACCAATCTCAATCTCAACCAATCTCAATCTCAATCTCAACCAATCTCAATCTCAATCTCAAACAATCTCAATCTCAATCTCAACCAATCTCAATCTTAATCTCAGACAATCTCAATCTCAATCTCAACCAATCTCAACCAATCTCAATCTCAATCTCAATTAATCTCAATCTCAATCTCAACCAATCTCAATCTCAATCTCAACCAATCTCAATCTCAATCTCAATCTCAAACAATCTCCCCCTATCTCAATCTCAATCACAACCAATATCAATCTCAATCTCAACCAATATCAATCTCAACCAATCTCAATCTCAACCAATCTCAATCTCAACCAATCTCAATCTCAATCTCAACCAATCTCAATCTCAATCTCAACCAATCTCAATCTCAATCTCAACCAATCTCAATCTCAACCAATCTCAATCTCAACCAATCTCACTCTCAACCAATCTCAACCAATCTCAATCTCAATCTCAACCAATTTCAATCTCAACCAATCTCAATCTCAATCTCAACCAATCTCAATCTCAACCAATCTCAATCTCAATCTCAACCAATCTCAATCTCAATCTCAACCAATCTCAATCTCAATCTCAACCAATCTCAATCTCAATCTCAACCAATCTCAACCAATCTCAATCTCAACCAATCTCAATCTCAATCTCAACCAATCTTAATCTCAATCTCAACCAATCTCAATCTCAATCTCAACCAATCTCAACCAATCTCAATCTCAACCAATCTCAATCTCAACCAATCTTAATCTCAACCAATCTCAATCTCAACCAATCTCAATCTCAACCAATCTCAATCTCAACCAATCTCAATCTCAACCAATCTCAATCTCAACCAATCTCAACCTCAACCAATCCCAATCTCAAGCAATCTCAATCTCAATCTCAACCAATCTCAATCTCAACCAATCTCAATCTCAATCTTAACCAATCTCAATCTCAACCAATCTCTATCAATCTCAATCTCAACCAATCTCAACCAATCTCAATCTCAATCTCAACCAATCTCAATCTCAACCAATCTCAATCTCAATCTCAACCAATCTCAATCGCAACCAATCTCAACCAATCTCAATCTCAATCTCAACCAATCTCAATCTCAACCAATCTCAATCTCAACCAATCTCAATCTCAACCAATCTCAATCTCAACCAATCTCAACCAATCTCAATCTCAACCAATCTCAATCTCAACCAATCTCAACCTCAACCAATCCCAATCTCAACCAATCTCAATCTCAATCTCAACCAATCTCAATCTCAACCAATCTCAATCTCAATCTTAACCAATCTCAATCAATCTCAATCTCAATCAATCTCAATCTCAACCAATCTCAATCTCAATCAATCTCAATCTCAACCAATCTCAATCTCAATCTCAACCAATCTCAATCTCAACCAATCTCAACCAATCTCAATCTCAATCTCAACCAATCTCAATCTCAACCAATCTCAATCTCAACCAATCTCAATCTCAACCAATCTCAATCTCAACCAATCTCAACCAATCTCAATCTCAATCTCAACCAATCTCAATCTCAACCAATCTCAACCTCAACCAATCCCAATCTCAACCAATCTCAATCTCAATCTCAACCAATCTCAATCTCAACCAATCTCAATCTCAACCAATCTCAATCAATCTCAATCTCAATCAATCTCAATCTCAATCAATCTCAATCTCAATCAATCTCAATCTCAATCTCAACCAATCTCAATCTCAACCAATCTCAATCTCAACCAATCTCAATCAATCTCAATCTCAATCAATCTCAATCTCAATCAATCTCAATCAATCTCAATCTCAATCAATCTCAATCTCTATCTCAACCAATCTCAACCAATCTCAATCTCAATCTCAACCAATCTCAATCAATCTCAATCAATCTCAATCTCAATCAATCTCAAGTTGACGTTTTCTAAGTTTTTAAATCTTTACAAAACTATGTTAAGGATTAGAAATTGCACATGTTGGTATTTAAGTTTGTGTCTTAAAATATTTTATTTGAGAATAAGGGAGATTTAATTCAAGAAGTCCGTTGGAGGTCTGAAAGACACAAGAACATCGCGAGTGATACGTACTTTTAAGCCCGATGAATCGTCACGAACTTCGAGGAACGCCGTTTCTCCACCCACTTTCTTTAAACTTTTAATTTCTAGGCTTAAATATTTATTTTTTTAATTAAAATTTCACTCTATTGTCAAGGATTTGCCGATTTTTATCGGAATTTTTCATGTACGAAAATACAACTCGACTTATACGCGAGTTTCCGATTTTGGACAAAAAAATCGGCCTAAAATTAGGGGGTCGGCTTATACGCGGATCGGCTTATACGGGAGTATATACGGTAAATATCCTTTTACGTTATCAGTATTTTACTTTTATACACTTAAAGTACAAAGGTAGAAAACGGAAATTGAATATCAAATTATATTTCAATATTTAAAGATAATCGACACAATGCGAACAACTCATTGTAAATATGAACTTTCCTTGCTAAATAAATAAAAGTGAAAACAGATAAGCAATAATTTTTAAAACTGCCTATTTCATAAAATTTTTTTACAATTAACTATATAGATATGAGAACTTAACAAACATTGGACAATATTTTTTCTCCATTATTTACTCTCATGGAAAAATAATTCGGGTACATTAATAATTTTATACACTATGCATTTTTATTAATTTTTCTTGTATCCTGCAATGAAATCAAAGCAATTTGTCATGAAATTTTGTTTCTGAGTCATTTGGATAGTGCACTTATATTTTTCTTGAACACACTTTTCCTGAAATAATGCCTAAATAACTGTTATTTTTCAGAAATATCATAATATCTACGGGTAAAAATTCGATTGGGACAGGTTTCATCTTCGAAAAATTTCATTTAGAGGGTGAAATAAGCAGATTAAAAATTTCTATTTTATCTTTCCATTGCAAATTATTCATCGCATATGAGTTAATAGGTTATATGGCAATAACAGCTAAACGTTATTTAATTCGTCATATGTTATTTTAATTTAAAACGTGTAAAATATTTTGATGATATATTTTCATTATAGTTTTTATTGTAAAATAAAGTATTTTTACTCTTAAATAAACGAAAGAAACATCAGTAAATTAAAATTGAAAAATCGTTTGCGTTTTCAAATAAAGAAAAAACCCATTCTAATCAAGTGACATTTTCGTCTACTAAATACTATAAGTTTTCTAATAAATATTTAAAAAGAACTTGAACAAAAATCGTTTGCATTTAAGATAAAGTTTAAACAAATTTAATCTTGTGATTTTTTTTACTATGATTATTTACGTGACGTCATAAGTGAAATTCACAAGAGCAAGTTTTTAAAACTTCGTATAAAAAAATATCGTTTGGAAAACCACGTAGGTTATTTTATATTCCATGTAAAATGGATATGTATTTCCACAAATAGAACATGGAATTTTCAATTCAAAATATGTTTGATTTGATGCAATTTCGTTTGTTTTGCTAAGTATTTATATTCAAATGGAATCAATTGAATTATGTTTTATTAAATTAATGTTACGTGTTATTTATAAAATATATATTTATTTACATTTAAAATTAAACCGTTCCACATTGTTATTTGATAAGTTTTATTTTACCAATTGTTAATAAATATTTTTTTCAGCTTTTTTATTCCAATGGAATTAATTAAAAGAAGTTTTATTAAATTAAATTTGCGCAATATTTATAATCGTAAAAAAATAATTTTATTCATTTAAAAAACTGTTTTGTTCAATACATTATGGGTATTTGATAGGTTTTATTTTACCAATTGTTTATAAATACACCGCTATTACTGATAGTATTAAACGAGAAACAGGATTGTTTTGTGAGTTTTCCAGTTTTGAAGATATATTTTCAAAATTTTGAAAAAATGAAGCGTTCCCGAAAATTCGCAATTGTTTACTATGGACACTTTTCACTGCTTTTTGCTGAAACTAACATGAAGTCTTTAAAGATATAAGAAATTTCATGCGCATTTATTATTGGTTAATGTCGACCACGTGGTTTGTTATTCACCAATCACATAAGCTAATCGACCATGCGTTTTTGTTAATCCGTCAAAATTTTAATCTCGAGACATGCATAGTGCATTTAAAAATGGTTTGTTATTTATTCTACATTCTAATGAGTAAATAATTACTAAAAAAGTTAAATAGTTTCAAATACTAATTTTTTTCTAGAAAACTGATAGTAGTAAATTTGTCACATTCAGAATGTAAAAGCAACATTCCTATGACCTTTTGATGTTGTTGTTTTTATGTAATATTCATTTTTAAATTTTAAGCTGCAGATAATCGTTCAAAATGTGCTTGTGATATTTTCATAATGAATGTGTCATAATTTTCATAATTAAGTGTAGAAAAATGGCGCGAGGTCAATTCTTACCCCTACCTAATTTGATATGAAATAATTATCGATATTAAATATTAGTTAGTAATAATTTAATAATGAACTGTTTCTCGAATTACTTAAGGAATTTAGTTTCAATCAGAGAGAGATTGAAAATGAGTAATGGGGTTTCACAATAGAACAATGGAAAACGTTTAAAATTTTCATTAACCAAATTTAACATTACTTTTAAATATAATTTTGACATTTACTATAATAAATGTGTTTTAAAATTGATTTACTTTGTTATTTTAAATAATTCTTCTTCTTTATTGAAAGATTAGTTCGAAAGCACCTGCCTAATTAAATATGAAATTATTTTCGGTATTAAATTGTATTAGATAGTAATAATCAAATACTGAATTGTTTCTCGTATTACTTAAGTATGTTTTGTTTCAAGCAGATATTTAGAAGCGTAACGAGACTTTATAATATAACAAAGGAAAAACTTTGGGAAAGGGAAAAACTTTGAGCTGAAGTCAAGAAACTTTCATTCTACTAATCTTGAAATTTATGGCGCTATTATAAGTGTTTAAAAGAGAATTATAACACATTGTCATTTTTCAATTTAAACAAACAATTCTGCAAAAGATTCTTTCGGATCAATAAAATCCCTCCCTATTTGTCAAATGCATTAAAAAAACTTTTAGAGTTAAACTTTTATTTTTACCAGAAAATACAATTACTTGCCGCCGATTGTTTGGTTGAAGTAACGTTGAACTAAAGCCACAGCATTGTCTATTGGCAAAATTCGGGATATATCCCGAAGAAAAAACAATACACCACTCCGTATTTTATAATAAATTGTCGAAAAGCATGGCGTATGTGAAAATGGCACCAAAAGTATACAAGACGAAGCTTCTATTTATTGGTACTATTTTCCACACTGTTAAATGCACTTCCCTTTCAACGCAAAGTAAGAACTTTAATGCTACTGCTAACAAAACTGCTACTGCCACCAGTTGTCGACAAATAATCCGTGGCATATCGCCATCTGCTACTTCAGAATCTTCTGCCTGGAAGGCACAATCAGAGAGTTGTAATATTAAATAGAGAGCGCCTTCAATACCAGACTCTCATAAGGCCGAGGTGTCAACATTGAAAAGAAAAACCAACATCACGTGGTTATAGTGCTGCCACATTTGGCGTTCAGACATCTGCAGGAGTTTCAAATTTGGCGCACTTTCTTCTTTTTTGGTGATAAAGAGTTCTATCCGTATTCAACTTCTTAACATATATGTACGTATTTACTTATTTTCAAACAATATGCACTAAATATTTCCTCTTCATTAACGAAACGAAAATATTTTATTTGTGTTCAATATTCGAAGAAGCGAAACTCTTTATATTTCTCAGGTTTTATTGTTCATATTTTCTTATTGAAGTATACGAAATAACAATTGAAAGAACTTCGCTTATGGTAAATTTTTTACATAAAAACGCAATGCAATTATTTCAAAACTACAAAGTAAGAAAAATCTCTTTAATATATATGTTAAACTCTCTTAAATTGTACCACTCGTTCAAAAAAACGATATTTAAATACAAAATTAAACACAACCATATTACAATACTTCGATCTCGTTTAGTTCTTAAAGTCGCCAAGGCCTGCCAAGTAATATTGGCGCATGAATGAATTGGCATTTCCACATATCACGTGGTTTCAATGATGGACACACGGAAATCAGCATTTTTATTCCTCTATTTGTATCATTACTCTATGGGCACAATCACCAGAATATTATTTTTATGTTTTTGCTAATTAACAGTTAACATAATATGAATAAAATATGTTTTATTTTAAATTTTGGGTAGTTGGCAATTGGAATGTGTTGAGTCAAATATATAATACTAGCTGAAATACCCGTTCTACGCACGGGAAAGAAATAAGTTACAAAATAGATACAAATACAATAATTATTAGCTAAATAAATAATATTCTTAATTTGTCCCATATCAGATGGAACCAAAGAATTAAAAGTTCCAATATGTAACGAAATTTTATTAGCAAGGTCCCGCAAGAACTTGAAAAATTGATAATATGGAGAAGTTGGCTGTAAAATACTGTGGATATACATACTGCACTCCAGTTGATTAACATCCATATTTTTACCTACAGTAACAGCTCAGAAGTTTAAAGATAAACAACTCTTGTAATTGATAATAATAACTATCTCCAAAAAAATTTATTAGACACCTACGTCAAAATTTGTATTTTCGTTATTGAAATTGGCAGGAATATTAAGAAGAAAAAAACGAAAATGATTTTAAAAGGTTCCTTTACCAAAATCTAGATTTTCAGATTTTTTCCCTTGTTTTTATAGTAAACCATATCAGTACGCAAAATTTTAAGATTCTAAAGAATTTCGAAGTTTTAAAAACTAATGTTCCGTTAAAAACATTCTCAGCCAATTTGTAAAGATTCCACGTACTAAAATCTAGATTTTCATATTATTTCCTTTGTTGGTATGTAAACCCTACATGCATGCGAAATTTCACGATTCTACGACAGTCACAATTTTCCAAAAATATCGTTTCGTGAAAAGAAATTTCAACCGATTTCTAAATATTCCAATTGCACAAAATTCTTGATTTAGACATTTCCCTTGTTGGTATGCTAATACGTATCAGAATGCAAAATTTCACAATTCTAAGAAAATCTGAAGTATACTAAACTAATGTAAAATAAAGGTTTTTCCGAAGAAAATGAAAAAATTCGAATAATAGAAAAATAGCTTACTTTTACTATGTAAGTTATAGTAACAACTTCGTCAAATTTCATCTTCCTGGTTCCTGTGAATGCGGTAGGTTGGAGAATTAGTTATTAGTCAGTGGATAAATGTCGAGGATTTTTACTTTTGGCAGTTACAGTTCGAATTTTTGAAAATCCTTTCTTAGTGGGCAATTTTGGATTGAAATGTACCTACATGCCAAATTTTGTTTTCATAGTTGTTGTAGTACGAAACATCCCGTTGTCCAATTATATTTAAGCACGTATAATTTGGTCATATATTATCAGGTTATAAACGAATACAATTTTAAAAGTATGTATTAATTTATATGTGTAAAAAACCGTGAATTTTTATTTATGAAACAAACAAATAATTACTTTACTATTTTATTGCTTGTACAAAACCTCTTTATACACTACGTTAGAAGTGTTGCCGGTAGGTGCTAGTATAACCAGATTACAACACTTACTGACTCGTGAACAGGAAACATAAAACTGTCCATGAGAAAAACAATTTTCTCTGACATCTATGCCGGCTTTACATAACGTTTGGCCGTGTGATTTATTGATCGTCATGGCAAAGCACAACTTCAGTGGAAATTGAAGTCGCTTGAACTCGAAGGGGTAGTCGGAAGGAGCAAGGGGTAACCTCGGTATGAACACTGTCTCACCAACGGCACAGCCAGTAAAAATTGTAGCTTCGATAACGTTGGGTTGCAAGTTCTTTATTAGAAGTCTTGTCCCGTTGCATAGCTTGGGCGGGTTCATATTTCGAAGGAGCATCACTGGCGCTCCAACTTTCAATGCAAGGAGATGTGCTGGCATTCCTGGAGGATTCAGGGAGTTTAGGAACTCAACCGGATAGTTCACTGCCTCATCTCTGTTCAGAACTGAATCCACCGACTTGTATATAATTTCTGCCCCTTTTAGACATTTCAACAACTTTTCATTTAATCCAGCGACAGATGCGTTTTTTGGCGTTAAAAGAGCTCTTTCACAGTACCAGGTTATGGGTGATCCTTTTATATTATTAACATCAGGATATATTTCGTTTATGAGGTCATCCACTGTTTCCACTTTTTTGCAAAGATTTTCTGGAATGTGCATTAGGTCTTTTGCATCGTTCAGTTGACCGTCACCAATTTTTAATAGTAGGTCAGCGAAATCGCTTGCTCTATTGTCTCCTGTAAGAAACACTCTCATGTTTGTGGACAGCGAGAGTTTTTCAATTTTTGGCCAAAGTGAAGAGAACTTTAAACACGAATTAACTTCATCTGCACGAGTACCTCTCGGTATCACGGGCAGTGTTTGTCTGAAGTCACCAGCAAATAGCACAGTCAATCCTCCCATTAGGCGGTTGTTATTTCTCAAATCTTGCAGTGTTCGATTGAGGGCCTCTATTCCAGCCTTGTGTGACATGGTACACTCGTCCCAAACGATAAGCTGACAGTCTCGAAGTACTTGTGCTGTATTACTTTGCTTAGATATGTGGCACATAGGAGACTCTGCTTTGTTTAGATTAAGTGGAAGTTTAAATGCAGAATGTGCTGTTCTTCCGCCTTCTAAGAGAGTAGCCGCAATACCTGACGAAGCCACACCTAACGCAATTTTCCTCATACTTCTCACTTTTGCTAATAATAAATTGATTAAGTGCGTTTTACCTGTGCCTCCAGGTGCGTCTAAAAAGAATAATTTGCCACATCCAGATTGTACACTTTGAACGACTGTTAAGTATACGCTTTGTTGGTCTTTTGTTAGAACATTTTCTTTGCTACTAACTGTTTGTAACAATGCATCAACATTGTAACTGATCTCTCTAACGTAATCGACGTTGTTTATAAAATCTTTTGACCTCGATGTTTCTGGTAAGGCATAGTGTGTAAGACATTGACCTCCCAATGAAAATACCACATCTTCTATCATGATTAATGTTCGATTGTAAATCTCTTCTGTGATATGAATAGTCGCGTCTGTAGCATTTTTTTTTAATTTCTGTACTATATCTTCTGAAAAGCTATTTCTATGCTTTTCCCACAGACCCTTTATATCAGAAACTTGGCAAAAGACTATCAATACAGCAAATAGTTCTCTAAGTTTGGAAGAATTTTTGTAAAAATTAGCTTCTTCTAACGTTTTATCCCAGTGACTATCGTCTTCAATTAGTCCAAGAGCTTTGGCAGCAAGATGAAATGTTTGATGAACTGTGCCATTAACAGTCTTTAGGTCATTATAGGAGGTTGGACCTCGAACCTCATGCAACAACAAACGAAGGTAGTAGCATTCTACGTTGTTTGGATGTATAGTGTACACTCTTCCGAGAACTTTGTCTTTTTTTACGCCTTCATGACCTTCAACTCGTGTTCCTTGCTTCCTCCGAACAAATTTGTTTTTGCTCCATACAAAGTAAGAAGGAACCTCGTAATAGAGCAAGGTTTTTGCAAAGGCATCCGTCTTACATAATTCAAAGAAGCCTAATAATGTGGTAATGGGAGGATTTTTTATTTTGTCTTTCAGGTTGTCAGATGTGAAATAAACTCTTTGACCATTTTCTAAGTGTACGGCAAGATGCATTACCGAAGGGTATCTTTCGTGGATTGGAAAACTTAGAATTCTCCAAACTGCTTCTGAACTGCTAATGTATCTTCCAGTTTGGTATACATTTACCTCATCATGTTTATTTTCCAAAGCGAAGGTAGCTTGATCGCTACCTTTGTTAATGTATTTACAAATATACTTGATCGATTTAACGGAATTACAATACTCCACGTTAATATGCGCATTTAAGCTGCGTAATAACACAGGATTAAAAGGAACGACCCAGCTGTTGTCAACTGTTATGTCCCCAAAACGTTTCTCAAAAATAATTATATTTCCGCCATCATCTTGAGATCTTCGTCTGTACTTAGGATATCCGTCGTCGCCAGTCTGGGTGCCGATCAGAAGCGTTTTTGGATACTTTTTAGTACATTTACCTTCAGACATGCATGGTGACTTCTTGTTTAAGTGTCCACAAGGACCATGAATCATGTTGTTTTTTACAATATCAAAAAGTAAAGGGTTTTCTTTTTCACAGTTAAATCCCCCCCGGTGCGACGGGCCGGTTTTTATATTATTTTTACATATATGATCATATTTTAGTTCATTTGGCGATATTTTATTAATTTGGCGAAATGTTTTATTCATTCGGTGAAATTTTAATTTATTTGGCGAAGTTTATTAATTTGGCGACAGTTTTTAGTTATTTGGCGACATTTTGGCGATATTTAGTCATCAGCCAATCAGAATGCTCCTCGTACGTTACATAATATTAAAAATTTCCATTGTTTAAATTTTATATTTTGCATTGTTACATGTTCTCCATGTTAATCCTATGGAGAAGTTTCGAAAAAGGGGTTTTACAACCCCTTAAATCCGTTCGATCGGAACAAAAATAGCTTACTTTTTCTATTTAAGGTATAAGGAACAAATTTGCCAAATTTCTTCTCCATAGGTATACGGGAAGTTGGAGAATTAGTGATGAATGATGAGTGGGTTTTTCGCATTTATATATATAGATGAACTTTTATGTGATTGCAACTTGGATCATGAAAATGTCGTCTGAAAGAATGTTTTTAATGCAACTTTTATGAGTTAGAATATAGCTAGTGGTAGTCAGTTAAAGATCTTTCTGTTTTTATGTTCTTACTAAAAGTGGTGGTAGGGGAATATCAGGAGAATTTAGCAGTGAAAAGTATGAGAAACAAATCAGGGACTTTTAAAAGAGGATTATTTTAATCCCGAGAATAGATCAAATTGTCGAACAGCATTATGTACGTGAAAATGGCTCCAAAGATGTACAATACAAAGCTTCTGTTTATCGGAACTATTTTCCAAACTGTGAAGTGCACTTCTTTTTCAACACAAAGCAAGAACTTAAGTTGATGATGACTCTAGCAACTGTACCGCAGTCAGTTACTCCAAAATCCATTCATTGCAGGCTATTGGAATAATGGATAAAATATATAATTTTATTTATATATATAATAAAAAAGTGAACAATGGGGGGAAAATATAATCTAAATCAATATTGATTATTCTAAAAAACATGTTTCATGAATGATGAAATATAAGAATATTTTTTATATGTATTTATTCTTATTTATTTTACATGAAAAAAATCCAAATTTTAAATAAGTTTGCTTTGTGTTGAATACTGTTAATATATGGGAATATCATTTCTAGTCATTTTACACTTTCACTTCAAGTATAAAAAAAGGTTAAATACTGATAATATAAAATAACGTCTATTTACTTATTTTCTTTCAGAAAAGATCAATCGAAATCTATAAGATGCTTGCATAGTAGTTTTATGAATAAATGTGTTTATTCAATAGTAGATTTGAAATGTAATAAGAATGAAAAGTATTTTAACGATTGTTCAAAAAGTAATGAAACCTTCCAATATTATTATTTAGCAAATATTGTGTTAAAAAATCAATTACAACCTCTACATATAAGTCATGAAACCGACACTTAAAATAATAAATAAATATAAAATAATTATAAACTTTTAGAAATAATAATATAGGGAGATTAAATGAAAGAATAAATGTAAATAATTTGGAGCTTATTTTCTTCTAATAATGCTTGTTTTAATCACTTTTTATTTTAATTTAAAGTGTTATAAATAAGAAATACGTTAAATGACGCAAAATGAAGGCTGATAAATGGTCAACAACGTAAAAAGTTTATCGATGGCTTTATTCCATATATTTGATGAATAAAATTTTATAATAGAAGACCGTTTAATTTTATAAAGATGACACTGTACCCCAATATTCACTCCATATTTTTATGGCATAAAATAATACTTTACATATAGAAGAAAACGCATGCTAACTTTCAAAATTCTACTAGTTTAAAAAACGATTATTTTTTGCATTTTAAAAAACCTCATCTTAAGATAGACTTTTATTATATTATATAGGGAATATTTTTATTTCTGTGTTACACGTATAAAACTTATTATACAATTAAAGTACCATTATGATAGAAATATTCTGTAAAATTTCTCTACTGGTATTTTTTTCATTTAATTTTTAAAATAAACTTCTTAAATAAAATGTAAGTTACAGTTTTGAATTTTTTTGTTTACATGCAGTATATTGTTTACCAAAAAGAAAATATCATGAGTTTTTTTTAAAATAGTTTTAAAAATGTGAGAAAAAATATGTGTAACATTAGCAACATTTCGCAAAAACTTATGCATTTTCTACATAAGAGTATTTTCTTAAAAACACTAGACTAGTTATTTTAAAAACAGAAATTATTTTGTTTAATATATTATTGTAAGTATATTATAAAAAAAATTAACTTTAAATCTATTTTTAAAGATAGTTAGGCTTTTACCTTTGCGAAGAATTCGAAAAAAATATTTTGAGATATATGCATTTAAAGATAAAATATGTCAAAAGCTAAACAAAAAAAAACATTTATATTAAACTTTTTACATATTCATAATACGCTACTTATACATTGTTAGTAATTTAATTATAACATTTTACAATATTTTGCTAATTTTTTTTAATTAAAATTTTTGTGAATGTAAAAAAAATATTGCTACATTTTATAATTAAATTAATAAAAATAAAAAAAGTTGTGTAGTATCCACATGTAAAAACTGTCATTACTATCAAAATATAGCATGGTTGCTATTATTAATTTTTACGAATATTATTATGCTTTAAATTAAATTAAATATATAAAAGTAATGAAACTTAGTGCATTTTGATTGGGCTGTTTAGAAGTAGCATGGATAAAAATATTAACTGAATAAAATTGTTATTTCGAAAGATATGATTAAAAGTTTGGGAAACTCATTCAACTTTAAGAGCTCTAAGTTTTCTATACTCATAATTTAAATCAATTCTTGATCAAATAACTTGCAAATTAAAATCTAACGATAGATTTTGATGTAGATTCTAAATATTGAGTTAAAATTGGGTGTTGATATTGGAAATTTTAAAGTGGATGGACAATTTAATATGAAAACAACCCCCTATGCATATTTTTTGCATATAAATCTGTAGAAGACTTTATTCCTATAAAATGGTATATTAAATTTTACTTTACGATAAATACTACCAGACATATGAAAGGTAGTTTGTTCTTTTTACACCATTGTATGTGTCAGAAAGAGAAAAACAATCGATAACTGTCCGAAAGAAGTGTTATAAAAATGGCAAGAACTAAAAGAACAAGTTACGTAAACCATGATGGTAAGTAAATATTTTTCAATGAGTATCAATCGAACGCGTTCATGCTTATTGTGAAATCTTAATGGGCTTTCGATAAACTAATCGTATCTACTCGCAGGGCCAATAGGAGGAGCTCATGAGAAAATACCAATACCGGAAAATTTAATGTTATATAGTTTATCTACCATAGAAGTAATGGAGTTTTAAAAAATTATGTCCTTCATTTTACAAGAAGATAGGCATTTCTGATGAAAAGTTCTGACACGCATGTAAGAAATATACAAAGTAGTCTGCAAGATATATTCTGTACGCCACATTATCATCAACGAGCCAAAACTGTGATGCCAAGTAAGTTGATTTTAATAGGATAGGTGCTACGCAATACCTCTGAATAATTATTGCTGTATTCTGCAGACATGTCATTTCACATAAAACTCTATATCTCGTGCTTTGACCATCCAATATCGTTTCTTCAAAAACATCGTTTGACAAAATTTATACTACAACAAATTCATACTGATTGCCTTCACGTCATGATGTTTTTATGCATGAAATACTTCAAAGAAAGTTTTGGATTATTTCTACAAGATATAAAAATAATCGAGTAAAAAAATTAAGGTTTTGTTTGATGTAGACAACAAGCTCAGCTCTTACAACAAACGACAGGGAGCTATCCATCAGCATGACTGGATCCTGGGATATCTTTCCTGAAATGAGATATCGACTAATACTATTTGGTTCATTAAAGAGCGTCTCCGAGCAGATGTAGAATTATCTACTAGATATATGTGCCACATTTCGTCTAATTCACTGCAAGAGCTTTGCATGTGGATCCTATAATCTCTAACTATAAATTCTATTTTAGACAAGGCAGTTTCTCGACTTGAAGCCAATTGAAAGTTAAAAAACAGTACCCCACTTTCTTTGCTACCACTATATTTCGTATTTCCATGCTAAAATATGCCTAATTGTAGTGCTTTTAGATGTTTTTTCTTTCTTTTTAATTATCCTTTGAAACCCATTTTAAATGCCAATTCTTTAAAATTCATTTTATCATATAATAATTGGATAATAAACAAAAACACAAATTTTATTTTTGGCGATATACAAATTAATTTTATAAGTAGAAAATACAATATCTAAACACATTTAACATTTCTATAACGAATTGATATTAAAAATACTCCACAAAATCACTTTTAAAAATGTGTTGGGTACAGTATGGCTGCTTACAGTATGGCTTCAACCGCGCTCATAGAAGGGAAATGGTTATGAGCGTTCCAGAAGTTACAGTTAGAGTTCAGTGTGTGGATCTAGTGAGTGACCTCAGCATAGGTGCATTTATGGCAATACTATGAAGATTAGTTGAAAGTGGAAAATGCACTGAAATCTACAGTGATCGAATGACTAATTTTATTGGAGCAGCTAAATAAATAAAAAAAAAACTACCGAGTCTGTTTCTTATGTATAAATTAATATACAAATCTCTCCGTTAAAATATTCGATGACAATTTAATCTACCTATTGCACCTTACAAGGGAAATTATGCAGAAGCCGGTGTGAAACGGTCTACTTAGGGCTATGCCCAGCGATCCCATACACACCATATTTTTGCTTGATGGGATACAGCATGACATGACAGCTTTACCTGGAAAAGACTTTTTAACACTGCCACTCTGAGCCCTTCAGGTTCGTTTCAGTAGGAAAATGGCACTGAGCATTAAAAGCGTGACACCGGCCTCCGATTGAGAAAACCTCATGCTTATTACTCAGCAAACTTATTAGTCTTAGTTAATTCATGAATATATCAATGCAACAATCCATCCGAACAAATTGCAATTACTTCAGGACCTTCAGGGATTTTTGGAGAATGTGAAGTAGGCAGAATATAAATCTCGAATTCGGAACTGACGAAAATGGAAGCAGCATTAGAAATATCTCCAAGGGGGAGAAATTTAATAAGGATAAAAGAAGTCTTAGTTAATTCATGAAAGCGTCATCGTCCAAAAGAGTATTTTAAGAGCAATACAATTTATACAAGTTAGCATGACGTTTTTTTTATAAGTATTCTTTTAAAGACTGTACTTTTTTATAATCTGTAAAAATCATTTAGCTGAAATTGGTTATACTTAAGTATGTTGAATCCAAAGCAGCGTAAAAATGGTTATCGCGATAAGGAAGCTTGAAGAAAATATTTGGCACAATTTTCTTTTTTTTTTGGGGGGGATAGTTCTTTTGATAAATTGTTTTTAGTTGTTTATAATTAAAGCAAGTTGCCGATAAGAGATTATGCGTGAAATGGTATTTCCTGTAAATACTCAAATTTCCGAAAATTGTTTCTTCTAATATGTTTTTTGTACAAAGGTGTACAAGACGAAGCTTGTACTTATAAGTACTATTTTTTTTTGAAAATGCACAGTTAGCAGCTAAAGTAATTGGATATATCTGAATTTTAGTAATATAATCTTTGAAAAATAATACAAACCGACATAAATTTACCACTTTAACCGCCATTTGGAACTTAAGAAAAGATGTTGCCAAGTACAAATCTAATGCTTATTAATAGCAAATTTAGTTTATGGCGTGGATTTTTTTAGTTCTCTATAAAATAAGGAAAATAAGTGTGTTAATGGCGCAAAAAGGGGGAAGATATCATTCTCTTTAATATCTGAAAAGAGCTGCATTCTAGATTGTAATAATAATAGTAGGCTAAAATTGTTGTTTTTTAAATATGTTTACGATATTTATAGATCCTTTAGAAATAAACTATAGTTGTTCAATGACTGAAATGAATTTATTAAAAGACAAACATTAAATTAACACTTTATAGAGTGTCCTCCATTACATTACCAATGTTAAGACAAATATATTATTATTAAAATTATTAATTATATATTATTATTGAAATAATATACTTGAGTCAATAATATTATTTCAATTTTTAAATAATTGATAGTTGGAATATTTTTTTTCATTAAAACATCAATTCCTGAAGTAGTATTTTAACATAAGTCAGCATTTTATTTTCTTAATAAAAAGTGATCATATGAAAATAAAAAGAAATTTAGCTGTCAAAAGAAGCAAACACAAATCAGACACTTTTAAAAAAAGGGATGATATTTAACATCGAGAATACATCAAATTGTCAAAAAGCATTATGTACGTGAAACTAGCTCCAAAGATGCACAAGACGAAGCTTCTGTTTATCGGAATTATTTTCCACACTGTGAAGTGCACTTCCCTTTCCACGCAAAGCAAGAACTTCAGTTGTTGTTTAGTAGCTGCATCTGAGTTCGCAATTGTTGTTTTGACTTGATTCCGCAGATTGCTGTACGTTTCTGAAACCAGGCAAGCTGAAGCAGACATGACATTGAAGAACACTAAAGTGTTGACCAGACTACAAATATCCAAAATATCTTCGAGGAAATAAAAGCCCATTTTCAAAGTCTTCGAATGAAGAATACCCGAAACGGTATACATAAGATGAGAAAACGTGTAAATTGTTTCACACAACACAAAAAACGACAATTCATCGTCAAGAAAATTTATAAATACTTTAGCAGAGTTAAAAGAACGCATAAGATTTTCATAGTTAACAACAGACTCATCAGATAGCTTTACCGAGAATCTTTTAAAGGCGCATATGGCGCAATTGCATACCAACACGAAATATATTGCAAATGTTATCATTGGTAATTCCAGCAGCACAGGCCATTCATAAGCAAAGAATACCGCGGCCATGTTGTAGAGCATATTTCTGTCTTTCCCTATGCCAAACCAATTGTAAATGTAAGTACTATCTTCATTCGTGTACTTCACCACATCGGCGATAAATCGCAGAGCTTGAGTTAAGGTGCTTAGTGCAGCCCACGAATAGAAACACAATTTTAAAATGTGTCCTTCTATAGACTCGGATCCACTTTTAAACTCTGCAATCTTTTTTAATTCATTTAACCTCCTGCACAACCTAAAATGATGTATTATAAATATAACTCTTGCAATAAAAGTTGATGGAATAAATGCCTCATTTGAATAGATGCTGTATATCGCTTTGTAAACTTGAAACACTAGTATCAGCAAACTTAATAAAACCCCCAAATACTTAGTTGAGGAACGTTTGATATCACTATCAGATGGTATAGTAGTAGAGAAAATAAAGCTGATTCCAAAAAGAATAAAAACTAAATTGTAAGCCAACTTCATTTTGCTGGTAATATTACTGGAACGTGAACTTTAAATACAGATTTTACTGATTAACTATATCCTTTCTTGTTCCGCGACTTCAATAACGTTCTTAAATATAGCTACTCAAGTTTCAAATACATACACAGATTACCGGTTCTTAAGTAATCCCATTACTATATTAAAGACGGATAACTTCTCAGAGCCAGCAAAATATAACTTTAAAATCCGTACATTGTAATGTAATGGTACATGGTTAAGCAATATTTTCCTTTTGGACTATCGGTTCAAAAAATTTATTATTGAAAAAAGCGCTATTCATGAACGTTAAATTTATTAATATTTCCTAATCCGCTTTCATTGTTATATATTTCGTATTAAAAATTTATATTTGAGATAAGTGGTTTGCATTGTAGTTAATATCTTTAAATATTATAATGCAATTTTGTATCCAATTTTTACTTTCTACTTTTGTACTTTAAGTGCATTGAAAAGGATAAATAATGATAAAATTTATATTTCTTTGCTTACTTCGTTCAATAGGATCTCAAATCCAGATAGGTTATTTTAAAAAATATGCTTTATGAATGATGAAATTTAAAAATAATTGAATATCTGTTTTCATTTTTATGTATACTTGCATGGAAAAAAATCATATTTCGTATGAGTTGTTTGCATTATGGAATATATTTAAAAATTGGAATATAATTTCTAGCCACTTTTCCTTTTCTACCTTTATTCTTAAATAGTGAGAAAAAGGTAAGTACTAGTTACATAAAATGACGTTTCTTTACTTAATTTCTTTCAGAAAAGATAAATCGAAATTAATAAAATGCTTGTAAAGTAAGTATTGTTATGAATGTACAATATCCATATAAATTTCCGACATTGAATTAGAAATGCAAAACACATTTTGTAAGTAGAAAATTTATAAGTGTCTTAACAATTGCAGATGTCAGTCATCAAATAATGAAACTAAAAATATATCTTCCAATATTGTACATTGTTATGTATTCTATATAATTCATGAATAAAATTTTATAATAGCAGTTTCTTTTCTTAAGATTCTTAAACCCCTTTTTAAACTTTTTGATTAAACAATTGTCACTTATGTATAATAATAATTGTCAGTTGTATAGCTTCATAAAACAAAATCAATATTTTAAAAATCTGAACAAAGCATGGGGTATCTGAACAGAAACAGAGATTTTTTTTTGCAGAATAATATACTGACTATTGCTCTTTAACTATGTGACTTTATTTGTATATCAATATCAACATACATGTGGTCATATTATATAGGGTGTACGACTAATAATGCGTGTATGACCTTGGCAGTTCGACCTTGTTTTAAAAAGCGAAAAGCAAATTTAGTTTGATTAAAAATGGAAAATACCATGATTTTTCTAAGAATAAACAATTTATTACATATGCTTTGCTTGTTGCATAATTAACATAGTTAAAGTATAGTTTATTTTTAGAAATAGTCTTTTAAAGACATTTTTATTTTTAATTTTTTAAACTAATTAATGCTCAAGAGACTGTATAGTTGTTTCTAGTGTTTGAAAATTTAAATAATGTTTATTGTCTTGATCTTTAATATTTTTTTAAATTAATTATAAAGAGATAGCTTGCATGTTGTAATTAAAAAAAAATACTAATTAAATAACTATGTGTTTTAAAATGGAGTATTTTAAATGAATTTAGACATTGCCATCAATCACACGTTATAAATAAAAAGTTTTCAATTCTAGTATTTAAAAAAACTTTTTTAATCAATAAAATAAAATTTAGCACTTTTGGAATATTTGTTTCTTCATGTAATTCCTTATTTCCAAGCCACATAGCTTTGTATTATATATATATATATATATATATATATATATATATATATATATATATATATATATATATATATATATATATATATATATATATATATATATATATATATATATATATATATATATATATATATATATATATATATATATATATATATATATATATATATATATATATATAGAGAGAGAGAGAGAGAGAGAGAGAGAGAGAGAGAGAGAGAGAGAGAGATATGTATGTATGTATATATATATGTATGTATGTATGTATATATATATATGTATGTATGTATGTGTGTATATGTGTACGTATGTATGTATATATGTATGTATGTATGTATGTATGTATGTATGTATGTATGTATGTGTGTATATGTGTACGTGTGTACGTATGTATGTATGTATGTATGTGTGTATGTATGTGTGTATGTGTGTATATGTGTATATGTGTACGTGTGTACGTACGTATGTATGTATGTATGTGTGTATATGTGTACGTGTGTACGTATGTATGTATGTATAAATTAAAAAAATGCTTTTTTTTTATAAATGTAAACAACTCATTAAAAAACTCATTGATAGTTAAAAATTCCCAGGTGCACGATTATTCGTGAAATAAAATAAATATTATTTTATACAAATTGTAGGGAAACTATCTTCTATTATTAAAGACAATATTTAAAAAAAATTCTAAATTGAAATAAATTAAAATATTTTAAATTGATCCAAACTTTGATAAAGACAACTGTAAATATAAGCATTCTCTCGTCACAAAATTTATACAATTTTTAACTACTAATAGAAAACTTATGGTTTAAAATCTTTTCTATTTTTTTGAGATTTCACAAGGTGCCTGGTTAAGGGGTAGTTTCTTGAATACTTTACAAACTTCTTGTCTGCTGGAATGTACGAAAACTTTCTAAATATACTTTGAAGTAATAAACTTTTTAAACGTTGAGAAAAGGAAGATAACTGTGTTATAAATGTGTTTCTAAAACATTCATTAACATTTAAATATTGGGAAAACGTTATAAATGGTACTGATAAAATCGCTGTTTTTAAATACTTTTAAGATATTTATGTATACGTTTCAAAGTAAACTATGATTGTAGTTGTACGTACAATTATTGAAATTTATTTTATTAAAAACACACACATTAAACAGTAGTGAAATTAAATATGTAATTCTTTGCATTGGAAGTAGTATCATTCACTACAAATTTAGCATATCATTCATTGCAGTATAAAAGTTCAGTCAAATATATTATTTCAAATTTTAAGTAATTGACTGTTAGAATGTGTTAAGTCAAATATATTATTTAAATTTTTAAGTAATAGACAGTTGTAATGTGTTAAGTATATTATTTCAATTTTTAGATTTTTGACACTTGAAATATGTTTTTCTTATCATTAAATCTTAATGTAAGTAGAAATATTTCAAAAGAGCAACTTGTATAAGTTATTATATAGTTAGTAGTCGTCCGTTAAATATCTGGTAAAAATTTACCGTACGGTCACCCTTGGCGAATTTTTCAAAATCTCGCCAAAAGTCGCCATTTTGGCGACTTTTTGCACGAGCGATATCTAAAGAAAACAACTGTTGTCCAATAGGGTTGCTGCAATTCCTTGTCGGGTCGGAGGAGGTTGCTATTTAAAACAATTCATCGACAGATGTGGAAAAAATCGCGCCAAGGGTGACTGTACAGTAAATCTGACCCAAATATCTTTCTGTGCTTATTTTATTTCTAAATAAAGGTGGTAAGAGAATATAATGTATATGTAGTAGTCAAAAGAAGCAAAAACCAACCAAACATTTTTATAAAGAAATGATATTCAACTCCGATAATTCATTAAACTATCAAAAAGCATAGCGAAAGTAAAAATGGCTCCAAAAGTGCCCAAGATGAAGATTCTGTTTATCGGAACTATTTTCCAAGCTGTGAAGTGTACTTCTCTTTCAACGCAGAGCAAGAACTTAAACTGTTGCTGAATAGCATCTGCTTCTGAATTCACAATTAATGATTTGGCTTGATTCCACATATCGATGTACGTTTCCGAAACCAGGCAAGCTGACGCAGACATGACGATGAATAACACCAAAGTATTGATCAGATTAAAAAAATTTAAAATATCATCCACGCAATAAAAGCACATTCTGTATGTCTTCGAATGAAGAATAGTCTTAACAGTATACAGAAGATGAGAAGAAGTAGAAACGGTTTCGCACAGCACAAAAAACGACAATTCATCATCAAGGTGGTTTACAAATGTATTAGCAGAGTTGAAATAACGAATAAGTTTATCATAGTCGACAAAAGATTCATTAGACAGCATTTTCGAAAATCTTTTCAAGGCGCATCTGACATCATTGCACACCAACACGAAATATATCGCAAATGTAGTCAGTGGTAATTTCATTATTACACGCCATTCATAGGGAGAAAACACCGCGACCACATAGTGGAGCACATTTCTATCTTTTGTTATACCAAACCGATTGGAAATAAAAGTACTATCCTCATTTGTGTTCTTCGCCACATCGGCTACAAAAAGCAGAACTTGACCTAAAGTGCTCAGTGCAATCCACGTATAGAAACACAATTTATAAACTTTTCCTTCTGCAAATTCAGCTCCACTTTCAAATTTTGCGATCTTTTTCAATTCCTGCAATCTTCTGCCCAATCTAAAATGATGCATGATCATTGTAACTCTGACAATGACACCCGATGTTATTTCTGCCCAATTGGGATTTGAATAGATATAGTTAATCGTTTCGTAAACTTGAAGCATTAGTATAAGCATGCTCATTAAAAACGCCAAATACTTTGTTGAGGAATTTCTGATACCTTCAGTTGGAGTTGAGGTGGTAGAAAAAACAGCGCTGATTCCAAAAAGGATAAAAACTAATTTGTAAGCAAACTTCATTTTGCCGGTAAGATTGCTTGACGGCAAATATGAGCGTAATCTTTAAATACAAAACTCACTGATTAACAGTTTTATTTTATTTTGTTCAAAATTTCGAACAACATCCTTATATATATCTATAAAAGTTAAAATTTCGTACACAAAATACTTGCTTTAAATTAATTCCAGCACCTTATAAAAACCTATCTTTTCCTCATATTCAGCAGATAATAACTCCAAAATCCATATAATGCAGGATAATAGAGAAAATGTATAATATTATTAATATATTCAATAAAAGTGAATTGAAAAACGTTCATTACGCTCGCAAATCAAGATACGTTATTTTGAAAAACGTTTTATGAATGATGAAATTTAAAAATATTTGTTTACCTGTTTTCATTATTATTCATTTTGCTTGAAAAGAAGTAATTTTCAGAAGTGAGTTGTTTGCCTTGTGTTGAAAATCTTTAACTATCGGAAAATAATTTTTATTCACATACACTCTTTCAATTTCCTAACTTTGTACTTTAAGTGTTAGAAAAGGGTATGTTAATAATATAAACGACGTTTATTTACTTATTGACTTTCAGAAACGAGAAATTAATACGTTGCTTGTACAGTATTGTTATGAATGAATCCATATACTTGATATTATATTTGATATGCAAAACCATTCTCTAAGTATAAAATTTAAAAGTATTTTAACAATTGTGTATACTGTTCAAAAAGTAATAAATATTAAAAGGAAATCTTCCAATATATCATGCTTTGTCCGTAAATATTCTCTTAAGATTCTAATGACAGTCACTGCAATAAATTAGCGAAACTGACTTAAAAACTTTTAACAATAATATTGAGAGAAAATTAATTAATATAAATGAATTGACGACTATTTTCTTGTAATACTGCTTCCCTGGTTGAAGAGGAATTTTTAGCTAAACTGTTGTAAATAGGAATTGCGTCGAATGAATAACGATGCAATAAAAATGGTCAATGTCGTAAAGTAAATAGAATATGCAAATAATATAAAACACATTGGGATTACGTTTAAATCTTATATACTTTAAATAATTTAACATATGCTTTAACACGGCTTGGTCCAATAAGGAGTTGAATTACATTTGACCATAGAAAAGGTGAGTTTCAAACTCTAAACGCTCTTTTCTCGAAACTCAGTTTTTGGACTTTGCGGTCAAGCCACGCCGAATTTAGTTTTTAATACTTTCTATGTATTTTATCATTCATAATTATGTTAATTTATGTTCCTTACAGCTTTTATTGGATAAAAATAATTAATGGAACTTTTTTTTTTATAGGATGTAGTTTAAACACAATAAAAGTGTCTCGATGACATGATCGCTGTATATCATGTTTGTGATGAATATATACATATATTTTCTGAAAGCAGTTCATTTTCTTTTCTTAAGACTGACTATTCTACCATACTTTAAATTTTCGTTTAAGCAACAATTATCAATTGTGTATAATAGGCAAAGCATAACAAAACTGCAATATTCATATTAAAATGTTATTCAAACATAAAATTTTACTTACCCACAAAATTCGGGATTAGATGATTTTTAACTTTATTTTCTCGATGGTACTGATAGTAGGGTGCCATTTATTAAAATAAGTTTAAAATATTTATATGCATCATAAATTAAACAATAGTTGTGCAATTTTTGTGATTGAAATACATTTTATTAAATGACAAACACATAAAATTAACAATTAATAGAATATTATTCATTACAATGCACATAATGTTTGAGAGAAATACAATATTTTTTTTTTCGATTACGGAAAGTTGGAATGTGTGAGTCAATTATATTATTTAAATGTTTAGATATTTTACGGTTGCAATGTGTTTCATTCGTGAAAGTATCATATCCAAAGGAACATTTCAAAAGAAATTTATCTAAGTTGGCAAATAATTAGTAATCAGTTAAAGATCTTTATGTTATTTTTCTATAAATGGCTATATGGAACTACAATGAACATTTAGCAGTCAAAAGAAGCAGTCAAATCAGACATTTTTAAAAAAGGGCGATTACATTTAATTCCGAGAATGCATTAAATTGTCGAAGAGCATTATATACGTAAAAATGGCTCCAAATGTGTACAGGATGAAGCTTCTATTTATCGGAACTATTTTCCACACTGTGAAGTGCACTTCTCTTTCGACGCAGAGCAAGAACTTGAGTTGCTGTTGTCTAGCATCTATATCCGAGTTCGCAATTAATGTTCGGACTTGATTCCGCAGATCGCTGTACGCTTCCGAAACGAGGCAAGCTGACGCAGACATGGCGACAAACACCACCAAAGTGTTGAAAAAATCAAAAAAATACAAAATGTTATTGAAATAATAATATTCAGTGTTAAAATTCTTCGAATGAAGAATAGTCGTAAAGGTATGCAGAACATGAGAAGAAGTCCAAATGGTTTCACACAGCACAAAGAAAGAAAATTCATCATCAAGAAAGTTTATGAATACTTTAGCAGAGTTGAATGAACTCATAAGGCTTCCGTAGTAGACGATTGATTCCTTAGAGAGTTTTCCCGAGAATCTTTTCAAGGAGCATCTGACATGATGGCACACCAACACGAAATATAGTACAAATGTGGTCATTGGTAATATCAATATAAAATACCATTCATAGTTAAAGAATACTTCAACCACATTGTAGAGCACAATTCTGTCTTGCGTTTTGTTATTTTCTATCTTGAACTTTAATCGATCTATGAAACTAAGAGCGTGAAATAAGGTGCTTAGTGCAATCCAAAAATAGAAACCCAGTTTTACCCATTTTTCTTCTAAAAACTTAAAGCTACTTGTACGCATTGCAATCTTTTTTAATTCATTCAGTCTCCTACCTAACCTGAAACGATGTATTATAAATATAACTCTTGCAATGACGGTAGATGGTAAATTTGCCTCATTCGGACCATAGTATATGTTGTATATCGTTTTGTTAACGTCAAACACTAGTATTAGCATGCTTAGTAAAACCACGAAATACTGCATTAGGGAACGCCTTCTGCCGTGCGAATGTGTTAGAGTAGTAGAAAACACAACGCTGATTCCAAAAAGAATAAAAATTAATTTGTAAGCAAACTTCATTTTGCTGGTAGGAATACTTGACACAAAATATTAAAGTAAGTTTCATATACAGAACTTTATGATTTACTACTTTAAATTTTGTTTCATTTTTTTTTTAATTTCTAAAAATAATATTAAAATTTTAAATGCATACATTAAGCATCTGTTTTAAAGAAACAACAATACATTATTGGAGTACAACAATACCTTATCTCAAAGCCAGCAGAAAAGAATACGAAACTCCATTCATTGCCGGATAATATAATAAAGGATAAAAATATTATAATATATGAAATTATTGATTTATTCAAAATATATTTCCATAAAAGCATAATGGTGAACGAATTATTTACAAATGTTTGTTGGTCTTTCAAATCTAGATAGATAACTCTAACGAAACAGTTCGATGAAAGATTAAATTTAAAAGCATTTGTTGTAATAGTTTCCTCATTGTCATTTATTTCGCAATAAATGTTTTTATTGAGGTTATTTGTTTGCGTTGTGGTAAATATATCTTAATGATGGAATATAATTGCTTATCCACTTTCCATTTTGTAAAGAAGTTATGATTGATTATATTGGTTAAAAATTGAGGTTCCTTTACTTTTTTTTTCTAAATAAAAAAGAGAATATTAATAGGATGGTTTTATAATTCTGTTATAAATGGACCCATACAATCAATAATATATTTTAAAGGTAATGCGCATTTTGTATAAGTTTAAGAATAAAAAGTATTTTAACAATTGGAGCTGTCTTTCGGAAAGTGGTGAAACTACATAATGTAGTATTTCAATATACAAGTATTTTTTTGAATTTTTGTTGTGAGTTTTCGATACTAAATTTTTTTTACAAAAGTGACTTAGGATAGCAAAAATACTTGGGTATAAAACAAAAGAATAAATTATAATAATTTTTTTTAAAACTGTGTTCTTAATTGAAGTGGATTTTTTGATAAATTTATGTAAATAGGAAATTGTTAAAATGGACAATGGCGTAAAAACTGGGCAAATGCAATTTACTTTAAAGTTCAATGCAAATACTTTCATCTCACTGGTGTACATAACTTTTTTTTAAAAAATTACATGCGCTTTGATTGTTTTCAACGATTGTAACGCTTTCTATATATCTTATCCTTTTTTTAATAATATTAATTTACGGAATATTTATTAATTGTTAACGTTTGTTTTGTAGTATGTATATTTAAAATGAATAAAAAATTATCGATGATATGACTTTTACGTGAAACCCTTCTGGCTGTGCTTTAATCATCTAATATTGCTTGCTCGACGCACCGCTTGAAAGAAGTATTTCTACAAGAGACTGGTATTGATCACTTCCACTGACAGGATGCACCTCATTCAAGCTGTAGCTCAAAATGTGGTTAATTTATATGTGGATGTTATTTGTTGTGTATAAATGTGTTGCTTTCTGTCGGCAACAAGTTCCTATCTTACAAAGGAGAATACTATTCATTACACTTAAATCCTATCATACTATCCTGAATTGCGACTACTACTAGCAAGCACGTAGGTATAGATTTTTCATTGAAGGGGGCCAGTGACAAGGCAACGGATTTCTTTAGGTACCTTATCTCCCTCCCCCCTCACATAGAGGGGGGGGGATTCTTACCCCCACAAAAAAATCAGCAAATTCTCTTTATTTTTACATGACTTCAATTGGAGGGGGTTTTATCCCTCCCCTGAACCCCCTCCTTACTACGCGCCAGACTACTGGTCATTTCTGTTACAAGCTTGTTTTGGAAATATCTTGTTAAGTTTTTAATGGTATCCACAGCAACAATGCTACAATCGAGACTTAGGTAAAATATTTTGGCATACAAAATAAAGAAATATAAATATGTTGTAACAGCGTTTTAACACTACCTCTTCGATTAAGATATATTATTTTTAACTAAGCTTATGAAAACACGGACTACAACATTTGATTATTAATGTAAAGAAAATACTGCTGCAAATCTTACGAATGAATGCGCATCGACAACAAAATAACATACAAAATAACACTTTGTCAAATATCACGTTCCTGGCCATATAACAGAGGGAGATTTAAAAACAATTGCGGTTTGGAATATTCACGACTTCGCGCCAAGGGCATTCAATAAAATTCCAACACATTTAGTAAGTTGAACTTCAACCTAAGGCAGTGGCGTAGGAACTTCTTTTTTTCAGGGGGGGCTGATTTTTTTTTTCAATATATATATTGTTATACAATATAAAATAGTACGGAGTTGCGAGCTATTAAACAATTAAAAAACAAACAATGCTTTAAATTTTTACAAACAAGTGTTTAACTTGTATCCGTTTTTGTTTGGACAGCTTTAGAACATAAAGTAACCAGAAAAAGGTTAATAGTAATTTCAAATGTCCGTATTATACGCTAAAATATGATTTTTTCCAGATTTGAGGAATTCGTCTTTATTTAACTTTCTTTAACAAAATGTAATTTTCTAAAAGAAGAAATTTCAACTATATGAGCTGTTAAAAAATAGTGCATGAATCTGATGGTTTATTATTTCAATGGAAATAAATTATGGGAAATACGATTATAATTTATGAAATGTCCACAAATAATATTTTTTTATTTAAAAGCGTATTATTTACATTATTCTTAAAATTACTCTTTAAAGCTTTAGCGTTGTAGCTTTCAAAGCAAATTCCCCCCACTTTAAAACACGATTAGAATAAATAAGGGACGCTTCCTTTTGAATGCCTCTTTATATGAATTCTCTATTTCTACAATTTGGTTTTTAAGTATTTTTTCTTAAAAAAAATAGTATAATATTAGGGGGGGGGGGGGGCTGAGCCCCTTCAAAATAATTCCTGGGGGGGCTCGAACACCCCCAGCCCCCCTACTTCCTACGCCTATGACCTAAGGAACAATTCTGTTTGTTTTCAGCGTTCTGCCTGCTTAGTAGATAGGAGAATGCAGCCGTCTAGTTTCAAAATCAGATGGATTCACTATTTTTTTTAATCTGTTTAAATACATTTTTTACAAGTTCACAATGCACTCAATCACATTGCAAAGCGGTATTGCCCAAAATACATTCTAAAAATGCATACAAAGTCATGGATTTAAATTCAAAAATAAGTGGCTGTTGATCGTTTTCGGTGGCGTCTCTTGTTAAATTTATGAAAATTGGAAATATCTGGTTTTGAAACTAGACGGGGCTCAATTCTATTTTATTTTAAATCTTTTTACCCCTAACAAATGTGCAATAATAGATAATATACTCTAATAGATTAATTTTCATTATTATGACATAAGGGCCAATTATGCCAAATTTATTATTCCTGGCCTAGTAAATAATTTAAGTTTACCTTAAAGTTCTTGTTGAACAATATCCCAATCACTCACTGTAATCGAAAAATAGCAATACACTTTCCTACTTCGGGCCACTTGGAAAAAGGTTTACCCTCCTATTTGAAAAATGTGTCCAAATGTGTGACTGTGACTTTAGATTTCGTAGTGTTATAGGAATGAAATAAATGTTAATTTAAAACTTTAAAATATAGATCCACATATATAAGAAAAGTCAGAAAAACAGAATAGAAAATATTCATCAAATTGTTTATTTCTTGTTTAGTACAAATTCACTCTTCGTGAATAAGATGAAGACACGCGTATGATAAATACAAATATAATTGATATTTTTATAAATTACACTCACTATATACATACATCAATATATAAGAAATGACTTTGGTCCAGTTTTTGCTCATAACAATTCTCAGAAAACAAACAATTGCAGGCAATAAGATAACTGTAAATATAAGTTTATTGAATTTTTGCGTTTCAATGCACTATTTTGGATGTTTGATATGCCTTTAATATAAACTTTCAATGTAATATTCTTAAAAAAATACTATGGTAGAATAGTGAATTGATGGGTTTTAATACTGGAAAACGTTTTGAATAAATAAAATATATTTTAACTGTTTTACCTCACATAAAATCAAAATATCACTTTAATCCTTCCTTAGAGTTCCTTAATGCCAAATAAACTTATAATCTTATGATAGCTATATTGCAAAGTTCATGTAATCTACCGTTAATCCTTTGTGCACTCGAAGAATATGTTTAATATTTACGTTCTTTTTATGGAACAATTACCTCGTTTCTGCTCTTTTTAATAGGTTTTTTTAGAATGTTTTTTTTTTAATTTAAGATAGATAATTATAAAAAAACAGAGGTTGTGAAGAATTTTCGTTTGAAGAAACTGTTAGATGACCAACATACATGCTGCTTCTAGATGACAAAAATAATGTTTATTAAAGTCTGTGCGATAATAACTTTTTAACCTCAAGAATATGCTGTTCTCTTTCATTTTGAAGAACAGGGGGAAAATAACGCGTCTTTATTTTGATGGCATAAAAGCGATACTCGAGTGCAAAGGGTTAATAAAGTATATTGATACCCAATCGATTTCATACTTTTAAATAGAGTTACATGAAAAACAAGCTAACGAAAGAAAACCGTTGTTAATGCTCAAGAACATGCAGTGTCGTTCAATTTGAACAACAGGTAACTTATTTATTAGAGGGTCGTTATTTTGGTAAATGATTGTCACCAGTTGAATCGGAAGATATAATAACTTAAGACAAGAAAAACACTGTATATAAAATGTATAAGCTTCTTTCTTCAGATATTAATCTGTTTATACGGACAAAGGTATCCTTGACGCCGTTCAACAACGTTTCTGTTCTCAGTTATGTTTTGTTACAGATATCTAATACTCGTTAGCTGTTAGATTTTACTATAATTGTGTAGACTATTAGAAACTGTAGAATTATTAATTTTGTGTGTAATAGGGGAGAAACCGCTGAGAAATGAAAACGGAAGTATTTAGCCATAAAAAATATGTTTGCTATATCAAAAGGAAACGAAAGGAAACAGTTTTAAACCTTGCTGTTTCATTGCCGTGACGTCACGTGAAATTCCCGCATAAAGTGTTTGGTAATAAATGTTCAAGTGTGATTTCTACAAAAAAAAAGCATTTACATATGTCAGTTATAACAAAATGAATAAATATATAAAGAATTCACAAATAAATACTTCAAGATAATAAATACTTTGGATGAAACCAAATAATTTGAATGTATTATAAGAAAAGAAAAGAAAATACTTTTAAATAAACACATTTCTTCATAATTATTACACGAAGGCTGCTCCTAGTAATGTTTTACATTATTATTTATATTTACAGTATTATTTTTAAATAAATTAGGTTAAAGAATATACATAGTGTGTACTTCTTGACTATTTCTCAAACTTTAAATAACAAACAATTCTTCATTGAAAATATGTTAAGTATACAGATGAAAAGCATACACCCATTCTATGCATGGGAATGACATAATTACTTTAATAAAAATGTACTAAAACTTATATAATTATTTGTAAAACAATAATTAAGCTACGAAAGCAAAGTAAATAATAATGTGACTGCTCTATAGTTAAGCATCGGAAAAACTACTAACAGCATTAATACATATATGATTGAAAAGTAAACTCGAATTCCAGTTTTCATTGTGAACTCGAAATATTTAATTCAGCAGAATAATCAATGTTCAATAAAAATAAAGGTAATTCTTGATATCAATCGTACTGTCAACAAAGACAGAAGACCAATAATTCACAGTTTTTAAACTGAAGATCAGATGGAAGATAATCTTTCGATCATGTGTTTTTAAAACACTGAAAGTTAGGCTGCGAGAAGCACTGGTTTAAACCGGAAAGTTTGATTTTTCTAAAGCATGTTCCCGTACTCCCTATTTACGATACTTCCACATTCCATGTAAAGAAGCATTAAAGTATCAAACAAAGAAGGTTTTGGTTTATTATTTGTATTTACCAAAAATAAAAAGTTTTAAGTCTTTCATTAAAAAAAAACTATCATATCAATAATTTTAAAAATTCATATTATGAAGTACCCCAATAAAGTGTGTGGAAGAATACGAAGTTCAAGCACTCAATGCAACGGGATTTTATCAAATCCGAAATGAACTGTATACTTTAGTAGTTAGTATCAATTTATGGTTTTTTAATAAGACCAGATAAATTATTATCTCTTTTGAACTTTGTTTATGTTGTTATTTAAAAAAAACACGTTTATTTCGCTTAAAAAACAATGTTGTTGCAATGTCAACAAATCAAACAATCAAACAATGAAACAATATCAACAAAACGACGTCATTGTTCACATCGGAAAATCAACCAATCAAGATGCTTGTTTATCCTGGGTAACGCGAGCGCATGTAAGAAAAGTATATATTCTTTCCGAAAACATTTGTCATTGTTTTATAAGAGCTTTTACGAAATTCTCATTTGTAGAAAATGAGTATATCTGAATTAATTATACATATTTAAAATTTATCTATTTTTTTTTTCATTTTTAATTAACTTATTATTGTATAAGAAATTGGAAATTAAGTAATTTATTAGGACATGGTATGATAATTAAAGAAATGGACCCTTTCACGCATATAAAAAACGAAATCTTTATTGAATATTAAGATAATGAAAAATAAATAACTCACATTATGGAAAAAGAAACTCAGTATTTATCTGCAAAACGATAAATTTGTAAAGAAAAAATAAATGTTTTTCCAAAAATATTAAATTTTAAACTAAAATACTAAATTTTTAACAAAAAATCCTACATTTTTAACAAAAATAATAATTTTTTAAAGAAATATTACTCTACTATAAATTTGAAACTACTAAGTAAAATAAATTTGTCGCTTCTAAAACTTTATACTTCTAGAAGACTGGCTGTGGTTGTGTAAATTCACTATTGACAAATTTTTATATAAAAGTAAAAATAAGTATAATTAATTACGTTTTTTATAAATTTATTTTTTACAAAACATTTTGGAGGAGAAGTTAAAGCATACTAAAAAAATTCTGTTTAGCTTTTTTAATGATGAGCAAGGCTACTTAAAGCAGATATTACACAATTTTACGTTTCAAAGACAAAACGTAACAAATACTTGATTACCATCTATTAAGTTTCCAAGACAAAATGTAATAGATGGTAATAGGGCATTTGTCCAAATTCTGATATTAAGAATAAAACCCACACAGCCTAGATATGCGTTTAATCACATGTCTCAAAGACTAAACAAAGATATATATCAGACTTATATTTAATATCAAGAGAAATAAAGTGTATTAGTTCATGCGTATGGGCAACTGTAAGTTTTAATGAAAACATACAGAAAAAACTAGTTAAACATATGTCCAACTCCAAATTCCAAGGTAGGTTTAGGTCCAATCACACAACTTAAGGACAAAACACAAATTAGACTGGCGTATGTCTAGTTTCAAATATCAAGATCAACTTTATACAAAATAGGTCCAAGCAGTGGCTAGAGGATCCTATCGTACAGTTAATAGATGCCTACTTTCATATAATAATAAAAAGTCTGACGATGATTTATTCTATAGTTTCGAGGTCTGTAATCAGAATATGTTTTCGAGGTCTGTAATCAGCATATCGCACACGGTCTGACGTTAATATGTACTCCTGTTGTTAAACACTTTTTAGCTACCTATTTTCAAATAATAACCTAATATTTAACTGTAATGCAATGTTGTTCTATATTTTTAAGCGGTCTACTTTCATATAATAAATACAAGATTTCATGATAATACATTGTAGTGCAGTTTTTCTACGGTTTTTGGCGATATACTTTCGGTAAGGTTTGACGATAATGTATTTCTGGTTCTACAATGTTGATATGTATGTTGGTGTACAGTTTTAGCAGATGATAACATTACGAGGTTTGAAGATAAAGTATTGCAGTTCCGAAATAGCTTTATAGCTTAAAATTATGTTTTTCTAAGAAAACTTCTTTTCTTGGCTTTAGTTTCTTGTGTAGACTGCTGATTGTATTAACAATGCTATAGAGACAAATAGGCTTTTGGTGATGGTTTATGATTTATTCTAGAAAAAAAAATCCCGGGCGTAACAATGTCTTGTAATCTTAATCCGCAACGAGGTGGTGAACACAGAACCTTACATACTGTAGAAATAGCTATATAAATATCAGTGTGTAATGCCCACATATAGGTACACTTAGAACTAATTATTATAAAAAAGTAATACATTCTTAAAGAGGGTGTATGGCTTCTGTTCGTCCCGGGCCAATCCCATCCTCTGCTTGACCTCGGTCATTTGTCCACCAACACATCTTCAGGAAAAACAAAACGAAATACACACACACAAAGGCAGAGGCGAATGTCAAAAAATGCGAAGAATGAAGTTCTCTCAATGTACACAACAGCGGTTGTCTACTCAGTGGCTCACTCGTCCCTCATCAAAACGCAGTCGATTCCGTCTTCCCGTCACTGGACTCAGCCTTCTGCAGGGAAATGTGGGGGATGCTGGGACGCTGGCCCATCTGCTGCTGCCCGGGAAAGCAGCTCCTCCTCCTCGTCCTGGGAACCCCGCCCCGAATGCTGGGAAGCTGGGCCACGCCGTCGACCGGGGACACGTTGAAGCGGGACATCTCCTGGATGCGGGACTTGGAGGGCCACATCGAGTAGGGATTTTCGGGATTCTGCAGGGACTGGTTGTAGATGACGCTCTTCTTGGGAATCTGGCTGCCGCTGTCTTCGCTGTCGTCCTCGTGCTAAGAATTGAATATGGCGTCTCATTTTAAGTGTGAGAGGAACACAAAACATAAATAAAAAGTACATGAGAGTGGATAGAGTTTGGGGCTGAACTGTCAGATCCCAACAACAGCGTAAATATGGAGACTCTGCTCAAGTTTCGAAAGGGTAACCCTTATTTTTCAGTGTAAGAGATGGAGTGGTGTGAAAAAGTGCGAAATGTCAACAAACGTAAGTTGAGAAATAACGAACCGTCTATTTTAGACTTCGTCTTCCATTGGTTGGTCCATTGACCCCACCTACAACTTCCATTTGTTGACGATTCTATCTTTTTACACCATCCTTCGCTAGCTTTAAAGAAGTAAGGTTATCCTTTTCAATCTCGAGTAGGCCTTTTTCAAATTATGCTTGCTCCAAATTTACGTTATTGTTCGGATCTTATCAGTAAAGGTGTCTAAAATGGTTTCCTGGGATTGATAGTTTGTAATATGTTTAAAAAAAAGTGCTACCCACGATACTCGTTATATCAAGATGCTACACAAAATGCCATTAGAAACTATACTCATTAAATATGAAACACAACGAATATTCCTAACAATAAATCGAGATGGACGTTTTTCAACACTTTTATTGAACATATTACAAACTCGGAGTCTGGGATTTTCCAATTGGGAATAGTTAGTAGGTGTACAATTTGATTAAGAATGGGAGGTCAAGCCCTATTTAACGGTACGGTCGCCAAGTCGTGAGATTTTCTTGCCAGTTATTACTCTTAAACTTGCATTTGATTACTCCATATTGAAATCACGCCAGACCCGTACCGTTAACTAGGATTTCACCGGAATAGGATGTGGATTTGCGGTGGAGCTGGTTCTCATGCCTAACATGCATATAATAAAGTTTTTCACACTACCTGAAAAACGGTAAAAGCACTCGAATGCATTTAAGTTTTGTTTTCCTTCTTTATTCGACCTGTTTAGCAACGAAGGAAGACAAAATTACTTTAACATCAAATTAAAACTTATCATTCTGACGGTTAATTTACAGATTTCTCAATACATAAGATTAAAAGTTACCTGAAATGATAAAAAAACAAGACCTGTTTTCATGTTTGAAAAGGTAAAATATATATAATTTCATGATTTAAAACATTATGCACCTTAGGATTTGAAAAATATGTTTTTACAAATATAATAAAATAAAAAGATTTAAAAGAATAAAATCTATCTTTGAAGCATATTTCAATCAAAAATGTTTACTCTGTAGAGATAAACTTTCTTATGTATGCTTAAGAAATAAGAAATTTAAAACAAATATCACTCATGGCAAAAATATACAATTTGACAAAAAGTATACAATATGTCGTTATAGAAGCATCATATCAGTGCTCCAAAAATTCTAAAAAATAACAATTGAAGCTTCAGTTTCACTTAAATTACTTCTAAGTATTATGTCTACAGAAAACCGTTGCTAGGTAAGGGAAAGTCCCGTGGTTGCAACAGCTTTGTGGGCCGCCATCTCGCTGCCTTCTTGTTTCAGCTTCATTTTGTTAACCCTAAATGATACTTCTGCAACTTAGTACTGGTATACTTTTTTCTTACTTCAATTTAAAAAATAATGGCGTGGAACACTTACAACTGCATCCATTAGACTGGGTAGCCTACTTTGCCGCCTCTTCTTCAGCTGATTGGACTTCATCAGCATGCCGCCCTGCGCGATGCTCTGCCTGCGCATCGCTGATGGTGCCGACTCCTGGAGACCCATCCCAGGGACTATGCTGAGCCTCCTGTTCACTTTCTGAGAACGAAACCAAATTCGCTATATATTAAGATCTTTTCTTTAAAACAAGTATTTCAAGGTCGCTGGTATCCCCCTTTTGAGACTGCATTACCATGGAAAGAACATATACACAATGTAATAAGGTTGAAATCAGTGACCTTGAAGCGGAACAGACTATAAATTTGAAATACTACCGCTATTTTGAAGGTGTTGTAAAGTTAGTTTTGAGTAAACTTCCACATTTTTTTTTATAAACTTACATTTATTTTTTACTTAAGAAACTAAATGTATTTTCTTCAGAAAGTGAATGACTTTTTAAAAAATAAATTAATATTTATTTTACTGTTAACACTTTACATGCTTACTTCTATATGCCTTCATATTATTTTTTAAAATGTGTATTACTGATCAAGTCATTTTTAATAAACGTCTTAAAAAATATTAAGGATATAATATTTATAAATAAAAAAAGGAAAAATAAACGCTATTTTTTACTAACGTCAGCATAACTGAAAAGTCATTGAGTAAATTTCAGTGTTACTTACACAGTGAAGTTTGTAATATTAGTGCACTTTCATTGCTTCTTTAGCTAAACTATTTAGCAAAACAATTTTCAATATAAATGGTTTTGTAAACTAGTAAACGAAATGCTTGTATAATTAAAAATAATTAACTTTATTCTAATTTAAACTAACTGAGAAACGAGAAGAGCTGGAAAGTTCCTGTCCAAATGTATATCTAATAAAAAATAAAAATGTGTCAGAGTATGCAATGTTGCTAATAGTAAAAATACGTTCAAATCTAAACTAATCGACGAAATCATAGTTGAAAATCCATTGACCCATTGCATGACTTGAAATACAGATGCGATATTGAATAAGCACATTCGTGAAGAGACATAATTTGTTTATATTTTTTTAATAGGTTGAATAAGCACGTTAGTGAAGAGACATTATATGTTTGTTTGTTTGTTTTGAATAGCTTTATAAGCACATTCGTGAAGAGACATAATTTGTTTATATTTTTTTAATAGGTTGAATAAGCACGTTAGTAAAGAGACATTATATGTTTGTTTGTTTATTTTGAATAGCTTTATAAGCACATTCGTGAAGAGACATAATATGTTTGCATTTTTAATAGGTTGAACAGAAATATAATTTTTACATACATCAGCTGCTTGTCCTGGAACACTCATAGATATCGTTCTGAACACATCATCCTCTTCAGCATCCTAGAACAATTTTGAACACAATCAGTATTAATGAAATGCATTTATAATCATTTATAATATTTTTATAGCACATTTTTATTGCACTTTTTCTGTTGTTGTTGTTCTATTATTAATTCTTACAACTGAAACATTTGCGAGCCTCGGAGACCTAAGCTGTCACCATAAGGATTAAGGTTAAAACTTACCTCTACTATATCCATCAGAGTCTGTAACTGAGTCATCCTACTTTCTTCAGAGTCGTTTTTCAAAGTGTTAGGATCAATTCCATTCAAGTTCTGTGTAGGGCAAAAACTTAATTAATGCAACACAATCATTATTATTTATTCCAATTAGATAGTCGATGGAATTGTAAGAAAATTTCATAACGATCCATTAAATCAGTGTTTCGTGAGAAGTATAGAAATGGTCCGTGTACTTTTTGACTAATCACGATATTTTGATTTTGATTCTTAACAAAAAAAATAATAATAATGCACTGTTTTACTTCATAATAAACTATTTCTGCCACATAATCAAATACGTAATTGAATTTTGCTATAAAAAAAATCAAATTCCTCATATTGGAACTCTATTTTTACGCTTTCATACCTTTGCCTTCTGTCATGAAGGATATATATATTCGTAAATAATTCCTTTTTCCTTAATTTGTTGAAGAAAATACTCTTTTCTATTTTATCAATGTGAATATGTTAATATATTTTATAAATAAAAAATATTTTTTGAAAATATAAATGTGAATCGAATTTTTACTTGCAGTTATAAAAGTGTATCTTTTATTCTACCTACAATGTTAAGAATATGCTGTTTATATTATTATAGAATATTGAAAATGGTTAAATAAATTCAATCTGAAATGTCATTGTTAGTGCTCGAAATAAAATTATAATAATTAAAATTATTTAATTAATATATTTTTAAAGTATGTTTTGGTACTAAAGGAAAGTGGTTTTCCGTTTTTTGTATAACTTTCAACTCGGTAGTAAGCGACCGCCTTAAAGTTAGAAACCACAGTCTTAAATATACGAAATAAGACTATATCAGTTGCTTACCGCCCACTCTTCTAAGAATTGTTTTCCTAGGTCTTCGCCTTCGTTTTCACCCAAAGTTTTATTGTAGTCTCTGGCAACCTAGGAATAAAACATAATTTCGTATTAAGCTTCCACGTGATGATTTTTTTTACAGCTTCTATATTTGACACAATTTAATTGACTGATTTAACTCAAAACACATCATTTAGAAATTTCCCGTATTATCTTTTATTTGAAAATGACCTAATTTGATACGAATTCGAAAAGACATCGATAAACACAATATTTTTGTCCTTTTCAAAAGTTTTCTGTACTATTCAAATGCGCGACATGCGTGTGTTTAACGTGTCATTATTAATTATAGCTAATATTTTTAGACAAATTTTTAAGAAGCCATTTTTTTTTAATGTAGATAGTTTCAAAACATAAAATTAAAGAAAACCGTATTGAACATTTTATTCCAATCACACATTAATTTCAGGATATAGCAAAGTAAAAATATTAAATTTCAAATAAAAAGAACAAACGAGCAGTACAATTACAAATCAAATTTGGAGTACATTTCCAGATATTGCTTCTTTCATATAAGCTGTTTTGAAATCATTAGGATTATTATTATTATTTTTATGGGTAACACAAGTCTTGGAATTGCACTCCTCGTTACAAAACTATTATACTTTTTTTGGAGATATCATGTTTGAAAACACAACTGATTATTTATACTGGTTACAAACTAAATTATTCAAGTATTAGTAGTGCTACATATTATCGGAAAACCGCAGTTATTATAATAAACATTGCATTTGGATACGACAGGATTTTAAACATTCACTAATATTTTCAATTTAATTCTATCCCATTCAATTTTAATGCAGTACCGTGCCGTATTAAATTAAACCATTATTTTACTGTATTTTCATTGCTATATAAATGGTAAAAATATGGTTCTCAGATATAACTACAAAATTAACAAATCTGATTCCCCATTAAAACTAAGTCCATGGAAACTTTTTATCAGAATCTTGTGTTGCTTATTCGTTTATGGTAAAATCAAATACTGTTTATTACCTTGACGTCATGTTTCCAGAAACGGGATACTGCGGGTTCAGTAGTGTTAGGTGCCACTTCTTTCACCTGAAATGAGCAAGTGCAGAAAAAAAAATTAAATACAGGTTTAGGGACAACGAATATATAAAAATTAATATTATCTTAGGGATCAAATTTTAACCTTTATACTAACCACAACACGAAAGCGATCCCCAAATCAGTAGTCATGTGACCACTAGGCTTGGGCGATGATATATACATTTATATATATATATATATATATATATATATATATATATATATATATATATATATATATATATATATATATATATATATATATATATATGAAAGAATATTTCTGTAACCACCCCTCTTTTAAATCCCGAATTCCTTTGTCAAACCCCTCTTAATATTCCGTAACATCTATCCCTTAAAATACTTAAGTGTAATTTGCGCATTTTCCCTCTTGGTCATAAAACTCTCCTTTGCGTATAACAAATCACTCCGTTCTCATGATTTATGTTGACTCTTCAAGGAAGTTTCTACCCACGCACATATTTTCTAATTCCCCATCACTCAGGGATTTCTAAGTTCAACTGCACCCGTTTCCCCTAAAATTAGCCTTGCCCGAATAACGACTGTGGTCCGAGACGATGATAATTCCCTTTTTCCCTCTTCATGTCATGTAATCATCCCTATGTGAGAGCACTTCGATTCTGTTTTTCGCTCCGTGAAGACGTGTCCTGGCTTTGAGCTCTTTGTGAATAAACTTGTTCTTTGTAATGTACCACTCGACCCGACCATGACTTAATTTACGACTGCACACCACCATAATGGGATGACCACCCTATGGGTCATTTCATAAGTCGACAGGATCAGAACACCTGCCTTTTCGATTGCAACAAATGAAAGGATTACTTATTCAGAGCCAGGCACTACGCTTAAACGCTGCCACGCCCTAACAGAGCGAGAGAAGTGTACTGTCCCGAACTGAAACTGAATGTGCGCTTTCTCTCCGATCAACACCGCTATATGTGCACCACTGTTTTCCACCTATGAAGACATTTCGAAACCACCAGTATATACCGTGCACTCCAGACAATGGCGGATGTTCGCAACACCAACACTCCGCGTGACGCATCCAGCGACGTCGCCTCAAAACAAACAATCCAGCCGTCCCGCGCTGACCCCAACAATCCAGTGAGTCGACTTCCAACAAACCTCATCCAGGCAGTCAGGAACTCTAGCGCCGACCACCCGATGAGAGATCCCAGCCGAACACAACAAAGCGCGACGCATCTTCTTCGAAGCACTCCAAGCCTCTGTGCTCCTATCATCCACCGCCCGATGTCAAGTGACGCATCGTTCTTTCAGCATTCACCCGCTCACAACACACGGTTCTTTTTCTTAGTCCAAAGTGAAAAGATCGTAACCCAATTTCGACAGGCCTTCCCCTCATCCCACAATTCAAGAGCGATTTCCACCCCAAAGATAATGGATTTCCAGACACACCCCTCTTCAGCTCGTGAAACCTGACACCATCATCGGAGATCGCCCTTCGCCAGCGCCTTCTTCTTTCATTCCCCCCTACAGCGGACCCTCTCGGTGAAAGAAGTGACTCCCCCCATCCACAACCAGCTGTGTTTTGTTGACAAACAAATGTGTGGTTCTGCTCGTCGAAGGCAAGTTGTTGTTGTCTAGTTCAGTGCCTCTACAGAGATTGGAGGGTTAAAATTCTACAGTGTTGTTTTTTAATTAAGCATGCAGGAGGTACCATGATATAAACTCTATCGAAATATATGAAAAAGAGTTTAAGTGTTTTAAATTTAATTTGGTGCAATTTAATTTGAATAGTGATTAAATTAGTAAGAATTTTTAGGCAACTTTGAATTTTATTTAAATTTCAAATTGAGTTTTCTTTGATTTGTTCACGTTAAATTGATTTTAAATGTTTATTAATAAACTGATATTAATTTTTCATATTAATGATTTATAAGTGTTTCAAATTAAATTTAATTTTTGTAAACAAAGATTTTTTTTGTAATTAGATTTAACAGTTATAAATGTTGAATAGTTTCAAGGAATTAATTAGACTTAATAGTTAATTTCAAAATATAATAGATTCAGAATTTCATTTAAATTTTTTTAACTTTAACTTTAATATTTTTATTTTAATGACCATTTTAAAAATAATTTTTACATATAATAATTTTTATGGTATTTTAAAAAACAAAGGAATTTATGAATAATTGTGTGCCACTAAGTTTATGATGGTGAAATTTTTTGAGTATGATATTTTATTATGATCTGGAAATAGATTTTTATTTTTGAATTTTAATTATTCTTATTTTATTACCTATTATTTTTGATTTGTTATATTTGTATAACCTACAGTTTACAATGTCAGTAAACGAAGATAATCAAAACAAAGCTCCACCCATCACTAATCAACAAACCGAATCCCAAAACACCGAACCATCAAATTTCCCAGCAAATGAGGATACCAATATTATATTTCCTAATTGTTTACCCAGTTTAGTTAACTTTGACCCCACCTCTGGAATGTCCATACAAAGTTGGCTTGTTTATTTTAATTTAAATGCCCCCAATGATAATATGTGGAAAATTCAAAATATAAGTTCTTTTTTGAAGGGTGAAGCCCTTAAGACTTATATAAATGAAGCAATTCATATCACTGACTGGTCCTCATTACAAGAATTGCTTATTGAAACCTTTTTGGAACCCAAATCTGTGTCATTTAATACTTTTACTAACTTAAAATTTTATCCTAGTGATGACATTTCCCTCTATTTTCATAAAAAACTTCAAACAGGTCGTCATTTGGGATTACCCACAGACTTAATCTTGCAAGGCCTTACCGATGGACTCCCCTTTTTCATGCAAACTGCTTTAGTTGGTCACAACATTAACTCGACTATCCAATGGCTCAATTTGGCCAATAAAATCCATAAAATTAACCCATCCCCTTCACATCAAAATTCTTACGAACCATGCAATATTGGCAACAGACCCTTTGGACGATTCCAATATCCTCAAAGTAGTCAACCACGACAAAATTTTCAACCTTTCCAACCTCGAGAGCCATATTATACTAATCGCTTCCGCCCTCAGGCGTTTCAAAATATTCGGCCCTCAGTTGTCCCCTCGCAGGATATTAAACGCAACTTTAACCGATATTATGACAACACAGCCCATTATCAGAAAAGCCTTCCCCCTACTCCTTGTAGGCTATGTGAGCAAAATGGTATATATAATGCTTATCACTGGATGTCCACATGTCAGTTTAGACATGTCAAAACTCCATCAAACACCGCACATGTGCGACATCCACAACATATCACTAAAAGGGAAGATCCCGATGATAGGCCAGAACATGATCCCGATTTAAGACTATTTTCAATATCCGGATGCATAAAAACCAAACAGGTGGAATGCATCATTGACACGGCATCAACTTTATCGATAATTCCCCTGTACATAGCTAAGCGTTTGGATGCAAAAATTGTACCCACCATTCCTATCAAAGTACAGCAAGCAGATGGACACTTTCAAATCACACAGCTTGCTCATGTACCTTTGCAGATCGGAAAAATTACCAAAACAGTTAAATTGCATATTGTAGATAATAAGTTAGATTATATTATTTTGGGACTCCATGAATGCTCCAAATTTCAGCTTATTATTAATTGTTATGAACATGCAATATCCCAATTAGGTAACAACCTTAAATTAATGCAGCCAAAATGTCGTAGTAAACAGTCCTTATATGTTGTCAGGACAGTTGATTACTGTCAAGTTCCTTCGACCTCTGCAGAAATCACAGATACTCTACAGATTGTCCACGAGAACCAGGAAGTCAATAGTTTGTTGGCAAGATATAGCAATGTTTTTTCTGCACATAAATATGATATCGGTAAAATTAACATTGAACCCCAACGCGTTAGGTTATCGTCAGATTTGCCCATAGGTTTACGACCGTATAGAGCTTCCCCTGCTGATGAACAAGAGATCAAAAAACAAATAGAAGAACTTTTGAATCATGGAATTATTAAGGAATCTTGTGGCCCCTATGCTGCCCCTGTCACGCTCGTTGCTAAGAAAGGCGAGAATGCTCGAACGCGTTTTTGTATAGATTATCGCAAGCTTAATGATATTTGTGTAACAGATAGTATGCCCCTTCCCAGAATTGATTCCCTTTTAGATAAGTTAAGACATGCAAAACTTTTTTCAACTTTAGATTTGACTTCAGGTTATTGGCATATTCCCATTCACCCTCAGGATACCGAGAAATTAGCGTTTATAACTAATTTTGGCCTTTATGAGTGGACAAGATTACCATTTGGCCTCAAAAATGCACCAGCTATTTTCAACCGCATACTCAAACAAATCCTAAATAAATATAAAATTAACTTTGTAGCTCAATATTTTGACGATTTAGTCGTGTATTCAAAATCTGAAGCTGAGCACATGCAACACTTAGAAGAAATTTTTAGCATATTTGCTCAAGAAAATATTAAACTTAATTTCAAAAAATGTGTTTTTGCAAAAGAAAAGATTAACTTTTTAGGCTATGAAATCCAAAATGGCACTATTACCCCAGCTAATTTAAATATTGAAAGTATTAAAAAACTTAGGCCTCCAACTAACGTTAAAGAATTACAAAGATTTCTAGGAGCCATAAATGTCTATAATAAGTTCATTAATAATTATGCCCACATCAGATATCCTCTCAATAAATTGTTAAAGAAAGACACCCCTTGGGTTTGGACTGAGGACTGCCAGAAAAACTTTGAACTTTTAAAAACTTTGTTAATTTCTAAACCTATCTTAAGACTGTTTAATCCAAATTTGCCTTGCCATGTTTTTGTTGATGCTTCCCTCACTTCTGTTGGAGCTGTACTTAAACAGCCAGATGAAAATAATATTTTGCATCCAATAGCTTTTCATTCCCGTACTTTACGAAGTTATGAAAAAAATTATGCCATAACTGAATTAGAATGTCTCGCCATAATAGATTCCATTGACAAATTTCATTATTACCTTCATGGACAAAAATTTACTATTCATACTGATCATGCTGCTTTAGTTTGGCTTAAGAAAATCAAAAATCCAATAGGCAGACTGTTTAGATGGTCTCTTAAACTTTCAATGTTTGATTATGATATTGTTTATGATAGGGGTTCTCTCAACTTTGAAGCAGACATGCTTTCAAGAATTCCTGTTGTACATCATAATCAGCATCAGACCCTCCTATTAGACTTAGACGAAATTAAAACTCAACAATTAAATGACAATCTTTCTGGCAATAAGTTTAAAAATATTAATGATGTAATTGTCGTCAAAAAGAAACATTTGTATAAAGTAGTTATTCCTTTCTCATTAAGAAGAAAACTTTTAGAGGAAGCTCATTCTAAATTTGGTCACCCTGGAGTTCAAAAGATGATCAATCTGATAACACCTCATTACTATTGGCCTTATGTTAATGAGGATATTGCAAAATTTGTCAAACACTGTCACACCTGTCAAGTAAACAAAAAAACCCGCCAGAAAAAATTTGGATTACTATAAACTTTGCCTCAACCAGAGCAACCTTTTGAGCTAATTTCCATTGATACTGTAGGTGGTTTTAACTATTACAATTCGACAAAAAAATTCTTGCATGTGGTCATTGATCATGCAACACGTTACATTTGGGCTTTTCCTTCCAAAAACGAAACCGCAGAAACCTATGTTAACTGTTTACAACAGATATTTCAAATTCAACAACCTGTAAGCTTGTTAAGTGATAGAAATCCTGCTTTCACCTCTACTAAACTTAAGCATTTTCTCAGAAATTATAATGTCAAACATTTATTCACATCATCCCATAGACCAGAAACTAACGGAACCTCCGAACGTTGCCAACAATCTCTGGTAACCATGCTAAAGTGTAAAGTCAATTCCTCCTCATCCAAAATTCCTTGGACCAAGTTATTAGATCAAGTTGTAAACGAGTATAACAATTCTCCTCACACTGTGACAAAATTCCCTCCAAACTACCTCCTCTTTGGCATACCGCCTTTTGAATCTCCCTTGAATCAAAACAATATTTACCCTCCAACAGACGAAGCCCGAAATTTAGCAAAACAAAGAACTGTAGCATATCATGCCCGAAATAAAAGATATTATGATGCTCGATTTGTGTATAAAACTTTTAATGAAGGAGATACAGTAATTTATGAAGAGTTCCAATATCCTAACACCCGAAAGCTTACTTCCCCCTTTTCTGGCCCTTACACTATCTTAAAGAAAAGATCAGATGTTAACTATGAAATTGATTTTACCAACAATGTAACAAAATTACCTGAAATAGTTCACATCTCCAAATTAAGACCATACTACCCCCCTGATCAATTGCGTTTAAGGCATGAATAATTGTCATGTAAAGTTTAGATTTTTTATTACCATATATTTTGTTATTTTAAGTTGTTCATTTTGTTTTTATAATTGTTTTAAAATGTTATATTATGTCAGTGCACTTATTTTCCACTATTCCATGGAATGATAAAGAACTTTGAAACAATCAACCTAACATAGGTTCAAGAGGATCCTCATCACTCAACATTCACTCACTGAAAGTGATCTGTTTTCAGACAGCACAAACTTTCTTCAATGGCCATCTTATATTTTTTCAACACCTTTTTTATGACAAAGGTCCTTCAACAAATGGCGGCCAAAACAACATCTTCCATAAAACATGCAATTTTAATACAAGACCCGTATTCAAATTTGTAAAAATTTTGTTTTTTCGTTTTCAGATACTTTTGGCGACAACTCGAACTATTGAAGTTGAGTTAGTCTTTCATTTAAAGTTCAAGACAAAAATTGAATTTTCAAAAAGTAGGGTATTTTGAATAACGTTATGTACGAGGATGTTTGTTGAAGCCTACCATTTTCATTTTTTTTCAACATGTGTGAAACAACACAATAATTTCTTTAGATTTTTATTTTGTCGACATGTCATTTTGTTCATAGTTTTTCATTATTATGTGTTTACATGTTCTGCGCGCATTTATTTAGGCATTTATTTAGTCATTTAGTCATTTATTTAATCATTTAGTCATTTCGTTTGAAAGTTTGTATTTATGTTTTGAAATGTTTCTTGATATATTTTTTCTGTATTTTATATCTCCAAAAGTCAATGTTTGTTTTGATAGAAATTTTTATATAATCATGTTTTTGTGAATCGAATCGAGGCACAGTCGTTTGCACACCTATGTCCATGAGTTTTCAAAATTTTCGTTACCACTGTCATTAATATTTATTTTCTCCTTTTCCATTTTCAGATTCTTCATGTTGATCCGATGGTCTGATCAATCATTTGGTTAACTTCCTCTTCATTTCTTTGAGTGTCTTTTTCTCGCCTAGGTACTCATCGCGGGCGATGTGTAACACTTTTGCGGGAGGGATATGAAAGAATATTTCTGTAACCACCCCTCTTTTAAATCCCGAATTCCTTTGTCAAACCCCTCTTAATATTCCGTAACATCTATCCCTTAAAATACTTAAGTGTAATTTGCGCATTTTCCCTCTTGGTCATAAAACTCTCCTTTGCGTATAACAAATCACTCCGTTCTCATGATTTATGTTGACTCTTCAAGGAAGTTTCTACCCACGCACATATTTTCTAATTCCCCATCACTCAGGGATTTCTAAGTTCAACTGCACCCGTTTCCCCTAAAATTAGCCTTGCCCGAATAACGACTGTGGTCCGAGACGATGATAATTCCCTTTTTCCCTCTTCATGTCATGTAATCATCCCTATGTGAGAGCACTTCGATTCTGTTTTTCGCTCCGTGAAGACGTGTCCTGGCTTTGAGCTCTTTGTGAATAAACTTGTTCTTTGTAATGTACCACTCGACCCGACCATGACTTAATTTACGACTGCACACCACCATAACGGGATGACCACCCTATGGGTCATTTCATATATATATATATATACATACGTGTGTGTGTGTGTGTGTGCGTGCGTGCGTGTGTGTGTGTGTGTGTGTGTGCGTGCGTGTGTGTGTGTGCGTGTGTGTGTGTGTGTGTGTGTGTGTGTGTGTGTGTGTGTGTGTGTGTGTGTGTTTATAATCGTTTACTCGTTTTTACGATTCTTAAATTTTACGATAAGTCGAAAGTACACTCGGAAATATCGATATATCAACTATGTATATATCGAAAATACCGATATATTAGAAGTGTTGATTAATCTGAAATAGGGATTAATCGGAAAATATCGATTATAAATCGATTAAGATAGATTAATCTCAATAGCAAAATGTCATCATTCCTCGAGCATAGTGACCACCGCAAATATAACGAGGAGATGAGTCAGAGGAATGAGAAGATGACTCACCTTGAGTATGATGAGTGCGGAGATGACGATGCAGATGATGTTGACAATGGTGAGCAGGAAGGAGATGATGCCGAGCACCGCGCACTCCTTGTCCATCAGAGGGTAGTAGGTGGGGGTGTAGGTGTCGGGGGGCAGGAGGGCCGGCTTCACGGTGTGGTTGTAGATGTCGTACACCTGTGGGGAGAGAACGAAAACATGGATACTGAAAGAACGGCGTTCAGGGAGTGTTTCTAGAATAATGATCGTAATTGTATTGGTTTGTATTGAAATGATCTGTTGGTTGAATAATTTTACGTCGTACTAGAGTTGCACAATGCTATTGGTGACTGGGGCTCATCCTGAGGAAAATACACAGGGACAATGAATATTATTTTAAAACACAATGCGGAGGAGTGCAAAAGTGGCACTCCATTCTGTTAACTTCCACAACACTAGAAACCTTGAAATGGGAGGAAATGAATGGTAATGTATTCAAATGAATCAGCGTGAATAGATAGGTGCACTGAGATATTGTTTGACTAATTTTCATGAAGTATATCATTGCAGCTGATGAGTCCTTTTTTTAATAAAATTTAATACAATCTGCTGTTTTAATAAAGTAACGTGAAACATTTCTCACAAACTCAATTAATTGACAAAATTTAAAACAAGGATTTTGAAACACAATTTTATGTATCTATATATATTTTTATTAAAATAAATATTAGTTATATCATGAGATCAAAATACATTAATTTGAAGCATTTTATATTTTACTTTGATTATAAATGCAATGGCTGAAAAGTACAACACTTACTTGTTTCCCAAGACAAGCTTTGAGAAAGAAAGAAAATATATATTCGTAGTATATACTTACATAAATATTTAAATTTTTATTTGAATTTTTGCTAAAGTTTCATAAAAACCTAATTATGAATATAATACTTAATGATAAATAAATTAACTATTAATAACTAAATAAATGTCTAGTTACTGAAACAATTAGCACACTTGTTTACTTAATAATTATCTATTACTAATATTTATCAATTTAAAAATTGGCAATAATTATAGTAATAAGAAATGTTAATAAAACTAAATAAATACTAGATTTTAACTTAGAGTTAATATTTACGATAATTTACAAATAATCGATATGTTTTTAGAATTTAGTACAATATAATAAAATGTATACAATGAATAATTTAGCATTATACTCACTACATAAGTATTCTGGTATAGACTTCTAACAGTCTTGATTGCTCCTAATCCCCATAGTAAACCCTATAAATACATTATATGACTATATAAAATACACATTTTATAACAAAATATTTAATATTTCAAAGTTATAACGAACTCTATATTTAAATTTCAAACTTGTTCGATTTTTGTTGAAATATTAAATGGAAATTGTTTAAGTAATATATTAATATTTGAATGAGTAAAGGGTCATACAATTATATTTATATTTAATTATTTGATATGTATTAGCTAATTTTTATAAAAGTTAACATACAAATTATTAAGATAAAAACTCGTCATATAGGAACATTGCGTTATAGAATTTTAAAATACAAATAAAACGTTAAAATACGCAATAAAAATCTATCAAATCTGGACATGTTTCGGGAGATACGTCTCCCTTCATCAGCAGAGAATGAAAAAGTCTGTGTAATAAAATATAAAGAAACTAATGAAAAAACAGACCTGTACAAATTACAATGTCTTTTTCGCATTGTAATTTGTACAGGTCTGTTTTTTCATTAGTTTCTTTATATTTTATTACACAGACTTTTTCATTTTCTGCCAATGAAGGGAGACGTATCTCCCGAAACATGTCCAGATTTGATAGATTTTATTGCGTATTTTAACGTTGTATTTGTATTTTAAAAATACAAATTAGTACTTGTTTCATACAATATAAGAGGTTACTGTGAGCCAAGTATGCCTGTTAATAAGACATGGAGTCATTAGCTGTTACTCTTGCTATCTCTTGAAATGGGCAGTAATATTTCCGTTTTATATATCGTTATCGTAACTTTTTCTGTTCTTGAAATACTTGTTAAATTTAAAAGTTTAAATTTCCGTTTTAGATATTTTATAAAACGTTAAACTTATTTAAAAATTGCATGTTACTTATCCAGTTTATACAAAGCATTGGTGTTTTATTAAAACTTATATATTTAATTAAAATTCCATGTTACTCACACATTGGACTTTGGAGTATGTTGTAAGAACTTATTGAAAATTTGCATACTTCATTAAAATTGGATGTTACTTGCAGTTGACTTTACACATTATTTCAGACACTTGCTTAAGACCTATTTTGAACTAAAATGTTATGTTACTTACACAGTTGACAGTGGGCGGTAGTAGGGAGGCTGATATAGCCACTCCCACCAGGGACGCCCCGTTACCGCCCAGGACTGACATAGCCACGCCCGCCCCCGAAGGGAGGGCGATCAGGCAACCGGCCCACAAACTGCGCACCATGCCTCTGCAATCACACACAAAAATAATGAGTTAAGATCATTTTGATTCTGTTCTTTAGAAATAAAAATGGTACAATGTATATTTTTAAACCCATTGTAACTCTAATTTACAGATAGACTGTACCAATAAAAAAGTCAGTATAAAACACCCACCGAAATTGTAAAGTTGAATGTTTATTGCAGGTTCTATGAAGAGAAAAAATTTGAAAAGACTTTCCATTAATTTTCCTGCATAAAAACCTTTAAAAAAAATCTGCATTACAATTGATAATTCAATGCTTCAAAATTGAAGAGTTTTTGCAGGTTTTTATAAAGGTTTTTTACAGGTTTGGAGTAAAGAAGCGGGAAAAGCAGCGGGATATTTAAACAAAAAATTTAATTTAATAGATTTAATCTTCACAAAAAAAACTACATTTTCCAGCATTAAAATCTTTAATTTCGCAATTTAATGAAGATTTAATGCTGAGTGAAGAATTAAAAAATATATGTAGGGTTAATATTTAGTTCTCAAAAATTCCGAAAGATGGCAGCATCAAAATAGTTAATTTTAAATATTATATTAGGACGTAGCGAGAAGGAGAATAAAATGCGGGAAAAAGTAATCACTGTGCAAAGAAGTAATCCCTCGATTTAAATGTTTCTTTTGTATACATCGCGTCCAACCTTTTCCTCAAAATTTATACTTCGAATGTTGAAACTCACACACACAAAAAAATAATACTGTTTTAATAAAAACAAATATTTAGTTTCGTCAAATTTTCTTGAGCAAAGCAATTATATCCTAAAATATAAAAAAAAAATCTACTTTGGTATCAATAGGTATTTTATAGTTTTGCATTCAACTTTAAAATTAATGAAGAAGCAAAATCGGCTTTTAATAAAAAAAAAAATTAAGTCACTCAGAAGCAAAAGTCGCTATATCCATGATAATCAATATTAATACAGATGCAAAAGCAGTTATATCCAGCCAACATGAACGTAAGCGTCAGCGAATGTGATTTAAAGTTGATTGGAGTGTGGATTTAGTGAGTTTTGCTTATTTTTTTTAAATTGCAAGATGGCGGTGAATACATTTTCAGGAAGTTATTTCCTTATTCTAGTTGCAAAAGTAGTTATGTAAAAATTAAATTTGACATTACGAATTATAGTATTAAATAAAAAATGTTTCTTCATTTTTACAAAAAAAAATATTATTGTATTAACAATAATTAAGGTTGACAATTTTTCACAATTTACTCAAAAAGGCATTTATTGCATATTGCTGTTTTTGAATCTAGGCTACTCATATATTGATTACCCTTCAAAAACAAAAAGAAGTTATATGTATTTTTAGTTATGGAATGGACTTTTACTAGTGATATTTTTGCAGTTTTACGAATGCAGATTTATTTTGATTGTCTTTTTTTTGGTAAAGAATTTTTTTTCATTAAACCAACGGAAGACTGCCAATAATATTTTTTTTTTATTTTATATTTTTTCCATCAAGTAAAAATCTACGATATTTTTCACTCACCTCGCAGCCATTTCGGGTGTTGGCCATTTCCCTGCTCCCCAGGATTCACTGAAATTTCCGCAGATGAAGCCGAAAAGAAAGCCTTAAAAAATTATAACAAAAATATTTGTCAACGTGACTGAAGGGTTAAAGTAAAGAATAAGTAAAGAGAAGGGGGGATCCTCCTAGGCGTCAAATTCATTGTCACCCAATATGATTTCAGTTCAAATTGGCAACCCTGCGCAATCCTTGCGTACACGCTTGTGAAAATAGTTGAAAAACATTTCCAAATGAAATAGTAATTTCGATATTTATCGAGCAGTCATTTTGTGATTAGTTATTATGCTAGTTTTACCATTCGCTATATTTCGTAATTGCTTATTGCCCTGTATATTTAGTAATAGTCTCGTATAAGTCCACTTGTTTACGCTACTTAGATATCGGTGTGGAAATAGATATGCTATGCCTTCCATGCCAAATTGGCTGATTTGGCGGGTTGCCACTCATTCTTTACTATTACCGTCCTGTGGGATTTTTTAAAAAAATACTATACCCTCGATACGACCCTTCAAGTTACCGATAAGAGATAGCAGTTATAACGAAAGATCGTTGCACGTAGTTAAAACAATTATTACATAGAAAAATAAATAACCAGTTCGAAATTTTCACTTGTGGTTATTTTAAGGAAGTGGTTACTATTTGATGAGGCATTTGTAAGAAGAGTTTATTGTGTTAATGACATACAAAATGATGTTAAAAATATACATAAAATGTATTATAAACTACTACTGTCATTACACAATTTAACCAAATAAAACACATATGAATTTGAGAACCTGCGATTCTTTTCAAATATGTTAGGCTAATATCTTTGTACTTCCATGTAACCTATGGAGATGGTGATCTCCTTTTATCTGCACAAAATAAGATCACCATGTTGAGATGAATTTAAACGTTTAATTATTTAATTTATTACTACAAGTTCTTAGCTTTTGAGAAAATTATATTTTATCTATTATAAGGCAAAAATAAAGGAATAGTAGTTTAAGAAAGAGCTTTAACCTGATAATAGGCATGTGGAAAGTCCGATCAGTTCTGTCCTGAGCGCCATTTTCACCAGGCCCCGATCACGGATGGTCAGGCCGAATGTGAAAGCCATGATGGGACCCTGCAAACACAAACCATTAACAAACATCGTAAACTGCTTTACGCTAAATTTAAACTAATTCTATTAGGCGTATAGACTAAATAACTGCTCAAGGATTGAACATAAACATTTTTAATCACATAAGCCTATCGTTACAATAACTCGGGGTGGGACGAACCTAAATTACGCATTCACCGTAAGAGGGCAGTTACATGACTGACGCATTCCCGGCGCAGCGCGGCGGCATAAAATATATAGAGGGCGTTACAATCGTAATAACGGGAACAATATATAGACACGTAACGGGAACATGAAATAGATACATGTGACGGGGACATGATAATAGGACAAACATATAAGACAATACATAAATGGATAACGCTGGTTACAATTCTGAATAAAAACAATAATATAACTTGAAATAACCATAGACACTTGGAACAACTACCATCTATATACATATACAAATAATGACAACCAATTATTAGGTCTAAAATTTAATCAAATTTAAATCGATATAATAACCAAGGTATGTGTTTGTGTGATTTTGGTGTAAAAATATTTATTTATATAGTAATGAAATTTTTCTTTATATAAAAACCAGATACACACAGTTAAAGGTTCCCATTTCCAAATATCCCAAAAATTAAATGCAACAAAGAATTAATTATAAGTTGTTTTAAATAAATTTTAATATAGAAATATTTTGCATATGAATTATTCCGTCATAAATTTAAGGAACGTATTATATTTAAGATAGTTAAATAAATAAAAAATATTAGGGAAAAACAAAGGTACATATGCAATTGCATCTAACAAAAATGAAAAAATGCATAATCAAATCTCAAGAGCAAAATAATTTACTGAGAGCTATAACGTACCATAATCGGCGATATAAGCATAGCAGCTACAATAATAATAGAACTGTTTTCACTAAGTCCTAGGGCAGCAATACAACTGGAAATAAAAGTAAATATGCTTTAATAATCAATTTAAAACATATTGACACATTTGGCATCTAATTAAATAATTAATTAGAAAACTAAAAAGAAAGGCTGAAGTTTCACAAAAAAATTGCTTCGTAATCATGTATGAAAAAAGGAAACTGATTAGGAATAAAAGAAAAAATCACTGTTAAAGTCGAAGAGTTAAATAATAAGTTAATCCTTTTTTTTATTAGATATAAAAGAGAAGGGGTGGGGGAGAATACACAAAAATCTATTGAAATCTATTATAATTTTAAGAAACATTTTATTAAGAAATATTTTAATGAAAACGTATTTATTAAACTTTTATTATAAATTAAGTTTACGTTGAATCGATTTTTTCAATTTCTATTTTAGTAGGCACAAACACCTTCATAAAAGAACCTTTAATAAAAGAAAGTACATGTGAGGCGATCAGAGCTAAAGTGAATCAAGTCCATAAGTTATAGTTTTGAGAAGGTAAAGTTTATGAACACTCGTTGAAGCCTAAAGTGATTTAGATTATAATAATGCCATCTGTTAGAAAATGGCAATAGCAGGGACTTGGTACATTATGGCTATGATAATATACACCATTCACAAGTATTAACCGCAACAAACAAAATTGTTTTTATACATTTGGACCTGGTCCAATTTAGCTATGAACGCTTCATATATGTATTAGTAAGTCAAATATGTGTTAGTTACTTATTAGTTACAGATAAAATCAAGTACACATTATTTTTATTAACAAAAGTAAATTTTATATAGTTAACTATTATTTGTTAATTAATATTTATTCATTATTTTTATTAACTAATTAACAAAACTCATGCATGAATGTTTGTTTAATGAAACTTTACCAAGATATATACTCTAGACGAGAAAATTCCAGAGTGGAAACAAATAATTAAGCACCGAAAGACAGTAGGGTGTTTTAATTTTTCATCCGAAACTGGTACTTCACAAATAATTAAGCCCGAATTTGTTGCACAGAATTGCTATTCAAGATAACAAGCCTTCGTGATAGATAAGATTTGTGGGGATTATAATTCAGAAAAGAAAATGAAGTTAAAATTTGCTTTAATAATAACCAAATTTTTAAAAGATACTTACCTTGCAATAAATACGAACATAATAAAATCAAAAGATAATGAACCATCGTTCTTGACCCGTTCCACGACCTGGAAATATATAGTGTACTTTCAAGTTAAGTTTATTGAGTACCAAAGAAACCATAGAAATAAGAAATCATACCAGAATTACATAAAAAATATACCTAATAATAGAAGTTTTTTTTAGACATTTTTACTCGAAAATATATGGATAATCATGAAAAAGTATTGAAGTTAATTCAGTGAATAGTATACCTCCACAATAAAATCTTATGTTTTGACAAATATAAAAAAGGGTATGTCTAAGAATGGAAAGTAAAAATAAGGTGTAATAACTCAGTTCTTTTATAACATATCGACCCAAAATTAAGTGTAAAACTTTTTTCTGGACTAAAAATGTAAACTTTGTAGTTTTATTAAAAACGATCTAACAAAATCTGACATACACGCGAACTATATGTGGCTTTGTCGTAAGTTAGAAAAATACATATGGAAAACATTTTTATAGTTATTTTAACTCGTCTTTCAATTCAAAATAAAAAAAATTCAACGATAAACTTTTTTGTGAATAAGAACTAAAAATGTACCAAGTCTTAGAAAATTGTATCATTAGTTCCAAGACATATTTTGCTCATACGCAGGCTAACCAAATACCATTGTGTTGATCTTAGATACAAAAAAGAGCAAAATCATATTTATTGTCTAGATAATAGTGCATAAGAAAATTGACTATGAGTGTAACTAATGTGTAATGTGTATAAAAATAAGTATTTATAAAAATAATGTGTATAAAACAATAATGTGTATTATAACTAATTTGTGTAAAAAGTAATGCGTGTACAAAACTAATGTGCATAAAATGTAATGTGTTTAAAATTTAATGTGTAAAAAAGTAATGGGTGTAAAAAAATAAATGTGTATAAAGACTAGTGAGTATTAAACTAATGTGTGTATATAATAATTTACTGTGTATAATATGTAATGGATACAAAAAACTAATTGTATAAAAGACGAATGTGTAGTAAAACTGTGAATAATAAAATTTAATATGTATAAAAAAGTATGTGTGCATGAAAGTGTGTAAAAACTAATGTGTATAAAAATAAGGTGTATAAAAGACTAATGTGTATTGAAACTAATGTGTATAAAAATAAGGTGTATAAAAGACTAATGTGTATTGAAACTAATGTGTATAAAAAACTTATGTGCTTAAAATAAGATAGTAGTAGAAATTGTACCTGCGCGACGGTCAACCTGGCTGTAACAGATTTCAGAAACTCCTTCTGCATAGCCTTGAACCCTTTTCCTTTCTTGTCAGAAGTTGGCTGATCGTCTCCGCTGAAATTTTAAGGAAAAGTAAAATATAAGAGCACTTCCAAATCTGAATGTGGTAGAACATTATGCAATTCGAATTATGGTTTACTAACATTAACAAAATCAGTTCGTTGACTCATTTTGTCATGAACAAAGAATTATAAGAATCTCAATGAAACAGAAAAGGATGGAGCGTCTTCTTACAATTCATTGACTTCGTCTTCTTGTACTTCGTCGTCTTCTCCATAGTCCCGGTAGAATACATCACAGGGCATAATGCTGAAACAATGACAGATTCAGATCATGAGTATAACACAAAAACCATATAAAAATTCAAATTAACATTAAGATACATAAACCCCTTATCTTACTATTTAAGTTTCTATGGCAACCAACAACAGAATCGGTCATTCATTGAATTTCACACCCATTTCAAGCTTGTTTGCACTGAGTCCTATTTACAAACCACGAGTCTCACTCATAGAATTCATGATTGGCACGATTTTCTCACCACGAGTCCTACTCGATATTGTAGGCGAAGGGATTAAATCGTTCTGTTGTGCACACATTCCCTATGGTGAAATTCTACATATCACTGAATATCTTACAGATGTCCCACTATGTTTATAAAAATATTTGTGAACGTTTCAGTAAAACATTTTACACAAAAGAAAAGTAAGTTCATTTTATTTCGAGAAAATTATTAATGATGAGACAATAATTGCTACTAACAAATTATTATTAGGATTAAATAGTTCTGTTGTTCACACATTCCCTATGGTGAAATTCTACATATCACTGAATATCTTACAGATGTCCCACTATGTTTATAAAAATATTTTTGACCGTTTTCAGTAAAACATTTTACACAAAAGAAAAGTAAGTTCATTTTATTTCGAGAAATTTATTAATGATAAGATAATAATTGCTACTAACAAATTATTATTAGGATTAAATAGTTCTGTTGTTTACACATTCCCTATGGTGAAATTCTACATATCACTGAATATCTTACAGATGTCCCACTATGTTTATAAAAATATTTGTGAACGTTTTCAGTAAAACATTTTACACAAAAGAAAAGTAAGTTCATTTTATTTCGAGAAAATTATTAATGATGAGACAATAATTGCTACTAACAAATTATTATTAGGATTAAATAGTTCTGTTGTTCACACATTCCCTATGGTGAAATTCTACATATCACTGAATATCTTACAGATGTCAGACTATGTTTATAAAAATATTTTTAAACGTTTTAAGTAAAAAATTTTGCACAAAAGAAAATTCATTATATTTCTAGAAAATTATTAATGACGAGACAATAATTTCTACTAACAAATCTAAAAACAAGAATTGTGTAGTACAAGGTGGTCACAAACCGTTGAGTGATGGTCTCATTGTTTAGTTGCATAACTTCACGTAATAGACTATTATGTTTGCTATACTTTAACTACTTTGCTTAAGGAGCGTGCATGCTAAACCAAACATGTCAAAAATAATATAAAAAATAAATTAGATAAACATTGAATTTTATATTAAAAAAATTACCCTATCCAAATTAAAAAAAAAAAAAAAAAATTAAAAATGTCCCTTTTATGTTAAAACTTGAACATCCGGAGGTCAATAAAAATGCATGCACCTAACAAAGATTTTTTTGGCATTTTTTCACAATTGTTTGCAAATTTGTGACATGTTTGTTTTTGCATACACGCTCCTCGTGTGTTGCTACTAAAGTTAAGCGACTTGTTTGAAATATACGCGAAGCAGCAGTTGGACAAAAAAAATTATCATGTCATTAACAGCTAAATGTGATGCATCCAAGCAATTATAATCTCCCAAAAAAATTTGTGACCATCCTGTGTTACTATTCAAAGTATTTAGTATGTTCAAAGTACCCCACAGTGGAGAGCCATTTTTCTCCTATCCCTCGGTTCTGTATGGACTGAAGGACAAAGTCGCACTCCATCCCTGGTCCTTCGCAGGGGAAGAACACCTGGTGGAAGGTGTCCTCCTTGGACAGGATCCACACGGCATCATAAATGGCAAGTTTGTCCAGGCAGTCCTTCAGATGCTGCAACGCATAACATCCTGACATTACAAACTCGCAAACAACGTTAGAAAGTTACGAGACAACAGGATTGAGTTTTTTCAGTGTGCTAATTCTTTAATGTTATTATTTGTGTGACATTGTTGGGAGCCTGGTATAAGGTATATATTTTCCCTTCTATATACCTAAATATACCTACTTTTATATACCTCTTCTATGACTTTCTAAACTTACTTCTATGTACTACCTACCTTGTATGTCTGTCCCATTTAATTTAAATTTAATAACTGTCTATAATTGTCCGTTTTTTAATTTAATAATTAAAACAAAATGTATTAAATTTTACTTTAGTTATTAAATTATAAAATTAAATTCAAATTATAAAATTAAAATCCAATTATAAAATTGAAATCAAATTATAAAATTAAAATCGAATTAAAATCAAATTATAAAATTAAATCGAATTATAAAATTAAAATCAAATTATAAAATTAAAATCAAATTATAAAATTAAAATCAAATTATAAAATTAAAATCAAATTATAAATTTAAAATCAAATTATAAAATTAAAATCAAATTATAAAATTAAAATCAAATTATAAAATTAAAATCAAATTATAAAATTAAAATCAAATTATAAAATTAAAATCAAATTATAAAATTAAAATCAAATTATAAAATTAAAATCAAATTATAAAATTAAAATCAAATTATAAAATTAAAATCAAATTATAAAATTAAAATCAAATTATAAAATTAAAATCAAATTATAAAATTAAAATCAAATTATAAAATTAAAATCAAATTATAAAATTAAAATTGATTGAAAGTGCATTACAACTTTACAACTATCGAAAGTGCAGAATATAGTCAGAACCAACACACTTATTGATTTGAGCAAACAATTTCAATCTTCCACTCGGAACTTGATGACAGAACCAAGAACTATTTAAATCACGGTGCGTATCGTAATAAGTGACGGCCCCTGAACTGCAGTGACGTCTACATTTCAATCCGTCCACCTCCTATTCTAATCGCCTTGGTTTCTAATACTCACCCATTCCAAGGACTTTTCGTCGTCGTCGACGTTCTTCTCCTTCCTCTCCAGTTTGGGGGTCTGCGGGGGAATGATCTTGGGGGAGTCGTCCTCGCGGTTGCGGTTGTTGAGGTTCTCCTCGTTGTGGATGTCCACCTGCACCTGGCCGTTGGGTCGGTTGTTCTCTGTCAGAGGGACGTTAAGTGGTTAAAAGTTAAAGAAAAACTTATATCTGCATTGTTAAGGTTATACGTTTATAAAGTTTTTTTTTTTTATTGATGGTGAGCGCGCCATTGGTAGCCTGACCGGAAAGAGTTAGAAGGTTGGTTGGTTAAATTAATGTCGCGCTAGAGATACTATTGGCGTACTGTTCAAGATCTATTCTGAAGAAAATACACGAGTTCAAGGTATTGTAATTTTGAAGCAAGTTCAGATGGCGTTTACAACATATGACAAAATGTTTGTAGACGATTTAAGAAATGGACACACACTCTTCAAATAGACGCGTCAAATAGATACCAAATTTTAGAAAAAATAGACATAGGCTTAATTTATTAAAATTTAGTATTTACTTTCTGTTAAATGAGTTATGGCCTTAATTCGAAGTTTTTAATAAAAAACTAAAATTGCGGACCGAAGTATACAGAAAAAGTGGACTACACAGACGAAACTTAATTTATATTTTAAATCGTATAATTATTTGTGACGAATCTAAACGGTCAACGGAAGAATTTTGAAAGGTGTATCGTGAACTTTAGCACTAGAAACCTTAATTTGGTAAAACAAGATGTATTGGAGTCTTTTTAAATACTGCACATGGGGCATTTCAGAGTGTGTGACATTCCAACAACAGTTTTCGTCACATTTGTAATTATTTTGACTTTAAAACAACAGCAATTTTGGAAACAACAAGCTGATATTTGTTATTGAAGGTTTGAGATGTCATTAATCTTGGAAGTTTTTACGTTGCATTAATGCAGAGATATTTTTAAAAAAAATTTACTTGAAGTGTGTGACCCATTTGTTTGTAAATGAGTTGCACATGTCATGTAAAATTAATTATAATAATAATTTTACATTTCTGTAAAATCTGTTTTCTAAAGTTGAGCATGCGTGACAAGCATGCGTATCTAAGTAACATATTATTTACAACTAGTAAGGAATTGGCCAATCGTCTGTTATATGGAATTTATCATAAAAAAAATTTCACCTTGGTTTTGGGTTCTTCCATTTCTATTTTCTGAAAAAAATAGAAATGTTTCAAATATATATGTTACTTCCAATTAATCAAAATATGTTACTTAGATGCAAATTTATTTGAATTTTTCAAATCAACCATATAACATTGAATATATTGTACAAGTATTCAGCAAATGATCATATAATGAAAGCAATGACACACACATCTTAAATGAATATGGACATCTTTAAGAGACATTTATTGCATTAGTAATGTAAAATTATATATACAACACCTATACTGAAACAGTAATACATGTTATATCGCATTCTTTCTCTAAAAGAGATACAACTCAAAATATTCATTTGGTTTCAAGAAAATACCAAAAAAATTTTTGAAGACAATTACTCAGACGACATTTAAGAGCGACATAATTGAATTTTACCATACCGTCTGTAAAAGCAAAATAATACACTTTTGGTTTTTCGTGGGTAAAGTGTTTCTGGAACACATTGTTTTAGATAACTAAAAAAAAGTTACTTCTTGAGTTATATCACTTTTAAAGAAAAAATCGATATCTAACATACGATAGTAAATATTAATAGCAGAAATATTCTGAACCCACTTTTCTTTCAGTTACGTTAATGTATTAAATCAATCTTCCTAAAAAAATAGTGTCAACTGAAACTTGTGTAAACAATGGACATTAATAATTGGAATATTAATAATTTAATTCTACGTCTTAGAAATACAAATATTTCTCGGGAAGGAACGACCTGAGCTCCACATCACAAGAATCACTGAGCTAAAATAATATAAACACTGGAGTGAGGTCTAAGCGTGGCGACCACTTTGCGCCTTTCTTGATCGAAGGTAGAAAATATAATCATTTTTCATATGGTGTATATAATAGGATTAAGTGCGTGCATCCTAATTTTAAAACCACATCTCTGGTTTTCAAAAATAATTTTAATGTTACATATTTAATGTTTTCTAATTCTTACTTACAAGAAAAAGAGAACAGAAATATTAATTATTCAAATTCTCAAGACCCATGCAACACGACTAACTATGCAATAGCCAAGGTCGAATGTTTTCTCTACCTTCTCTGGTGAATAGTATTCATCCGCGCGCGTCTTGTACGAGAGTACAAGATAGTGCAAGTGGCGCTAGTATCGTTATTACGGAAACACGTATTGTAACGGATACAAATAATTGATGAGGACAGGGTTACGGGAATATGAAATAGATACAGTTACATACAATACAATGAGGGTATGCATTGGTATAATGAGGTCACGCTGGTTACAATCTAACATTAGTTGTCGCTATCTACAATTGAGATATTGTGTTAAGAAACACACAAAGATCATTTCTTTGTGTGTTTCTTAACACAATATCTCAGTGGGGAGGTTGGATAAACCAAACCGTGTAGAAATACCAAAACCCCAAATTAAGTGTCAATATTTTATATGTATATATATATATTTTTTAAATAAAAAATTCTTACCCTGGTTGGACGATAACTGTGCTCTTCCATAACTATTTTCTGAAAATAAGAAGAAAAAATTGATTAATAAAATGACAAACAAGCAAAAAATAGTATAAATAAAAGAAAAATGACTTAAACAACGAAACTAAAGCATTCAGCATTGCCAAATTTCCAGGGATAATTGCGTATTTTATTGTACTAATATTTAATATAAATCTATATATTTTCAATAAATATTAAATATTAAAGAAATCAAAATATTTAAAGTTATATTTAAATTAATTATACATAATGAGCACTTAAATTATTGATGAGAATGAATAGAATATATCAGTTACGCACCCAATAAATACGTTATAAAAAATATTTTTAGAGAATTATGGTGCTGCCATCTATTGAAAAACTTGTGTACAAAAAGATTCCTTATCGGACCCGCTAACAGTTAAGTTTTTCTTGTACTTGTACATGTGATGTTTTATCAAGCTGAATAAACACAAAAACTAGAATTATGAAAAAAAAAATTGCATTATAATAGGTGGATGAGCGAAATAAGTTGTTGAATAACTTGGAAAAAGTGCGTTAATAGAAATATAACTATATCTTGTGTTTATGTTTTATCAGTGATAAACTAAATAATTTGCATATCTCACCCCACTTGTCTGTCCAAAACATTAAAAGCAAAATAAAACAGGATAATATGGCTAAATATTGATGTATTTTATACTGCATTATGAAATTTATTGCAGTTGAACTTTTTTTTATCTTCACAAAAAAAAAAACGTAAATAATTATATTGCCTTCATGCTTTTTCCGAAGTATTTCACTCCGTACGCATTTCAAGGTTTTATACATGTCGCGTCTAATTACCTATCGAACAAGAGCAAATTTTATTCTATACGGGTATTTGTCATAGCGTTATGATGTTGGCATGGATTACCCAAAAAGCGTAACATAATATTTATATCCAGTGAAAAACCGACATTAGAACCCCGCCCCCCAAGAAATTACATGTTTTATTATCAGCGTGGGGCACTGTGTGAAGGCACCTGTGACACACCCCTAAGGACGTCCTGAGAGTATTCTTTACTTATTAAAGGGGTATAAGACACAATTAACTTTTTTCTTTGATTTTGCAGATCATTATAATTTTTTCCCGCATAAGTGTGTAAAATATATTAATATAATCGCATGGTCAAACAATTTTTAAAAATTATAATTTTTCTTTTTAAAAATAATGAATAGCAAAATAGTGTTCATAAAAGTCAAGAAAATAATTTCTGAAGAACTATTTTTTGTTATTCTTTTATAAACAAACTAATGTGTTTAACAAACTATCTTTGCAGAATTTTGTTATTTGCAAAAGAATTTTTGTGAAAAATATTTGAAAAAAAAAACTCATTTCACTGATCAAAATATATTTTTTTAAAAATACTAAAAAACGTATAATCTATATATTACTAATCCCTAAATACAATTTAAAGTAAAATGTTGGAAAATACACTATAGTGATTTTAGAATAGTTTTTCCAAATAGATATGAATTTATATCAATTTAAAATTGATCAAACATGAAAGTGAGTCGTCACTGAGAAAAAGGAGTTCAAAGTTACGCATCCAGTCAATTTTGTAGCAAAGCTTAATATTGATTCTCAAAAAAATGATTGGTTGTACGTAGAAATAAAATTTTAGTCGTTCGACTAAGCATAAAATAAAACATTTTAAAAAAAATATTTTTGATGAATATGCGTCCCCTGCCCCTTTAAGAGCACTACTGCTTACTTCCTACGTAAAATGACCATTCTTTAATAGTTTCTTATGTGTTTCCATTAACTAACATAAAGAGTTAGCGTGCCTTGCACCTCAACTACAGCACACCAACTGTTACGCAAAAGTCAAACTCATCGTAGATGAAATGACGCTGTTGCGCGGAGACTCTGAACAATGGGCAGAGTCAACAAGTGATACTTCAAAAAACGGAATCTAAATAAGCAACGTGACCCATTCTCACGAATTCGGGGAATCGTGAATTTTTAACTTCTTGTTAAAGTGGACATTTTGCTTTTTCGCACTTCGTGAAAAAATAAGAAAATGTTCTGGGCTGATGTTGTACGCTAGATGGAAGTAGTAGTTGGAAGAATATTATAAATTGTAAAAATATTTTTTTCCATGTATCAATAAGTAAAATTTGATCATTAATGCGCATAAACTTTGCATTTTTCAAACTTCCACAATCACTTTGGAAGACAGGAAGGTCAATAAGTCCCTGGCATATTTTAAAATCAAATAGAGTGCGGTGTGGACTAAAAGGCTTCTCACACTGCAAAGTTTTTTAAACAAATACAAAACTGTAGTTCCAAACTTTGCCATATATAGCGTTACGTGTTCCTATGTTTGGTTTATATATGTGTTTCGAGTGATTCTTACATTAGTTTTTAAAATGAGTCCTAGCAACAACAAAATACGATTTTGCGTAGATTGGTAGTTTTAAACCTAATTTATCATTAAAGTTTCAATTAAATTCTATATAACTGCTTAAAATAAAAATATATATTTTTAATTGATGCTCAGTTTTTTCCTAATGTTTTTAATGTACAGGATCATCTATTACTTCAATCACTGGACTAGTTTTTCAAAAAAGCAGAATTCCGCCCCACAGATTTTATTGATCCTTAAAATCAGTAGCTAAATTTCGCCGCTATTTTTGTTGGTCTTTAAAATCAGTAAGTAAACTTGGCCGCTAATTTTAATGATTTTTAAAATCAGTAACTAAATTCTTCCGTAAACATTATATGTTCTTTCTCAACAATACAAGAAAATACTAACTAAAATAATAAATAACAATAAATAATTTGTTTAAAAAAATTGGTGTATGTTTTTAAATATTTGCATAATATAAAAAATATATATATAACTTAATTGGAATTTTATATAACTTAATTTTGCAGTACTTAATTTTATTTAATTTAGGATAAATACCAATAAAAAATATTATAATGTGAGATTCTCAAAACCTGATTGCCCTAAAGAAGGCTGAGATACCCCAAAACGACTTTCTCAAGAAGGCACCAGCGCCTATTCAGAAGCCTCTTAAGCTGCTCGAAAGCAGTTAATAAAGCGAATATCATGAAACAAAGTGGCGTGTTTAAAACATCACTCTTTCAGTTCAACACTTTAAGAATGACAGAAACAAAACCTGTCAACAGACCCATAATTTCAAATAAATAATCCCGGAATACAATCGTCGAAAAAAAAAATCTTTTCAGACGACAATGACGCCATTTTGCATTCGAGCGCTCACACAGACGGCGCGAATTCACATCCAAATCCCGACACAAACAACGCCGTTCCTCATCTCTCCTGATTTATTCCGCTGCTCTACCTGGGAAGATGCTCTTTTTCCAGATAGTTGGCCACCGTGATCGCACACCCTAGAATTCCTCGACATAACGGATGGAACGATTTGACAATAATCGCGCGACAAAGACCCCCAAAATAGAACGACTCGTTCGTCTTCTGTGGAGCGTTGGAAGGGAACGATGTGCTCACGTGGCGAGCCCGAGTTGAGTTGAGGAGTGGTGGTTTGCGATATTGAGAAAGGTAAATAAGAAAGGTACATGATAAGTATGCGTTTTAGATTCGGGTGTACGGTTTGGCGCCTCAAAAATCGTTATTCATGCATTCACTCAACGGCTCTTGGATAATGGAGGAATGGAAATGCTTTTTTGTCGCGTCAATGGTGTTCTATTCGATATATATGTGTGGTTGGGGTTCGAAATTAAGAGATAAAAGTTTTAAGCGTCATTGGTCCCTAGCAATTGTTTTTTTAGTTTCCAAAATGTTCTGTTTAGGAGTAATTGAGGACTAGAAATGGAAAACGACTTAAGTACCAAAAAATATATAAAATCGTTTTTTTACGGAAAAATGTCCTAAACATCAAGCTAAACAATGTGGTAAACACCCAAAGTGCGAATTCCAATAGTAATAGTTCAAAAATTTGTCGAAAGATCGCGCTGGTTGAATGTACCAGGTGCGAGTGTTTTTAATTTTTCGGCTCTCCTGAAAAAAAAAATTTTTCGGACTTTGGTCGTTTTCCATTTCCAGTCCTCAATTTCAAAATAATTTCAAATTGTTTAAGCAGATCTGCTTACTTTAACGATATCTTTTAATCATTAAAGCTTTCTCTGCATAAAATGAGAAGTATGTTTACATTTGTACTCTACAAATATCATCGTCTTACTGACAAAATTACTGAAAAGTATGAAAGCAATTATTAAAAAAAAATACGTTAGAAGTAAAAACTAACGACTGGGTGTAAAAATACGGTTATCAAACTGAAATTTTTATATGAAAATTTCGAATCCTGATCTATTTCAAAACATCTCTTGTTTATTATACGACAGTGAGTGGCAGAGTGGTAGAGTATTCGACTTAGAATCGGAGTCCCCATAAATTTAACTAAAAATCCCCCAAAAAATCCCAATTGGCATATAGGAATGGTTTTTGTAAATGGGTAGCAACTTCAAAAAGTTGTAACAATAATCTGGTATTAGTTGGCGCGTTTAAGTTGGTTAAAAAATATTTAAATAAGTACAATAGCTCATTAAAGAACCAAGGTTTCAAGATCAACGAACTGATTAAACATTTACTCGCCTGTTCTGTCACAAAAGACAAGGAAAAAGGTAAAGCAGCAAATGTCACGCAAGTATCCCACAGGGAGACGAACTATTTTCTACTGTTCTTGTACAAACTTCACGCGTACCGAATAGAATTTTCGTCCATAATATTTTTAACCTACATCAGCCCCAACCAATACTGCCAAACGCGCCAAGGAGACGATTTTTTTTCAAAATCAAAAATTATCTCTCTATTTTAAAAAAAAAAGTAAGCCCTAGGGGGAAAAAGTAAGTCCTAGGGGGAATTTTCAGTTCTTTCAATGTTATTCAGATCACATCTCAAAATTTAACAGTCCTAAAATTATGAAATTAAGTGAATTTGTTAAGAAATGTTTGATAAATAAGAAGAATATATTTTTGTTTCAATACTGTTATTAGTTTATAAGTTATTTAATATTAAAGTCGTCGTTGATAAAATTTCGCTTACAAGTAATTTTGTCCGTCGAGTTTCTGAAACACTATTAAGAGGAGAGATCCAATTTTTTTAGGGAGTGTACAAATAGGTTTGAACTGGAAATCCAAGTAAGCATTTTTTTAAATTCGAATTAGTTTTGGATTTATAAGTTTTTTAAACATTTAAACACACTCCACTTTTTGAAGTTTTTTCACCCTCATTTTCGAAACGTGATTTCTAAATTGCTATAAGTCATTTAAAATTACATATTCTCTTATTCAAAAAATATATTAATGTTCGCTAAAACTTCCTCTTTCTGATGTTATAAAGATTATATTCCTGTCTTTACAATTAAATTAGATATAGTCAATTAAAATAGGTATAAAAAGTAGCGAAGAAGGAAAAAAAATGTCGGATATTTCGAGAAAATTTTAATTTGCGACTTTTTGTCTCATTGTTCCGCTTGCATCTCAGAAAGTAAATGTCCTAAAATTATGAAATTATGCCAGTTTATTAAGAAATGTTTAGGTAATAAGATGAATATTTTTGTTTTTCAATACGATCAGTATATTAGACGTTATTTTATGTTAAAGTCATGATTTTAGAAAATTTTGAAAACAATTCATACATTTTTGTATACTTGTCTTTCAATTTTCAACAAAAAAATAAATAACAAATTAGGGGTATAGATTAAACTATTGGCTACAAATGATCCAGAGCGTTTGTGAAATTTCGATTTAGTTTTGTAGTTATAAATTTTTAAATCATTGACGAAATGTCTGAAATAATCGTAAATTTTACGCGTATATTCACAAAAGATAAAATAAAACTGCTCTAAGTAGTTCAAAAATACACTTTTTTCCCGTTAAAAAAATATAGTTATATTCGTAAAATCTTCCTTTCTTGAATGGTATGAAAACTGAAATTCTATCTTAAAAAATAAATTAGATGTAACTATTTATGTGAAGTACTATAATTATTATTAAAAGATATTTCGGAGCAAAATGCCAACGTTGGCAAAATGCCAACATGTATGTAAATCCAAATTCCGTATCTTAATATATATTTTAATGGGGAATTATTATTAGCGCCAATTCTCAATAATCTTACTTTATATAAATAAAAGTTGGCGAATTAGGCTTATGTTTGCTTGGCGCGTTTTATGCTGTTGTTTGTTTACACGTTTCGCTTTTCAATGAGTAGAAACAATTGCGTTGAAGCAGTTCTGCAGTTGAGCTTTTCCAGTTATCAGACCCACCACAACGGCGGCAACGTTTGTGTGTGCCCCCCCCCCCCCCCCCCTGTAAACTTGAAACCTTAAAAGTTGGGGTTTTCGAATTTTAAAAATCCTTGAGTTGGGAAAATTTATGCCTCAGGAAAATTAATATTATTAGCAAATGAAAGCAACGGAAGACTAGAAATTGCCCAGCTTGTATTAAGATGAAACTTAAATTAGATCTCAAAACGGAACACTGCATTGGAACATGCGTACAACAAATCAATACTTTCGAGAGAACTGTTTAATATTACCTATAAAAAAGCTGACAAATGTCTATAAGTTGGAACTGTGATTTTTTTTTAGCACTGCTGCGTTGTGAATTTCGAATCGTTAAGTGTGGTCTGGTTAATAAACGTCGCACTAGAGCTGCACATTGAACTACTGGCGTTGGTTCGAGCAAAGCGCCCATGATTGGTTATTGGTACGTATTTACTTACTACATCAAGGACGCTTTGGTTCGAGGCCTTTCTCGAAGAAAAGACCCGGGAACGATGTCTCATATTTTTAACAATGGTCAGGTAACGAGAACAACACTAGAGCTGGTACCCGACGTCTTTAAGTTGGGAATTTTGAATCGTTCACTTTCGGAATTTCGGATCGTTAAGTTGGGAAATTTCTGGTCTCAACATCCCAAAAATAAATTTGTGTGACGGCACTGCCAGTAATAATTTATATAACTAAAAAAAGTATTGTTGTTAGGACACATTGTCATTGTCTACAGTGTATGAAGCCGGTATTGTTTACGAAGCAAACTAAAAAGGATTGCGTAGCAATCCTCCGGGGGTTGGCGAAGCGTTAGCGGAGCAGGGGGCGGAGCCCCCTAGTACTTTAAATAGAAATACAGCGCAAAAAAATATATAAAGTTGCAATAAAGTACAATTTAAAAAAAATCCCTATAAGGGAATTGCAAAATAAAGCAGTTAACGCATAAAATCTATAAATAATAATTCATTTACTGGTACGCAAATGCATTTCTCTTCTGTTTTCGGCGAAAATGTTTATCAATGTATTTTTCAATTTTCTGTTTGGCCCCGCATTAATAGGATCCCATTGCCTCCTATAAATATAAGTGATGGCTGTTTGGTGCATTGAAAACAGCTTTGCAAATATAATATTTTTGTAACCGATCAAATGGTTTAAGGATAAGTAAATTGTTTGACAAACTAAATTTTGACAAAAAGTTGACTTTATGAAAATGATTTTAAAATCTTCATTCTCATTAATAAAACAGATATTTTTTAAAAGCGTATAACATTTTTAACGTTTTGTACATAGCTCTAAGCTTTCATTACCTCAGCTTAAAAATGATAGTGAATTGATAGTAACATCGATTTGGAATAAGACCACGAACATAAAAACTGGAATCAAATAACAAGTATCATAAAAGAAGTCTCATGACCTCGTCCATTTCAATTCAGTTTCTCTTAGAAACTTCATATTTCAGCTCGTAAATAAGTTTTTGAGAACGTTTGAAGCAGCGATATTTTTGACAAAGAAAACAATGGGATGGAGGAACCGCATTGAACTTGTACATATTGTCGCAGCAAAGTGCGCACTCGTCAGTCCAGTTTTGTGTTTTACGTTGTATCTTTATCTTGGCATTCCATTGTGACGCGTGCGACATTCAGACAACATTTCTCAGCACATTTGTAACTATTTCGACTTTAAACCAACTGCAATTTTTAAAAAAAAAACATATTGATATTTTTCATTGATGTCTTGATATATCATTGATCTCATTGGAAGTTTTATGTCACGTGAATACAGAAATATAATTTTTTTAAATTTTTTAACCATGAAATGTTAAATTTTAAGGTAATTTTATTTTTCATTATTTTTATTAAATAATAATATTGATTTTGATATACGAAAAGTGTAAATTTTCAAAATCATGTTTTTGTGGTCATTTCCATCTCAAATTTTGAAAATATTGTGAACATTGTAGTAAGAAAATATTAGTATCCCAAATAATGACTTTATTACTATTTTCAACAATATTTTGATTTATAATAAAAAAAATTGAATAAAATGCGAGGTTTTCCCTACGAAACTACTAATATATAAAATGACGATCTATCTTCCTTTTAAAAAATATATTTTGAGGTAGAACAAATTTGAAGCCAAGTCACCCTTCCACGGACTTGGTACAGAGGTAATAATTTCACAAAAAAATATTTAACTCTTATTAATTTAAAGTAATCGTCTATCACAATACATAATCGCATACGTCACAAGAGCGTCTATTTTCAGATTTATCCACCTCCATTCGACAAAGTCGTAAAAACGAGATTTTTACGCATAAAAAAAACCACAAAATGAAAGGTCATTTCACATTCGGACATTTCAATATCGCTTTCAGTCGGCGCTCTCTGTCATAAATCCTCATCGATGTCTTTCATCAATAGGCATTCTTTGAGATGACAGAAAGCCCGCGAATCCGCTCATGACAGCCAAGAATCCGCCAGACACGTGGTGCGGCGTAACTCATGCTTCGAGCGATTGTATGCAGAAATCCTTTTGCCAACCTGCCTTCTGCATGTCTCGCGTTCTGCCTGTACACCTAGCCGAAATTTATTCTTCCTCTTGGTACTTGGCATGCGTTGCTTCTTCTGCCATGGTTTATAGTCACGGTTATCCAGAAATAGGTTCCCTGTTTGATGTGAAAAAGGGAAAATAACTTTTTAACCATTTGATTTGACACTACGTTGTCTCTTAAACTCTCATTCCTTCAAATGTGAACTTAAATTTGAAAACAAATATTTTCAGAAAAATGTGGTTTATATTTGGTATTAATCTTTTGCGGTCGAGAGGTTGGTTTGATGCGTCAACTCAAGAAGTGACTCTCAGACTCCACTGTAATAAATTCTCCAAATATGTGGAAAATCGTCTCGAGTTGATGGTTCGCCCGAGAGAAAAAAAAAACCTCGACCGCCAAGGGTTAATATTCAGTAAAATTGACCCTTAATATAACGACCCCTCTTGGCATCACTACAAGATATTCGTTACCTCCAAGTTTTAAAAAAATATATTATTACAAACAAACCAATTCACTTGTTGTGTTATAACGAAGGGATCGTTATATCGGGGTGTCTTTTTTAGGAGAGTATAATATATTTCAGTATTCACTATGAAAATTTAGGTTTAAATATATAGTAATATTAGGTAATAATTATTTCCCATAAAAAAATAATTGGATTTGATTAGAAACTACCAATGAAAACTAAACGCTATGATATGTAACTGGGGAGTGAATGAACTTTATAGGGAAATAATAATGAAAAAAACATTGTGTTTACACACACCTTTATTATCCATCCTTTTATAGGGTAGCCGCCAACTGGCAACTATCGAACACGCAACTAAACTATTTAGTTGCATGCATTTGGAGAACTCAAATTCAATTCACTCACTGAGCAACTTTGTTGAACAAAATATCCTTTCGTTCGCTACAGCGCGCACTGCTTTTGCAAATAATCGACAATTTGGCGATTTTGTATGGAATGAGGTAATCCTAGTTTGGTGATTTTTCACCTTCACTTTTGACGATTGCGAAATCTGAAATCTGGCAACCCTGAGTTGGATGCAATTAAATAATCGCTCGCTGTTGGCGTGTGATTCATTAGTTGCTCAGTTGATTAAAAGTTGCTGAGCATTTGTTGGTAGTGCGCGGTTAGCCTAACGGTTTAGGTTTAAATACGTAGTAATATTAGCTAATTATTATTTCTCATAAAATATATTTGGGTTTGATTAGATACTATCAATGAAAGTAAGCGCTGTAATTTGTAACGTGTGAGTAATTAAACCCCAATTATAGGGGATTAAAAACTACTTTCTTTACCACCCCTCTCTCAGTAATCCATCCTTTTATTTAAGATAATTACTCATACGTACACAACCATTTAACTCCATTCAAACACATACTTTAAAAATCTCATTAAAAAATTATCAAGATTTCCAGTTTGGTGCAAATTTCCGCCAATGATTTAATCCCTCAAAAAAAAAGATGGCGGATACTAAAGAGATCATGATCCGTGATTTTATACATCCCCTACTGACCACCATACAAACTCACATTATAAAAGACCAAATTAGCAAACACTCTTCAAACAGGTTGCCAAATTCAGAACAAAATCGCTTTTGGCGGAAATCCGCACCGAATGGCACATCCCAAACCCAAAAGTCTACTAAAAACCGAGAATTCCCCAACCCCAGATTTACGACTGAGCAGCACATGCACACGAATCCACAATGAGCATCTCTAACAATGACGAGCAGAAGGTTCCTTTTCAGATGTGGAAGAAGAGGGAGGGGGAGCATGGATGAAAAGATTTACTGCAGAAGATTACTAATTGACCACTCCGAGAAGCCTTACCTGAACATGAGACAATGGTTAACATTACGTTAGGAAGGGACTGATTTATGGCTTGGAGGAAAAGCATAAGATCCGTGACAATCGCCGGAATTACTTAACAATGTCTTCTTCCAACGTGTGGACTGGCTGTTCTTGTAACTGGTAAAGATTAATAACGAATCGGAAGTTATTGTTGTGGTTTTGGGTATGGGGGATGGATTACCATGACCAGGTGTTTGTTTCGTGTAACACGTGACTATCGAGGAAGGACATTTGTGACCACTAACCTCTTCCTAAACCAATAAAATTCCTCTAAGACTATCCACGCACTAGAAAAAATTGCCCACAAACTAAGCAACTAAAAAAGCACACACAAACTGCTTTTGATTATTTCGGAGTTTCTTAAAATCAACACAAACTTTTGTGTTTCTCTGCATAGGTAAATATCGGCTTAAACGTTATCTGTTCTTTCTCGCCAAATAGATTACAAAGCCATTCTTGGCAACCCTCCAGGTTGTAGAAATACAAATACTAAGGTACAATACATTGTTTTAACGTGTATATAAATTATAAAATTGGTGAATTTTTTTATTATTTGCAAAGTTTGTGCAAGCTTTTGAAGAATTTAAATTGGGTTGTATTTAGGTTGAATTCCAATGAAAAAATTATTTTCTTGCGAGAATAGATTATCGAAATGGTTGTCCGAAAGGTGGTTTGATATAGTAAAACCAACTGCTAGGGAGGAGTAGCCCTAAAAGACTACTCGAAGGGGGTAGCAGCTGTTTTCGAAAAGCAATGTTCTATTACCCGGTGCCAAAAATTGATTGCTCAAAGAGATGAGATGCCCAAAACGACTGCTGCGAAGAGGAACTATCTCTTTATGAACAGCGTTATGACATTGGCAAACATTTCTTATTTACTACCAGGAGAAACACAATGAAGGGTTACCACATTTTAATTAAATACATTTAGTTCACTCAGGTCACAACAAAATATATTTATTTCGCCGATATTTACACATACCAGCAACGGCTTTTGCCGATATTTATATACCGAGAATTAATTTTTGTATATGCTCGATTATTGAGTTGCATTCAACACACAGGGTTGCCAGGTCTCGGATTTCGGAATCACCAAACTGAAGGTGAAAAATCGCCAAATTCGGAATACCACAATTCATACAAAATAATAAAATTATCGATTATTTTCCAAAGCTTTTAGCAAGGTAACGAGCGAAATTATATTTTATGCAATTAAACGTTACTCAGTGAGAGGAAACTATTTGAGCTTTCCAGTTGCATGCAGCTGAACTTTTTAGTCAACCGCAATCGGAAAACTAAAATTCCAAACACTCACTTAGCAACTTTTTAGTTGAACATAATATCCTTTCGCTCCTTACTGTGCTAACAGTTTTGGTAAGTAATGCGCAATTCGACGATTTTGTATGAATTTTGGTAATCCGAGTTTGGCGATATTTCACTTTCAGTTTGGTGACTACGAAATCTGAGACCTGGCAGCCCTGAGTTGAATGCAACTAAATACTCAAAAGCATTTGTAGTGTGATTTTTTAGTTGCACATTTGATTAAAAGTTTAAATGTAGCTTGTGCTCATGTCTCGCAAACTAATTAACCGATTTTAATGAGAATCGGTAAATTATAGTTTTTACTCGAAAGAAAAATGTGGCTTTTTCTATCGATATTTCAATTAGTAAATGAGATATGAGCATTTAAAAAATAGATGTAGTTTTCTAATTGTTGTAAAAGACCAATTTTATCCGCGTTAATTACAGCATCTTTTGAACCGATCTTAACGAAAGTTGACAAGCTTAAAGTATATTTGAAAAAACTCCTTCTACTTTATTTTATTCAAATTTGTTAAAAAGGAACAGAGTTTTTGAAAGAGTCGGAAGACAAAGTTTGTCCAATCAAATCTCTTCCAACAAGGCCGTCTTGTAATACAGGGTGTTCCCAAATTGTTGGGCTATGGGCATTATTTATCACATTTACCTGTACTGGCTAAATAAAACATTATTTTCTCTAACTACTTCCCTTATACTGTTACCATCCTGTAGAACTGTACGTAGATAACGGAAGATGACAGTAAATGTCAATAGTTAAAACTGCTTTATAGATTTAAAAAATGCTTGAGTGTAGTCATAGTAGCATTCGAGGCACTATAAATCTATTCAATCAACTACAATCAAATTGCGGTCTATTTCTACCATTTTAAAGATAAAGTGTGTTGATCATCTTCCAAAGTCTATAAAACCAATTTTTACTAATAAAATTTAGTAGAAGAGGCGTCTTCAAATAATATAATATATCGTTTCATGTCCTTGAGACGTTTTAAGCTGACGCATAGCAACATTGTTATTGGGAATTACTGATACGTCTTCCATTATTTCCTAACGCCTTGTAGCAAACATGTTACCATTGAAGCAAGGTGTTAACATGGTGACCCCAATTGGGATGGTGTGTCCTCAACAAGCATTTTTATAATCATTCATGATTTATGGGTCGCTAATACATCGTGCTGGGATGTGGTGTAAATTCTAATTAAGGGCATTAAGAGATAATTCTATCGTCACGGTTAGAGGATCTCATTGTTAAAAGGTTAGACTGTTTTGCATGATGTTTCCCAGGTATCCTATTTATCGTTCTTTCTGAAACTGTATACAACATATCTGATTTAGATATTTTACATTTTCTAAGTCAGCGTAAAACTTTCACGAGTTTTTTTTTAAACTGAAGGTTTTATCCAGAAAAGCTGCATGGTTTTTTTTAAGATCTAATATTTAAACATCTTTTTTTTCAAATTTTTTCCTAAAACCTCCAAAAACCTTCAATTTTGGAGCATTGAAATTATTGAAGGGGTTATGCAGGAAAATTGCAGTTTTTTATTTCATTATCCTGTATAAAACCTTCGAAAAAATTGCAGTTTTACTCTTTTGATGTAGGTTTTATGCTGACTTTTTTTTACTGGGAAGTCAGCTATTTTTATTAAGAGTGGAGTGAAACATTTCAATACTTCTATTAATCTCCATAAAAATCCTCCTTTAAAGAAGTTGTTCAGTTCGGTACAAAGTCAAATATTTACTCTTTCATCTCTGCTATTTTTTATTTGCTGTATATACTTGTAGGAAATTCGGCATTTATATACATTTACATGCAATCACAAACCACAATAAGTAAACGCTGATTTTAAAATATTTCTGCAAATTGCTTAAAATTCCATGATAGAACATACAGTGCAAAGGCTTAGCAGAAAGACCTTCCAGAAACACTTTTGTACATGGCCTCCCACCAATCACTGACAGGTCGCCGCTTTTGTATTCATTTTGAACTTAGAATAGTGAATTTGAAAGCGAAATTGTCGAAAACACCAGTACTGACGCATACTAAGTGCTTACTTCCAAATTTTCAAATTCTCGTAAAAAAATTTACAGTCGGAATTTTTAAACTGATTTTTTTTTGCGCCAACTCCGAATTTTCTGGTGGCAATACCGGCCATCCTTCCAGAATGAAGGAAAAACCTCTATACGGATCGTAAAGGTGAGCCCTACCGCCAGTAAGCTTCGGAAAGTTCCAATTGCGGCCCATGGCAACCTTTTGTCTGGGCGATAAACAATTGTTTTCTTCTTTGAGAAAATGGTAAACCTGACTCCCTTCGGCCGAAATTGGGCTATTGCCGTAAGCTTCGTCTTTCCGGGAGGACATTGTGCTTTCTATAATTTAGATATATTATGCGTAGTTTTAAACAATACTTACACATTTTTTTTTTAAATTAACGTCAAAATATCAACAAATGTAAAATTCCTAATTAATTAGCAATTCTACAACTTCATGGAAAGAGAGCGCTTTTCCAAAAAAGGCAAAAGTAAAAAGAAAACTTAGCCAAATCTGTTTTAACGCCTAACGTTGAATATCAATAGAATATAATGGTTTGTGATAGTATAACAGTTACTAATCACAGAGGTGTTTTTATTGACACCCTGCTTGACAATGTATCCTGAAAATAAGTTATCCTGAGATTAGGTATAAGACAAATAAAATATCTTCTCAGATACTCAAACCAAAAGTAAATTCATCTCAAACTAAACGTAAATTCCTTATCACTAACCCACGCTCTGAACCGGACTATTTCCTAAAAGTCGAGTCGCACTGTTGCCATTCGCAAAATTACAAATGGCGCGTCTCCAGTCACGAAGCCATTTGCATTTGCGACTCTTACAGAATGAGCCATTCGTCTTAATGGCCGCCAGACCCCGGGTGTCTCTCTTGGAGAAAGAGCGTCCTTTAAACGTCGAGACACGACGAGCGATCAAAAGTTGGGGGGAATTAATAGCGCTTGAAGAATACGTCACTAATTCATTGTTCCGTTCCCCGCTGAAAAGAACAATGTGCATCGGCGATTTTATGGACTCTTCCCGGATTCCCCTGAAAAATGGTGGCTTCCGAAAGGGCTGACTTGAATTTGGGTACCAATAAAACTTCGCTTATCCAGTTAGAAAACGGACTACACGGAATATAATAGAGAACTGATTATACAGAATATATGGGATATAGAACCGATTATACAACACGGAATAAAGTACCTATTATAGAATATGGAATAGAGTACAGAATATGGAATAGAGTACAGAATATGGAATAGAGTACAGAATATGGAATAGAGTACAGAATATGGAATAGAGTACAGAATATGGAATAGAGTACAGAATATGGAATAGAGTACAGAATATGGAATGGAGTACAGAATATGGAATAGAGTACAGAATATGGAATAGAGTATAGATTAGAGAACCGACTATCCGGTATAAATTAGAGCACCGATTATACGATATGAACGAAAAGCATCGGTTATCCGATATAAAATAGAACATCGATTATAAAATAAAAAAGCAGAGAACGAAATTATACGTATAATCCCCTGAAAAATGGTGGCTTCCGAAAGGTCTGACTTGAATTTGGGTACCAATAAAACTTCGATTATCCAGTTGGAGAACGGACTATATGGCATATAATAGAGAACTGATTATACAGAATATATGGGATATAGGGACCGATTATACAACATGGAATAATGTACCGATTATACAATATGGAATAAAGTGCAGAATATGGAATAGAGTATAGAACCGATTATCCGGTATAAATTAGAGCACCGATTATACGATATGAATGAAAAGCATCGGTTATCCAATATAGAATAGAACATCGATTATAAGATTAAAAAAAACGGAGAACGGAATTATATGTAAAATTAGAGAACCAGTTTATTCCTTATGTAATACAGGATCAGTTATACATTAAACAGTAAAGAAAATATTAACCGGTGTACAGTATAAAACAGATAATCCCTAAAATAATTTAAAATCGGTTATCAGTGTAACAGTATACAGACGGTACAGAGAAGATATCCGATTTTACGGTATAGAAAGAAAAACCAGGGGGAAAGTGGAGAACTGATTACTATATGATAAAAAGTAAATAACCGATTAAAATATATTATTAGAGCACTAATTAAACCTTATGTAGTACAGAACCAACTCTACAGTATACACTAAAGAATGTATTAATCCGGTATACAATAGAAAACCGATAATCCCTAAAACAGTTGAAAATCGATTGTCCATCTTACAGTACAAAGCACATATACGTACATAGTAGAAAACTGATTTTAGGACATAGAAAATGAAACCGATTATAAGGCATACAGTAATATAAGACTGAATGTGCCGTACGACATACACTCGGAGGACTTTTACCTCACAATTCCTGGATTTCAAAAAAAAATATTTTTTTAGTTAACGAGCTTAATTAAAAAACTACGTTGTTTAAACTCAAGCAATGCTGCTGTATTTTATTTTTAAGCAATGGGGAACAAGAGAATAAGTCGTTTATTTTGTTGTATGAAAGATGACAATCGAGTGAAAAGTATTATAATATTATTTCAATATATCGTTTCCAAAAGTTTAAAATTGTTTCAATTTAACAAACAACCATTAATGAATTTCAATTCTAAAAATAGGAAAATTATTTTCGCAAACTAACGAATTGCCATATAAATAATTTTTCTTATCTATAATAGTTAATACTTCAGAAATCTTCAATGTGCTATTAATTGTGTAATTTAAAAAGCCGAAACGTTTTAGTATCGCTTTTATTAGCGATAAATTTACACATTTAGGAAATTAATGTATACATGTCATTTAATAGGGTTTTATTGCCTTGTAATACAGTTAAAGAATTTCTGATTCTATTTCTAGACACGACGCTGGAGACAGTTTTGACATTCAATAGAATTTTTATTTATAAAGCTTAATACTCTCGAATAGTCTCTATATGCGCGAGATTAAGGAAACATATATGAAAAGCTGTTTTGCAAACATACATTAACAGGAAAAAAGTCTATTACTTGAATATGAAAGAGAGAACAACAATATACTACTTTAACTGTTCGCGAATTTCTCTAAAGTTAATGCGCATACCTGGATCAAATTCTGTATTAAATTTTTTTTCACGGAATTTTAAATGTGATACATAGATAGAAAACATGATTCAAATGAAAAAAGAAACTTAAAATAAAAATAGTCAGTTAAAAAATTTAAAAGTAATATTTATTTTTTAATATTTTAAGACTTACTGAGAGCTTATGCTAAACCAAACATGTCAAACATTATTTAAAAAAACGAGATAAATATATATTTTAATATTTTTAAGATATTTTTTACAAATACAAAATCTTAATATTTCCAAAAACATTCTTTTTATTTTAAAACTTGAAAAGCCGAAGGTCCTTAGAAATGCATACACCTACCAAACGTTTTTGAGGTTTTCTGCTATTTCAGATCTGACTAACATATTTGTTTTTATTTGGAAGACCCTCGCTAAATAATATAATGCTGTTATATCATTAAGTCTTGGATTGAAGTTTTAATATATAACATGGCATCAGACGTCGGAGTTGAATAAGTGTAACTCATGAATATTTAATTCATTTGCATTTTTTTTTTACAAAATTGCTTACAGCCTTTCCCATTTGCGCCGTTACTAAATCAATCACAATAACTATCATAAATCCGTCGCTTGGAAGAGCAAGAGTCCAGGAACCGTGTGACATTTGTAGGACACGCATGACCGTTATAGTTTTACATAAAGAAATTTCAACTTTTGAAACTTTCTTCTTAAGACCACTTCAAATTGTGCAAGATGAATTTATTTTTGTCGGAATTTGAGTGGCTTCAACAGCCTTATTCCAAAAAACGAATAAAATGTTAGATAATTTTCTTAAAAAGCCACAATTTGATGACCTGGACTTAAATCGTTGACTTGCTAACCTTTTAGCATGCATGCTTAAATAAATTCTCAAAATAAACTCTTAATTCTAAAACTGCTTTACTATTCCGATAGCGGGTCACTGTAAATTACACATATCTTCTACATTTAAATATAACTTATTTCAAGAAAATATTAATAATAAATAAGCATTTCTATTTAAGTTTTGTAAGTTTCTAGAACATAGTCCTAGTTAACAATCTGTTTTTACTTGTAGGATGTTAAAATCAATTATATATAATTCCGCTAATTAAATGAAATAATGCAAATTACTTAATAGATTGTAATAAAAATAAATTTTTTATATATATTATGGGAAAATAAAATTATTCCCGAACATCAAAGGAAATTAACATTGATTAGGAGAACATATATGTGAGAACTGGGGGGAGAGGGGGGGTGAGACTAGTTTTAAACTTTTATATTAAACTTTTACATTTTAACCAAGAGTTGAACTGTTCATATCAGGGCTCGAGAAATGCCACGACAGCTACGGTAAGGCAGCGAGTTATCTTAAAATTGCTGCGACAATTATTGCTTCTCACGGCAAACTTTGTATTGGCAACCTGAGTATTGAAGTGGCAACGTGCCACTATTGGCAACTTGAATTTTTTTTGTTCCGAAACACTTTTTGTCTCCAATCCAAAATGCGCGATTTTCAAAATGTAGTGGCCGAATTTTCAAAATTTTGGTTCTTCATTTATCAACATTTATTGTAAAAAAGATGTTCAGTATCATGTAAAAAGTGAATGGAGAGCATCTTTAAATGAAGACAGTCAATGTCTAGAATAAGCGCAGGCGGCCCTCTACTTTCCGATGTTAAGGCTGATCAAGAAGTTAAGAAATGGTTCAAAGCAAACGTGGACCTTGCTTATAAATATTGTATGTCTCCATTCTGCAATATACTTATATGTATTCAAGCATTTAATTTATTCAAATTCAAGTATTTTATTTATTTTTATCCCACATGTATTTTGTGTTTTCTGCAAATTTGTATAGTTTATAAATTAAGTTAGTCAAGTGTTTTTCGTTATTTATTTGTTCAATTGCTTTAAAACATCTTTTTGAAAAAACTGAAAATTACGAATCACAGAATTAGTTTTATTTTAAGTTTTATTCAATATAAAAATAATAATCCTAATAGTGTTTGCTGAGAGTTAAAAAATGTTCCCAGCAGTGTTTGTCGCCAACTTCAAAATTTTATTTTGAACCCAGGGTCATATTATATTCTTATATGTTCTAAAATCTAAATAGATTCTAAAATCAGTCTTTAAAAATGTGAAAATATTGTTCCACTCCTCCCAGATATGAAAGAGTAGTGGGACATTACAGCAAGAGATATGGGAAAGACTATTTTTTTTTTATTTAAATTGAATTTTATTGTTTGTCATGTCTAAATTGACAAATAAACGGTATTCTACTCGGATAGTGCCAAAAAAACATTTATGGTTGTGGAAATTGCATTATTATTGCTTTAAATTTTACACGCATCGGAGCTGGGTTTGAACGTGGAACATTTTGATCCAATAGAGTTCCACCACTCGTCCAAAACAATCGCACTGACCGCGAAATCGAATCTGCTATTTGAAGTGGCCACCACACGTATGTTAATCGTGCTATTTGTCACGGATTTATCGTGTCAAAGCGGATTTCTCTAAAAACGAAACATTGGATTTTTATTCTGACACCCCATGTAGCTGATTTTGAAGACGTTTGACGTCAAAAAATACTTCGGCATGTTCTATAATCCAATTACTATGCCCACCCGTGGCGGTAGCCATGAATGAATCCTTCCAAACTGGATGTCTGCCAGTAGCAAGCAAAATTTTTTAAAAATAAAGTGTGGAAATCCACTGGTGTTGCATCCACAGTGTTTATTATTGGGTTTCTTAGTGGTGAAATAGGGGATGTGCAAAATCAGTGTGAGTCATAGAAAGCATGCATGAACTCTCCCGGTGGTAGTTAAACCACGTCAGTGCCGATAGATGATCCCCTTGGGTATTCCAGTTATAGTGTCTTTTTAAAGAATATTTCCATGCCAAATAGGAATGCAGAAGTTAATTTTCTTGTGGAAATTATTTCCTTCGAGCATGAATGGACTGTAGTAGAGCGAATGTGACGTCGTAATCGTTAAACCAACATCTCAGACCGAATGGCCTCAAACACGTGACTTCTTTTCAAAATTATGAATTAAAAAATACTCGCGATTGGCTGATTAATTGGAAAATATGTAACAGTGAAAATTTATGAATGGAATAACGTAATTAACCACGTGTCTGTGGCCATGAATGTTGGCCTCACTTTTATGTAAGCGAGCTTATAACTTTTTAGCGAGATTTTCTCTACTATGAAGGATCCATGCTCGAAGATTATTTCATAAAATCAATGGACATGTTTGGTGTGCGCTTGGTTTTAAATAATAAAAGGGTTTTGGTTTTTCATTTCTTTTTAAAAACTATCTATATACCATACACTCGATAAAATACTCTATCAGCATCATTCCACTTCAACTATGAGTCCGCATCCATATTTGACCCATCAATATCATTGAATTACGAAAATTCAAAAAAATAACAAAGATTCAGTTATTTGTAGTCAATATAATTGAAATTTTCATTATTAAATCCTGACACCAAGCAATACCTCCTATATAATAAAGCCTGCGCACGCATCTGTGACGTCATCCGAAAAGTCCATTCAATTGATTTTTCTAGGAAAAGCAACAACACTATCTATTATTTATTTTTGTAGCTATCAGTTTTAAATGTTTTATAATAAAAAAAATATGGTTTTGATACCGCATATTAGCTTAAATAAGTATTCCAAACAATTTAAAAAATAATACTTTTTATCTAAAAAAATCAAACTTATCGTCACCTTACATTGTATTGAAACATGTTTATTAGATTATCTTTTTTTAGTAAACAATTTAGTTAATTTTAGCTAAAAGTATAGCATTATTTCTTCTATCGAAATCGACAAATGGGTTACAAAACGTTTTTAAATTGTCAAGTTTAAAAAATTTCAAAAAAACGTTTTTAGAACAATCATGACAAAGTTTAGATCTCCTGCGTAAAAATAAGAATGTTTAAATTTAAATTAACGCCCATTGTGCTTAATTCAGTAAATTTCGTACATTTATTTAGCTGAAATAAAAACGTCTGAATACTTTTGTCGCCTAAGCTTTTAATTTTGGTTTGAAATGACTAATATTCTCTACGCAAGATTAGAGTGATAAACATAGCGTCAAAAGTTTACTTAAATTCTATCTATAATATAACTAATACTTTAAAAAATGCAATATATTAACTTTAAAAATTTAAATTATGTAAATTATTTCAACGCCATTTTTGCAGAAAATAGCATTTTTTTTTCTTTGCCAAGACTGGACTTTTAAACCTACGTCACTTTTAATTGCAGTAACCCGTGAGCAAACTTTCTTTTTAGGAGGTATTGTATCAGGATATGTATATTAAAGATGTTCGGATAATGTATGTTCGGATTAATGTTCGGATATGTATATTAAAGAACAGTTAAGGGTATTTTACTGCAATGCAAGAAGTATAAGGAATAAAATAGAAGAATTAAGGGGCATAGTAGCAGCAGAAATCATCGATATAATTGGGATTACAGAAAGCTGGACAATTGTTAACGATTTAGCTGCGTTATTAGAAATTAAGGGTTTCATTATGTTTCGGCAGGATAGAATTAATAAGAAAGGAGGTGGTGTGTTGATTTATGCAAGAGAAAATTTAAATTGTTCGGAAGTAACTTTTGAAGGTAAATCTCAATGTATTGAATCAGTTTGGATAAAATTAACAGATCATAAAGGTAAGAATTTAGTTGTGGGAAATGTTTATAGACCCCCGAATAGCACTGTTGAACAGGATGAAATTCTATTTAATCATATAAATGAAGCATGTAAGAAAGGAGAAATAATTTTAATGGGAGATTTTAATTTGCCTAACATTGACTGGAAGGGTAACCTAGTTAACGTTGGAAGAGGGGCAGAATTCTTGGACACGATTCAAGATTGCTTTTTAGAGCAATTGGTTCATGATAATACAAGGGGAAATGCGTTATTGGATTTGGTGTTTAGCAGTTGTCAAAATAGGGTACACAATTTAACAGTGAGCGAGCATCTAGGGGAAAGTGACCACAATAGCATTAGATTTAACATTACGTTTCAGTCAACTGTAGATAAAAATAACAGGTTAATTCCAAATTTTAGAGATGTTAATTTCCATAAGTTACGAGCTGAGGTAACTAATGTTTTTAAGGATGGGTTGGAGCATTCTCATATAGTAGATCAATGGAAGGAATTTAAAGATAAATTAAATGTAGCTGTTAATAAGCATATTTCGTTTAGGCAGAAAGATGTAGTTCGAAAACTTTCTCCTATGTGGTTTTCAAAGGAAACAAAACGAGCTCTTAAGTTAAAACAAAAGACGTATAAAATATTTAAAGAAACGGGTAGGGACACTGATGGTAAGGAGTATAAAAAAAGCTAGAAGGGAGTTTAAGTATATCAGTAGAAAACAGAAATTGGCATTGGAGGAAAAACTTGCTAGGGATATCAACAATAATCCAAAGGGATTTTTTGCTTACGCCAGTGGAAACAATAAAGGAAATAATCATCTTGGTCCACTCGAAGATTATCAAGGCAACTTAATTCAAGATGATGTAGGAATGGCTTATATTTTAAATGATTTTTTCATGGGAGTTTTTAATAAGGACATCAAATCTAATTTCAGGCAAATAGAGGATAATATGCGTCCGGTTATTAAGGAATGCAATTTTACTAGAGAAGAAGTAGTTTATCACTTAAGAAGTATTAAACCTTTTAAAGCACCAGGGCCAGATGAAATGTATCCAAAAGTACTAGTGGAGTGTGCGGAAAAACTGGGAGATGTTGTACTAACTATTTTCAAATCGACGTATAATTCGGGTAATGTACCAATAGACTGGAAAATAGCAAATGTCACTCCGCTTTTTAAAAAAAGGGCAAAATGTGAACCTGGTAATTACAGACCGGTTAGTTTAACATCAGTGATATGTAAGATTTTTGAAACATTAATAAAAAACAGCATCATATCATTTTTGGAATCAGAGAGCTTGCTGTCAGATAATCAGTATGGATTTAGGAAGGGAAGATCTTGTACAACAAATCTTTTAAAATTCTACGATATGGTTACTGAAGAATTAGATAAAAGGAACAGTGTAGATGTAGTATACATTGATTTCCAGAAGGCATTTGATAAAGTTCCCCACGAGGCATTGCTGTTCAAGTTAGAAAGGTTAGGGATTGGGGGTGAAATTTTACAATGGATAAGGAATTGGTTAATTGGTAGGAGTCAGCGGGTGCAAATTAAAGGTAATTACTCTCAGTGGGCAGAAGTTAAAAATGGAGTGCCACAGGGTTCTGTGTTAGGTCCACTTTTATTTATTATTTTTATTGATGATATTAGTTGGGAGATTGGGAGCAAGGTCAGCATCTTTGCAGATGATTTAAAAATTCTGGGGACTGTGAATTCTGGAGAACAAATAGAGAAATTACAAGGTGATTTAACAAAAATATCAGAATGGGTTGTTAAATGGGGTATGTCTTTTAATATCAGTAAATGTCAAGTGTTGCACATGGGTATCAAAAATAGTAAGGCTGCATATGTTTTACAGGATGCAGAAATAAAAAATAGTGAGATTGTAAGTGATCTGGGTGTGTTGGTAAATGAGGATTTTAAAATGAGTCATCAATGTACAGTGGCTAGCAAAAAGCTAATAGAATGTTGGGGTACATCAGGAAAAGTGTTTAATCAAAATTTAAGGATATTATCTTGCCATTGTACAGAGGTTTAGTAAGTTCACATCTTGAGTATGCTGTACAGTTCTGGTCACCATATCTTAAAAAAGACATTGAATTGTTGGAGAAAATTCAGCACAGGGCTACTAAAATGGTTCAAGGGTTTTCAGGCATGAATTATGAAGATAGATTAAGAAATTTGAATATGTATACTCTGGAAGAGAGAAGGGTTAGGGGAGATTTGATTCAACTATTCAAATTTATCAAACAAGGAGATGTGGAGCGTTTAGATTTTAATATGAGTGATAGAACGAGAGGTCATGGGTTTAAGTTAAACGAATCCCATTTTAATCGGGAAGGGAGGAAACACTATTTCTATAACAGGGTAATAGACAAATGGAACAACTTTCCAGTGAATATTGTTAACTGTAAAGGAGTAACGGAATTTAAGAAGAAGTTAGATATGCATTGGGGGATAGTTAAGAGGTACTAGATGGACCAACCTTGTTGGGCCTCGAGCCTGTTGTTGGTCGTCAATATTTGTATATAGTGTCAATGTTTTATGTTACGATTATGGCATTTTCAGACGATATTTCTGAAAATTGCTTTACTTACGCGAAACAGTATGTTAGTTGACACCGTGCACGATTTGGTGACAAGATTAAATGCTTGTGGATAAAGAATCGATTTATCCATTGTTATTAGTGAATAAAAAAAACATGTGGTCAGATAAACTGCACTAAGGTATTCTGCAAGTGCCGTCATTTATACCGCAAGATGACGTCACGTGCTTAGAGTCCATACTTCCATAAAACATAAAGTGCACGATTCTATAATACTATAAAATAAATGAAGTATAAAATGGAGTTGCCAAATAGAAATGACAATTGTCGAGAGTGTTTCATATGCTTTAGAGTAATGCTCCCTAGCCCACTGATATATACACAAATGGGACCGCGAATGACCGGCTTTCGGACAACGGTTTACTGCGCAATTTTAATTCCGCTATTAGAACCCCCAGACATAGGATTTTTAAAGCTATGTGCTGCGATTTTGGCGTAATATATTTTTAAATTGAACAGAAATATTCAAAAGATTATATATGATAGTTATATCCATTCAAATATGATTTAGTTCCACAAATTATTCACTCTGGTAATCTTTAATAAGTTTGAAACCAACCACTAAACACATTAATGGTCTTAAAAGAGCTTCTGGGATAACAGATGGTGACGTTCAAATTACGTAACTGCCAGACAATTTCAACGAAGCCCGGTTTGTGTACAGGTCCCTCTCCCAAACTTTAACCAAAGGTGAATGTTTTTGAACAATTTTCACACCCACTGTATTGTACTTTTTGCACTCCGATAAAAATCTCGTACGAGCAATGAAGGTATAAACATTAACCACAATGTTAGAGCCGTCTGGACGAAGTCAAAGAGAAGAAGATATGGAAAAAAAACAGCAAGAAATTTTACGATGCCAAAATATTTGCCTTTATTTGTTCTGTACCCAATAAGATAACCCTAAACAAAGACATCAGACGTAATTACTATTTTATGAAACTTTTGTCTGAACATTATACTTAGAAATGATGGTGTATTTATAGCGGGTAAATCTCCTTCTCACTCGGCGTCATAAAAGGGATAAAGTGACAAAGAGAGGCTTGTTTTTGCTGTATAACAATTTGTCTCAAGAATAAACGGTAAGTAGCCAAAGAGTTTCCATTAAAAATACTTTGACTGTCGGCCTTAGAAGAAATTAAATGGATTTAACTAGTAAGTAAATATAATAATAGAGTACGTAAGGCTTGGAAGTTCATCTACAGAAAATATAGGAAAATGGCATAAGTTAAGCTACACAAATAAAATACTGTCCACGGTATTTATCAGGAAGAAAAGACCTATTTCGAAATTTTTAACAGCATAATTGTCATTATTAATTATCATTAATTAAAGTAATAAAATATTTTTTGATATTTTTTTATGATAATGTGTCCAATATCCCCTTAAACGTTTTTGTTTTTTTCCCAAGTTCAATCTTAAATTCGTTAATTAAATCGTAATGAATTTGGACATATCTATTGTATGTAATGTAAACCGGAAAAAATTACCTGTAATGTAGTTAAAACAAACGTTATATGAAAATGCAAAATCCGACAGGAGAAGAAACCCTAAGACCATAAAACGGTGTGCCTCATCCACACAAGTGCACAGTTGAAGTAAAACTTCTTTTATAGGCTTTTACCATTCGAATTTAAATAAATAATCACTACAAAAACTACTAACAATATTATTAATTGTTAACTTAAGTATTCTCAAGATGGCCGTGGGGCCTAATCACCAAACAATAAGAAGTTCATATAGCGAGTGGATCAAGACGTTGGAGTTTCTAGCACCGCTAATGACAAATATATTAAAACTCTAAAAAAAATCCAAATTATTTGACTCTCAAGTATTTAAACACTAAATGATTAAACAAAAATCAAAATCATTTGACTTTTAATTATTTAAGCACTTAAATTATATTAAACCTAAACACGCAACACACAACATCTGACTCAAAACGAAAACTTAAACTTGCAGTTTCCTAGACTAAAACTTCCGTTTCATGTTTGATTTTCCTGTAGAGGTCATTCAGATTCACTAGCGTCGCTAAAGAACTATCACTTAAAAAAAAAAAAAAAATTTATATGTGTAATAGCGACAATATTACAATTCGCAGTTGTAGTCTATCACGCTCGGTAACCTGGTCTGTCACCCAACACTATGGTTGGTATAGACCAGGATGCCATACTTTCAGTAGACTTTAATCGTACTTAATTAACACCTTTAGAATTAGTTTCAAATTAGTTGCGTACCGTACAAAAACTCCTCAACATTTATATTCGAAAACGAATACACTCGGTAATTTTAGAAAGAATAGCTCACATTTATAGGGGAAGGTTCTCGTTTTGGAAGCAAAATCGCAAATAAAAAACTGCTCCTGATGTTAGATAACAAAAAGTTGTGTTATGTTGTTCTTTGTATATTTTTTCCCAAGCCTAAACAGCCTCACAACATGCCATTCATTTACCCCTTGCATGTTCTAAATATACCCCACGAAGAATTCGAAAATAATTCGTTCTACTAGTAAATATAAATGCCTTTTGTCTGCTACAAACAGAGAGTTGTGTATCATGCTGTCACACAGTTGCAGTGCGAAATGACATTACCATACATTTCGATTGGATATCTGCAGGTAGTAACTGCAGAGCGGAATGCCTCCATATTTTATGCCGCAACAAATGGAAAGCTTAAGATATGAAGCAATGGAGATTCAGAGAGGGGATATTCTCCGAATTTATTTTCGTGTTTTGTTTAAAAGCAAACTTTCCCACAGGTTTTCTTTTACGTTTTTAGATATGCTTTACCTTTATAAGACTGAGTATTTATTTAATTATTGACGGATTTGGCTATGATCAGTGGCGGCTCCTTATCTATTAGTGGCGCAGTAACTTATTGGCAGGTAAGTCAGCTGCCATACATACCCATTTCACCCATCTAATGTGTGTTGAAACAGAAATCGGATGTGGCTATGTAGAAGCGCTGCCAGAAAGGTTTTACTTTAAATGTCATTTCAGCAGATTAAAGAATACTCGAAGGGAAATAACGTCAAAAGTAGGACGTTGGGCAAGCTAATACATCTGACTTCGTCTCATAAGTTCCTCATGCGCGTTTTGCTTTATTTCTAGACTTTATATGCATAATTTCGTAAGGAATATTTTATCGAGAACCTACACTTCTAAATAATAAAAAGAAAACTTCTAAATAAAATTATTTACTCCTGTTTGTCTTCTGAACATAGACAGAACATTAAGAATGTAAAATCTAAATCACCTTGTTTGGTTCATGAAGATTTATCAACCTGAGAATAAAGGTCAGTTCATAATCCTCAAGGAGGATTCCAGTTTGACAAGTGAAGAATTTACAGGTTATATAGAATGAACAGAATAATTTGATTGTTCTTTGTCCTTGCCATCAAAGTGAAAATTTAACAAAGCTCAAAGGCTAAACTATTTATCAAATAGAGAAGATGTCCAGTGTGACATAAAATATTTTAAATTTTCAAGCTCTATTGTCTTTCTCGATTGAATTGGTCACTTAAAACCTATATACGTCATTTTTCAGACATACATGTGGGTGACAGACACATCAAATGAAAATGATGAACAGTTTTATGTGAAATTTTTTAACAAGTGAGGACTTTTGGTCCTTTGATGTTTGAAAGTTGGAATTGTACTGATCATCAATGGATGACCCTTCAAAAATTGAATTATGAAGCGTTTGCTTTCAAAATAGGATAGAGGAGCACAGTTCGCAGAAATTGTCTTGCGCATGTAAGTTGTTTTCGAGAAATCAATGGGATTGCCATACTTTTGAATTAGATAAGTTTTGGTACTGAACTCCTTATTGTCAAACTTATTACACTTTTTTTTGGAAGTTGACAAGTTTAAAAACACAATTTTTCCAAACACACAAATTAACCACATACAAACATATTTAGGTAATTTTATAAAATTTATATAATTGACTAGGGGAGAGGGGGTCACATGTAAACTGTATCTATTTCACTTAATTAGGGACTCAATTAAACTTAGGTAAAAATCGTTCAAAAAATATCAATAAATACTGGTGCCACATCTTGGTCAAACTTATAAAGCCATCATAATCCCATCAAAAAAAGTCAGCATAAAACCTTCATCAAAATTTTGAAATTGAAAGTTTTATGCAGGAAAACTGCAGTTTTTTTTAAGATCTATAAAATTAAAGGTTTTTGTTTCAACGTCCTTCATAAAAACTGCAAAAAAACCTTCATAAAAACCTGCAAAAAAAACCTACAATTTTTAATCATGAAGGGAAAATGCTGATATTTTAAAGGTTTTATGCAGGAAAATTAAAAACTTTAAAAAAAATTCGTTTTTTTGTTTCAATATCCTTTATAAAACCTTCAAAAAACCTTCAATTTGACAATTTTGATGAAGGTTTCATGCTGACTTTTTTTGCTGGGATTTTAAATGCTGCAGTACAATTGTATTTGTTTAAAACATATATTTTTAGCAGTGTTCCAACCTTTTTAAGTAAATTTCAAAATAAATGTAAATAAATTAAAACAGCATTTTCATGCAACCATATTTACGCTTTTTTCGTATGTGCCTCAAGCATGTACACAACTACACTACCAGTGGGAAATGCACAGTTACAGAAAGGACTTTTCACTGTTAAAAATCGTTTCGTTAAATATGCTCCGATTATAGTTTTCTTCAAAATACGACAAAATATTTCGTTAGTTTCTTTCAAACGGCAAAATAGGAGTTTATTGTTATTTTTAAAGAATATACTTCTAGAAAAATTTAATTAGAGCACATTGTTTTAAGGAAATTTTAGAAAATCAGAAACCGTTTTTAACAGTGCACATGAACAATTCTGCAGAGTTTTTTAAAATTATCGTTAAAATACTTTATAAATAAACAAAAAAATCCCTAAATCATAAATGAGTGTAAATATTTATATTAACCAATTTTCGTTTGAGTAATTTTTAGCATTATTAAGAAACAGTAAAAATAAAAAATAATAACATGTGTCACTCCCTCCTCCTATATTTCGTTCCAGTCAGCAACAAAAATTTAAGAAAATAGTTTTACTAAATATGTAATAAATACACGTTTTTTAAAGCGAATGGAAGATTTCATGATGGCGCAAATTGAGAAATGCTAATATATTGTTAAAACCTTGTGGTTTTTTTTTATATTTTTTTGCAGATTTAATTTTAAGAAGCTGAGATTTGAAGAAAAAAAACAGTTTCATATAAAGTTTTTTGCTGATTTTATTTAGAAGGGAACCAATTCGAAATTGAACTGATTTGTTAGTTAATGTTCCTATGTTATTTTCTTTATGTTATTATGTTTAAATATTCAATATTATAGTATCTTCTATAGAAGATCTAAGATAAAGCAATTTTTAGTTAAATTTTTTCATAGTGGTGAAATATAAAATTCATAATTTATGTTTGTCTTTTAAAGTATTCAATAGGAGAATTGTTTTACTTGTTTATCTTTACGTAACATTTTTTAATAGAACGAGGAAAACATTTCAGATTACAGAAAAATGAATATCATTTTTAACTCATTGAACCATTGGAAATTTATTAGTTCTTTTAACTCAGTGAATCATTGGAAATTTATTAGTTCTTTTAACTCAGTGAACCATTGGAAATTTATTAGTTCACATGCTAAAAATAACAAACAAAAAAAGCTTTCAGGAAACATGCACTAACACAATGAAATTCTTTTTATACACGGATTTGACAATTGTTCGGCGCCGAAAAGGAAAACATTAAAATTTTATTGTTCCTTTTCGTGTTACTTTTACTATATTCAGATCACATCGTGAAAGTCATAAATTACGTTTTGACAGTTTCATAGAGTTTTTAAAAATAGGAAAAAGGGAACCTTAAAACTCTTAAATTTATCAGTAATTTTTCGGGATCTGAACCAAATTTGATTAAAGCACGGTTATGTGTTATATAAAGACATGGAAATGTCATTATAACTATTCATTAAAATATATAATAACAATATATTTCAGAAGACGAATAACCCAAAAGTTAATAATTTTCTGAAGAAAAAGGTGAAATCATTTATAGGTTGCTGTTGAAAAAATAAATTATAAATTGAAATTGAAGAAGAACATTTTGTTTTTAAGAATTATAATAAAACCAAAAAAACACTTTAAAAATGTAAGATGTTTGTATCATAATATAAACATAACTAAATTGGTTGCTTGAAGGATATTTTTAAAAAGTTTAATTAATTTAATATATTTAAGATATGTTTAAGAAGTTTAACTAAATCCATTCTAAATTTATTTTGTGGTAAGCCATTAAATTAAATCATTTAAAAAAATATTAATAATATGTTCAAAATTAATATTAACCCTTTAAAATACAAGTTGTTTAATTTTTTCATACTCTTTGAATTCATCGTAGGTATTTTAAGTAAATGAAACTATTTAGACCGAATTTTTGCAGATATTCAAGTGGTTTTTTTTGCTGTTTAACTATGTCCTATTCTATTTAATAAACGCTGGAATTATTTCTCTGCATTGCTCATTGGATAAAATTTATAATTGTTCATCGTCTGGCAGATTCAATTACAGAGATGAAACGTCTTGCAGTTCAGTATTCCCCATAGAGTAATGATACAAATAGAGGAATAAAAATGCAGATTTCCGCGTGTCCATCATTGAAACCACGTGATATGTGGAAATGTCAATTCATTCATACGCCAATATTACTTGGCAGGCCTTGGCGACTTTAAGAACTAAACGAGATCGAAGTTTTGTAATATGGTTTTGTGTTTAATTTTGTATTTAAATATCGTTTTTTTTAACGAGTGGCACAATTTAAGGGAGTTTAACAAATATATTAAGGAGATTTTTCTTACTTTGTAGTTTTGAAATAATTGCATTACGTTTTTATCTAAAAAAAAATTACCATAAGCAAAGTTCTTTCAATTGTTATTTTGTATACTTCAATAAGAAAATATGAACAATAAAACCTGAGAAATATGAAGAGTTTCGCTTCTTGGAGTATTGAACACAAATAAAATATTTTCGTTTCGTTAATGAAGCGGAAATATTTAGCGCATATTGTTTGAAAATAAGTAAATACGTACATATATGTTAAGAAGTTGAATACGGACAGAACTCCTTATCACCAAAAAAGAAGAAAGTGCGCCAAATTTGAAACTCCTCCAGATGTCTGAACGCCAAATGTGGCAGCTCTATAACCACGTGATGTTGGTTTTTCTTTTCAATGTTGACACCGCGGCCTTACGAGAGTCTGGTATTGAAGGCGCTCTCTATTTAATATTACAACTATCTGGTATTCCCTAGCTCATCGGACCCTTCTTGATCCAAACCTCATCCACAATAAATGGCACAGCAACAACTTTACTCTACGAAGCAACTGAACAATAATAAAACTGAATACTCAAGCAGCTATGCACTTAAAATGTACAGGTCGATCCAAAAGTAACAGAAAAAGTACAATTTCAACAATTATTTTAAGTATAAAATTATACAGTTATAAACATGCCAAAACACAAAAAGGTTTTCACAGATATACAGAAAGACGTGGGATTATTTTAATAATATAATATAATTATTTCTGAATAGTTACATTCGTTAACGACAGTTGCAGCTGTCGTCGTCTCAGATCTGCTGCCTATCGTTATTTTAGGCGTCATGGGCCGTGTTGAAAGAAACTATTCGCCATCTCTCGTCAGACAGGAATTGACACTGACACTCTTTACGATGACGTGCAGAGTGTCATGCCACGTCTGACACAGCTATTATCATGTGGCAAGCTGTGCCACTCTACTAAGATAAAAATGTTTTATTGATGACAATTTTTTATGCCTTCATTAAAAAAAATTCCATGCCTTTCTGTGCATATCTGTGAAAACAGCATCATGCATTAAAAGTATACTTATTGAAATAATAATTTTTTACTTTGTTACTTTTACATCACCATGTTTATGAATCATTCAGAAACATGTCAAAATATGAATAAAAGTTAACCAACAAATCCAGATAATAGCATAAAATTTCATTGTTCTATGGAAAGATGGTGGGACTTGTTCATATTTTTACAACTACTTCGGTATTTTTTTTTAAAAATTACTTAGGTAGAAATACAAGAAAATTCCTTATTTCTTGAAATCAAATTTTCGAAATAGTTTGTTGTATTATATTCGGAATGGTTTTTATTTTAATAATTATAATAAAATCCACTCCTAAATTTATGAAGAAATTTACTGTAATTTATGAGTTACTCTAGCGGGACCCTTAAACAGCTAATCATAGGTGAAAACAAAAAAATTCAAATATTGACAACCAACAACAGGTTTGAGGTTTAACTAGGTTGCTCCAGTATAGTCACGTAGCTTATTCTTAAAATTAATTACTACTGTACGATTAACAATATTTATTCACTTGCAAGTTTCTCCATTTGTCGATTACCTTATTATATAAATAGGGCTTCCTCTCTTCTCTATTAAAATGTGATTTGTTTCATTTAAATCCACGATTTCTCGTTCTACCACTCATCTTAAAATCCAAACCTTCGACAGCTTCCCATTTAATAATTGCATCAGTTGAACAGTTGCATCAAATGTTCTCAAATCCTTCTTTCTTTCAAAATATACATAGTCAAATTTCTTAATTTATCTCCAAACTCCACGTCTGAAATGCCTTGGATCATTGATGAAGCGCAGTATTAACGTGATTTGATTTATGGTCAGGAGTTGTAGAGTTCGAATTTCTTAATTCCAATCAAAAACTCGATATTTATAGAGGACTGTCATTTTCAGTTCATTAATTTGCACGGTTAGAGAACTGTATTCAAAAACACACCTGTACAGCTCTTACAACAGAATAATAAAATTGTAGCTATCTTTTCTTGGTAAAAGAAGTAAAAGTAGTGTTTTTTATTACAATAATTTAATTATTTTGATAAAAATTTAATAGGGATGGCCTCTAATTAACTTTTCAATGAAACAGATTCGAAAAATGTTGCGTTGAAATAATAGAAAATAATGGCAAATGACTGAAATATAGTTGAAATAATAGCGACCCCATGACGAAAAGTTTCGGGTCCGCCGGTCATATAGGGATATTGCTAAGTTCCTCCATAACCTTTATTGATCAAGATTTTTTAACAGCGAGACAGCATTAAAGATTTTTATGCTACTTTTGAATCTCAACGCGTGGCTTGAATGTATTTTTGGAGGACAGTGTGTATTCATACACTTTTGGTCAATAGCGCTTTTCAAACGCTATTGACCAAACATGTGGATCAATCTGGATTTTAAACTAGACGGCTCATGTATAAAAATTCATGAAATGCTGGGTATTTAAATAAAAACGGATATGTTTTATATAAATAACGCTGACGTTAGTTCATTAAACAATAATTTCTATTACCAGAAATCAGAATTAAAAGTACCTTCCTTTAACATTTGTTACGATTTCAAAAATTCTCCTATTGTTGAATAGGGAATCTCTCCATTCTTCCACTGTAGAAAACGTTCGATTATGTCATATTTCATTATCCGGTGTTATTCTAGTTAAAGGGAAATATACATTACACAGATTGAATTTTCTCCTAACTCAAAAATTATATTTTAGTTAAATAAGAAATGCATTCATTAAGGATGAATTCCGGTTGGGTATCCGATATTTACACGGTTAACCGAAAATTGACATAATTTTCTTCGATTTGGGTCTTGGAATGGAGTGTCGTTTATCCGGCTTTTTTTTATATGACAATATTTTCAGTGGAATCAAACGATATTTTCGGTGATTGAAAGCGAGCAAAGCACGGAAGAATTTATTTGTGAGGTACCGCTGTGAATAATTCCCCTGGTAAGAAAACAAATCTAAAAATGGATAAATGAAATAAACCTTTTAAAAACCATAACTTCAAGAGAATAGTCTAACAAATAAAGAATAACGTTTAAAACGTGTGAGAAAACAGTAAAATGTATAGTAAATTTATACTTATTACAACTTTTTGAAATAGTTGCAAATTTACAAAAACTTACTTAAATTTAGCTCAGCATTCAAAAAATTGTAATAAATAAAAAAAAATATTAAATTATCAAAAAATACCAAAAAACATTCGGATTAATATATAATTACAAAAGAAAGTTGTCTGTATGTTGTTCGCAAAACAACATTATTTTTCTTTTATAAAGATAAATATAATAATCATCCTATATATTATTTCTATAGAATAAATCCCTTTTTCGTTTCTTACACTTCTACGAATCTTAAAAAGTGAGGTATCAAAAGAAAAATAATTTCCCTGAACACTGATGAATTGTACGTTCATGTCATAAATATCGACGGTTTGTTTCAAAATCTTTTTACAAGAATTATTGCATAAGGAAACTTCTTAAAAAAATATTTCCAAGATTTGGCTGGAACATACTTTTGTAGCTTAGTCTGTATCGAGCTGGACTTCAGAAAAATAGATCACGGGTTCAAGTCCAGAAAGGGACCACTCAAATTTCTCGCCGTGCCAAAGTTCTGCTGCAACGCAGTTCCAAAAAGCTAATTTATATTAATATATTTGGTGCAGAGTATATTAATATAAACCAAGTATATTAATATACTTCATTTAACAGATAAATTCATACCTTTATTTTTCTTATCATTCGTCGGCTCGGGTGGAGGATTTCTCAAATGTTTCTCATAAGACGCAGTAGGGATACAAACAGCAAACCACACTCCGCCGGACATAATCACCGATTATCAACTAATTTCTCGACCTCGAATCCACTCTAACTCAATTTCTATCTCCCTCTGTAAATTTTCTCTAACTCTAATCCCGCCTACTACTGGATGGAAAGTCCTTCTTTTTTCTCGAGCAACTTCGGCGACAAAGTTTTATATTTCCACTCGCCACACGACATGAGAAAGTGAATTGTCCGGCTTTTGAGCTTGACATTCCGTCGAGGTTGCCAATTTGGCGAGAATGTGCGCTTTATTACGAAAAGAAATGGAAAAATCGAGTTTTTTCTTTTCTTTTTTTTCTTGTTCGAGGAAGAACAATGGGAAATGACGAAACGATTACGTGTATTTGAGATATGTTTATGTTTATATTCTGAATGTGATATGTGTCTTTGGAGAAGATCTTTTTTTATATATGTCGTCATTTTTTTTTGTATTGCAGCAAAGTTAACTGCGTCGCCCTCGTTGTTGATTGGTTGCAACAACGTCGCACTAGAGCTACTTAATGGGCTATTATTGATGGTCCCCCGCTCTATGGAAAACCAGGGAACACAGTCTCCTAAGTTTGAAAAACTGTCAGATGACGAGGTCAAAGCATTAAAAGGTACCCCTTTCTCCAAACTTCCACGCCAAGAAAGCGTCGACCATGTCGACCGCTAACCCACTCCCCCCTCTAACTTTTAACAGCGTAGGTAGGAAATGAGAGTTGAAACAGGCATACGCTGACCTATTTAACAACTGTAACTTCGGTTCTAATCGACAATCCGTGGAGACTGCGCGCTGAAATTGAAGAAAAAAACAAGTTCTACAATGCCATTTGACTAGTTGACAGTTCAAACCATTTGTGTAAAGAGAAAAGTAATTAATTTGTGGCAAATTTAAAAATGAAGTCAAAATATCAAACTTAAGTTATATTAACGTAGCACTACATGTACATTGGCGGTGGTGCGGGATATAGACCAAACGAAAGACCCCGGAACACTGCCTCGCAGTTTCAAACTAGGGTGAGATAGAGACGTGGGGTGCCAGCTCAGGACGACACCTGAGTGCCATTTAAACAGCGATATTTATAATGTACACCAGTCCTCTATGCAAGAACGGTGGATGCTATTTACCAGACAACTCTTCGCTCGGGAACTCGTAAAACTGTCACGGTCCATATTTGAATCCACAACCCACCGATTCTGAATCGAATACTCTACGACTGGGTCCTCTACTGGTAATTAAGCCATTAAAAGAAATATATTTTTTCTCATTTTATTATAAACCTTTTTTGCATGAATGTAAAAAGAAGTTAAAGGTACGGTGTCAATCATTCTTCTTTCGTATAATAGCATTCTTTTACTGTGACTTGAAGATAAGTCACAGTAAAAGAATGCTATTATACAATACAGAAGAAAGAAGCTTGAAATTTAATTGCTTAAAAAAAGAATTTTTTTAAATGACCTTGATAAAAACAAATATTAATCCTTGCGTATGAATGGATTCTGTATTTTCTTTCACAATAACTAGTTTAAAATAATTTAATTTCTTCGTAAAATAAATTGCATAATAATTTGTTTATATTTGAATAATGAATAAATTACATTTTAAAAAACACGCTTATATTAAATGTGTATTATTTTAAATTGAGTAAAACTGATAATCGTAGAATACTTACACTATAAAGTGTCATAGCCGTTTAGTGTTTCCTGGTCTTTCCTTTGCGATAGATCTCGAATCGTCGTACTAATGTAAACTAATCGTAAGTAATCGTCTAATGTAAACTAAAGGGTCATAAGGTGAAAATAATATCGAACTTTTAAAAAATATGTGAAACATCCATAACGAAGTCTTATGTCCACAGGGAAATTGAAACTGCAAACAAAACAGTTTTGTAATTTTGTATCCACTTCAAGTCAGACAATCAAATTTGTTCGTTAATTGTAAATTTTTGTTGCAATCTATTATTGATAAAAAAAAATTGGGGGGGGGGGCATGAAATCTATTTAAAGAGATTTAAATTTAATTATGTTTAAATCAAAAATATTTTTTGTAATATTTCCAATGGATTGGTGATATTAGAATATAATAGAAAATGTTAGTAAAATTTAATCTGAATGTCATGTTTCAATATTTCTTATCACACAATTTTGAATTGCCCGTTTTTGCATGTAAGACTTCAGTGGCTTTTTGTAAATATTAGGTCAAAAAATAGTTTTGTTTTAAAGGGGTTTTCGAAAAATTGGAAGGTAACTACAATATCTCAGCAAATTAACTAGTTAAAACAAATATTTGTTAATTTACTAAATTCAAATTTAACTTGAAGGACAGTTTAAGTGTTCTTAAATGTGAAATTGAACAATATCGCATTATTTTACTTGTTTGAGATTGGTCTAACACCAATAAATATTTTATTTAGCTGTAAACAACATTTGTAAAGGATTTGCAAATTGTATACTTTAATCTACTGTGCTATATCTCTTCAAACAAAAACAGAAAAATACTTTTTCTTTGAAGTTTTACTAATTTGGTATTAAAGCTATGAGAAAACAAGTGAAGCATCTGGATGATAATTATAAGAGAAATCCTCATCGGTATTTTTTAAATGAAATTACTTGGAAACAAAGGGGGATAAGTATACATCATGTGGCTTTCATGAAAACATGTTTCTTTTCTCTAAATAAAGAAAAAAATACGAAAAATAATATTCCATGAAAAACTATTTCAAATGTTTATTTCAAGTACCTTTAAATATACTTCATAAAGTGATTTCTGTCATAGTTTCTTATCCTCACGAAAACGCAAAGCAGTAATGTAAAAAATATTTATAAATAAATGATACTTTTGATTTTTGCAGTCACAGCTCTCTCTCTCTCTCTCACATACACAACACACAAACAAAATATCAACGTATCCATTAACAGTACCTAGTCCCAAGTTCTAATTATCTAGCTAAAAAGTATAAAAAATCACGATGCTCAAAATTTAAACTTCATGAGTATTACAGTAGACGCTCGTTATTAGGAACCTCTAATTTACGAACACTCACGATTTCACGAACTAGTGTCTGGTCCCGAACATGGTCATATAGGCATAATGATATTTTTAATTCTCATTTACGAACTAAAACTTTTAAAAATCTCTTTTTTGGGAACTCATTTTCATACTTCGTTAGCGTTCATCGGATCTCAGACAAAGTTTAAAATCTCATTTCTTTCGGAAATAACGAAGCAATACGTGCAAACATTTCAAGGCATTCTGAGAAAATAAGTCACCAACAGCAAGCATGTGATTGGAGAGTGGAACTCTGAGTGATGTCAGTCTTGACCCATCCTCTATATTCTACAAGTAGGTTATTTTGGTACTTGATTTTTCATCAATAAAGGCACAGTGATAATTTTTTATTTAACTGTTTAATTTTTCAATTGTCTCTTATATAGTACTAAATAAAACTTTACTTCTTAATATAATATCGAAATATTACTTTATTTATAACAAGAAGACATTTTGATAAAAAAATAAACATAAAATCTATCTAATTCTAATAATTTTCTATTTTACGAACTTTTGATTTTACGAACTATTTTAGAGTTCCCTACGAGTTCGTAAAAACGAGCGTCTACTGTATTAATGTCATTTTTTAAATAATTGGACCTACCTATTTCAAGTTTACGTCTACTGTTAAAAGATTTGTGTTGAAAAAAATAGTATAAATATTTTGAATATTCTCTTTAAATATCACCAGTAAAAAATTGTATAATTAAAGATTTTAGGTGAAACGAGCACAAAATAATAAAATATTAAAGATTGTGCCCCAAAATACAAATTTAATAAAGTAAAGTGAATGTCCCAATATATACAATGTTCATCATAAAGCCACTAATTTTTTTAGTCGAAAGGTACGCGACTTAAAGACTTTAGCTCTTTGGGGCTAGGTGGGTTAAAAACTGTCCCACCTTTTGCTTAGCTTTTTATGCAACATGGTGGAATATATTTTAACCCACCTTGAAAAGTTAAGTTACTCATAGTCATACAGTTTAATATATTTTTTTAAAGTTTTTCATTTTGTTGATAATGCTATGCACAAACGGTTAATGCATAAATAAGTGATTCATAAATAAAAGTAATGGTTTATCTTAAATAATCGAATAATAAAAAAAATTCTGTGCAACTAGGGTTTTTATTTTCTTTAAAATTTTGTGCCTCAAAGAGTTAAAGTGTAAGTGTCATCACAGACTTTAAATTTCAAGCGAAAGAAGCTAGTTGAAAAAAAAATTGATCAACCTTGAAAACAATTGTCGAAATAAAATTGATTTTAAGATTCGACTTTACATTTTAATAATAGATATTGATTGTTGACATGCATATCATTTAAAATAATGATTTTGAGAAAATATTGATTTTTAGCCAGATTTAAAGATTAAATTTCAGGAAAGTTATTATTCACATTTTGTAAAATTCATCTGTTTCTACATAAGGTCATGTTGTATTATCTTTCTGAAACTGTCATTAAAAAAAATCTTTTTGGTTCCAAATTTAGTTCAGAATTTCACTTGTATTTTTATTTGTTAATTTAATAATATGAGGGAAAACACGTAGGTAGTTACATTTTATTAAATAAACATATAAAGGCCCAAACATTCAATATTTATTATTACAATATTCGAAATTTATATATTTAGAATAAGATGATGAGTATTAAAAATCTACCTTTTATGTTTAAAGTACAATTTCTCTTAAGAAATTATTGTAAAATTACTATTGTTTTATAAAATTATTGATTTTTTATACAGAATACAGTCTTTTATTTGTATTTAATACTGAGGTTTAGATGTATTTTTAATAATTTTTTTTTTCGAGCCTTTTTCCGATTCAAAAGTGGGGGAAATGGGTAATTTTTCGAATATAGAACTTTTTGTGCACAAATGCATTATTAAAAAAAATTTAGTAAAATTATGATCTTGAACAAAATAGAATAAATAAGTACCATCAACTTTTAAAAATTCAGTATTTTGATTATTAAAGGGACACAAAACCGACAAAATTGTAAAATTCTCAATGTTTTTTTAATATATATGCTAAACTATGCTTTTATATATACTTTGGAATATTCTAAATCTGCTTGAAAATTTTTAGAACTGTAGATTCGAGGTTTTATGCTGGATCACAAGTATGTTTTACAAGGAACAAAAACTTAAATCGCTTTCCCTCAGTGTTTAGTTTTTTTTATATTAAGTTTTTTAGAAACGCTAGCCTTTTTTTCCTTGTTAATGAAGAAATGCATAGTTTTTTAAGAATATTATTAAATATGTGCATATTATAAAATGGTATGCGAGAGCTACATGGGCATGGGTAGTAGTTTTTTTAACTGCTGAAGTAAAAAATTTGAGTTTTAAGGAAAAATTTAATGTTATTATGAATAACTATTTATGCGTAAAAATCAAATACTTGGAGTATACAAATTTTTAATGCCCATTTTTATGTATTCTAGTTCAAGGGATATGAGAAAAAAAAATTGGTGAAAAAATATAAATATTTAAGAAAATCCGTTTGTGGAATTTTTATGCGAAATATAGTTATCTGATAAAAATTTCGATAATATATATTAATTAATTCAAAAGTCAAAAATAAATAATAAGTTTAAATAGTATCGTGTCGGGACTGTATTGTAAAAGCGACTTGTAATCCGCCATTTTGATAAAATTGATTTTTTTTTTTACTTTTTATTATCTTCAAAAAAGAACACTTCCAAATATAATTTGTGGTTTATAAATATATGCTGAATTTATATTCATGAATCTATACTGTATTTACGTTATTTTAAATTTTGTCCACAAACGTTTTTTTTTAATCCATTTAAAACTCTCAATACATGTTTCAACGGTTGCATATAATGGAGACAATTTTGTTATCAAAATGTGTTCTCCTTGTTAACAGTTGGCTTAAAAAAACTTATGTAACCTAATTATATTAACATATAAACAGTGATAAATATATCGTAGATCGATTAGTCATTTTCCCAAGTATGTAAATCACCGATAAAAAGCTGAATAAAGTAAAAAAATTCTGATTTTTTTCATTGTAATTGTTACATGGTTTCTTTTTTTTCCCTTTACAAAACTCAGGAATAGTAGTAAATAATTCGACTTTTCTAGTTTATATATAGAAGTATTCATGCATCAAACTTTCTCAAATTTTTTTTATACTAAAAAAAATTGACTGTTTGCGCTTGATTTTTGTTAAATCGTCCAGAAATATAATTTATTTCTATACTCCACTCTTCATGTACTCCATTTAACGAAATAATTTTAAAAAACAAGATAAAAACATAAGTTTAACAGTGTGTAATTTAATATTTAAGGGGATACGCTACCATGTAACCTTTTTTTTTATTTGAGACCTTTTTGAATAAAATTTTTAATATATAATATTTAAATTAATATAAAAGAACAATATATCACTCAAAATGTCCATTACACTTTTTACATATGCATAATAACCTACTTATTCATTATTAACAATTTAATTATAAAATTTTACAATATTTTTCTAATTTAGTATAAAAATGCTGTAAAAGTTTTTAAAAAAATATTGCCAATTATTATAATTAAATTAATAAGAATGAATAAGTAGTGTAACATGCATATGTAAAGGAAGTTTTATTTAAATGTTTTTAAAAAATTTCAATTTGGTTTTTGACAGATTTTATCTTTAAATGCATATATCTTGAAATCTATTTTTTCGAATTTTTTGTAATAAACTTACAATGTTTTGCTAAAAAAATAACGTCGGCTCTTTCAAGTAGATAGTATTGTAATTTTTTAAATATATATATATATATTATGGTAAAAAAACCATTTCTTTGCAAAATTTTGATAATGTCACACACATATTTTTTTCCTCAGAAAGTTTCTACTATTTAAAAAAAAGGCGTTATTTTTTTTTGTCAATAATATACAATTAAAGTAAAAAATGTCAATGCTGTAATTTAAAAGTTAAATAAAGTAGTAAACTTTTAAAAACCTTATTTTTTTATTGTTTTTTTTTAATTACCATCACAACAACATTTTTTTACAGAGCATTGCTAATATTAAAGTATATTATTTATTTGTATAATAATAAGTTTTACATTTGTAACATAATAAATAAAAAAAAGAGTAGAAATTGTTCTAGGTGTCACCTTAAAGGCGACACTCGAGTGCGAAGGGTTAATAAAATATGTTGATACCCAAGTGACGTCACAGTTTTAAATAGAGTTACATAAAGAACAAGCTAACGAAAGAAAAGCGTTTTTTATGTTCAATAACATTCAGTTCTAGTTCAATTTGAAGAACAGGGAGCAAAAGAACAGGTCATTATTTTGGTGACTGAGAGTCACCAATCGTGTTTTTTTGGAGGATAAAATCACACTAGAGCGGCATGAAAGGTCTATTGTCGACAATTAAACCAATTCTGAATGTGAAATTAACAACCTACAAATTAATTAACGTTTCTCATACCAACACACTTTATAATGAAATTCAATCCTTGACACCCACCCCAGCTACATTTGTGAAATATTCGAAAACACAACCTTCATCATTTCACACACAAAAAAAAATAACAGATTAGAGTCGATTCAAATGCAAAACGCGCTGTAATATATCCAATCCTTTCCCGTCAAGTTGCACCGTCGTCAATAAAAGAAAGCAATTTAAAAGTGAAATTCAATTCCTTTGTAGCAAACAGAATTAAGAAAGCTAGTTTGCCCTCATTAAGAGTAAATCAAAGTCAACGTACAAGGCCCCATTGACCCCCTTGGCCTTGACATTGGCCTTATTTTAAGAGCGGAGATGCAAGGGTTAAAGATCCACCTACGAAATGAAATACGACCTGTCACGTGATGTAAAAGGTCCAAAACTAAGTACAATGAAGGGCGGAGAAAAGGTAATTGGCCTGATTCGCAGGTTTGTATAAAGGTGCTGCACGTGAGTCGGTAGTTTCGGTTTTTAGAGCAAGAAATACATTCCTTAAAGTTGGATATATAGATGGTATGTCATGGTATAACATTTAATGGTGTTATATATTAATTTTTAAAAGTTATGATCTCAGATTCATGATGGGAAATATATATTATTATTTTTAATTGCCTATGTTTCTACCACTTATAAAACTATATATGAACCCTTTAGTTTCAAAACCAAGTAGACCACTTTTCATAAATTTTACAGGAGACGCTAAACACGATTGGCAGCCACCTACTTTTGAATCTAAACGCATGACTTTTAATGTATTTTTACATGATTTTATTTAATTAGACTGTATTCAGACACTTTTTGGTCAATACTGCTTTGCAAGCTTATATAGAGAACTTGTGAAATATTAAAAAAAAAACGATTTTGCAAAAATGTGTATCTATCTGGGTTTGAAGCTAGAGAGCTCATATATATAATATAGTTCTTATAAAACCACTCTCCTTCATACGTATTCCTTTCCGTTCATCCACTTAAAATGTCGAAAATGATATTCTACCACTTGCCAAGTGTATAGTAATTGCTGCACAGATATGCTGTTTCTCTCAACAGTTAATTTAAATGTCAAGAATCCAAAAATTATCCAAATTTCAAACTTTCTGATGGTACACAATCCTTTATATAAAGCAGCCGCAACAGAGTCCAACGGCAAAACGTCTGGAGACCTAGGAGGCCAGGCAGTAGATAAAATTCCGTTGGAGACAAGGATTTCATTAACCTTCAAGAAAACTTTAGGGTTGCCCCTGCTTAACTGAACTTAATAATAAACTTTCCCTGATTATTTTTTATCTTAATGTAGAGTAAAAAATTCAATATTTACTAATATTTTCCGTGTTTGGACATTGTTTAAAAGAAACCATTAGAAGACAACTAATAACCATAACACCAATTTCGTTACTGAACTTAAGTGATAAGAAAATCTTTAGAAATATTTGAAAAGAAGGTGCGTTACGCCTTATCGTAAAGGTTTTATGCGAAAACTTTTCGGAAATTGTTTTATGATCAATGGTGTAAAATGACCCATCCACGCATCAATAAGACATTGCATTATCAGCCGTTTTAAAAGGTTTGGTGCTTTCGCACATTCGACTGAGCACTAAAAACGTGTTCAAATGTGCGCTTGACGCGTTGAAGATATGTAAACATTCAAAATAGTAAAGTCACACCACTTTTGCTTTTATTGCTTTCTTTTATCCTACGTAGCTGAGATACCCGTTCTACGCACGGGATGAAAATAACACACACTATTGATACCAATACTTTAAACTGGTGATAAAGTCTCCATGGTCCACTTTCTTTCTTAATGTACAAAAAAAACTGCCAAATGCAATCTTTTTGGGTGTATGGAGAATAGGTAAATGAGTGATGAGGGAATTTATTTTAACTTTGTCTTCGTCTTCAAAATGGGTATTTCAGGTAGGGGTTCGCAAATAGCTTACTTTTCTTTTTTAAGGTATAAGGAACTTCTCTGCGAAATTTCATCCTTCTTGAGCGTATGGGAAATATAAGAATGAGAGATAAAAACAACAGGATAAGAACATTTTGTTTTTAATGTTAGCCCCCTATTAATATCAACCCTTTTTTGTGTTCGGCCGTCAACACGCTTTCCTCAAAAACAGAAAAGGTACGGTTATGATAATTTTTGAAGAGACAGTATATTTTAATGTTTATCCACATTGCAATATTTCCCTGTATTTTTAAGACTATAACAATAAGTTGCAATTCAGAAAAGGAAGGTTTTGTCTAAACAACTCTTTGTGATAACCTACATCGACACCAGGTTGGTCTCAAACTCAACATGCATCTGAAATTCATAAATAACATCGCATCCACGTTATATTAAAACAACAAATACTCACTCTTATGATAGATAAAATAGTATGTGAGGTTTAACAATTAACTCTCAAAATCAGTCGATGCTTCAATCGGTTAAAAGCTCCTAGTGAAAGCGCAAAATAAAATAAATGTCCAAGCTCCTAGTCCAAACTATAAAAAGAGTCACATATCCGGGTCACTGTCATATTGTCAAGGCGTGCGCGATATTTAATGTCTTCGAAAGTTACACACATTACGCATTTCGATGAACCAAATGAGAAAATCGTATTTCAAATTTTATACTCATGGAAAAAGAGCCGCAATAGATCAAAATAAATTCTACAGTTCGCCTAATTTAAAAGAATATGTCTGCATGTTTTTTAAGTGAAGCTTCTTTAGCGATGCTCTGAATTATCTTGACACGATAATCACACATGAAGCGTTAATCATCTTGGTTCGATAAATACAACTGAATCTCGGTAGTTTACATTAATTGAAAATGTCTGCATTCAAATAGCTCGCCGTCCTCAAGTTTATCATGTCAAGTCAACCATACTGACCCCCCCCCCCCCCGATTGAACAATAAAGATCACCATACTGCCAGTTTTGTTCATGCAGCAAAACCTGCTATATCCACATTTCCTTCATTGCATTAAATTCTGCATTCCACCAAGAACACAATAAGACTAATGTTTATATACAATTTTTCATAAAAACAAGTATATTTTTATTATTTTCCAAACTGTGCACTATCAGTTGAATGAAACAGCTGACTAGAAACTTGTAAATCAGCTCTTCAACAAAGCAAATACTAGAAAAATCTTACTATTTTGTTATGTAAAAATTCAAAAGATATAAAATACAATGTTGTCAAACACAATAAAACAACTATAAAATATAAATTGCATTTTTTTAAAACCCTCCGACAAAAGATATTGTACTTATCTCTAGTCTTTAAAAAAGTATGAAATTTTTATGACTATTAAAATCTTTTATGAGTTCTTATCGACTTAAAAGTATGGAATTTAATGGACGATTCAATATCTAGAAATTTTTGTAACGATTTTATCTGAAGTTAAGGTCTGTACTATTATAGAAAAATATGCATCGACAAATATAACGTCTAGATAAATATTTTCTACATAAAAGTACCTACCAAAAATACATTCAGTTGCGATGCTACGTAAAATAGAAATATATAAATATATACATATTTGAATGTATACATACTTAAATGAGTACATTTAAGTATGCATACATTCAAATATGTATATATTTATATATTTCTGTTTTACACATATACATTTACATACTACACATATATAATATACTATTTTAGTATATGTAGATCAAACAAATACGTATGTTTAAAGTTTCGAAATTCGATATGCAAGAAAGTAATAAATTAAGTTTCCCTTTTTAGAGGCATCTAAACCTAATGAGCAGAATATCATAATTTCATAATAAGAATTTAATTACATATGGGGTAAAGATTTTAGTAAAAAATGTGAGTTCCAAAAATCACCGATAGTAGAAATTTTGGCATTGTCCGAGCAGAAAACTGGTAATATACAGCCTCAATATACAGGATGTTTAAGATTTATCTTTACAACTCTGACACGCAATAAGACCTAAAATAAATAAGATAGCTAATTTATGTCGCTTATACATTAAACATCTACATATGAAGTTTTATTCGTAAGCAGTTTTTTTTTCCAAAAGCCATTAACATTTGAAAAATATTGTAAAGCGAACTACTTTCATTAGTTTAAAATTTAAATGGCGTGCTCGAAAAAATTATATTTCCCGGAACGTACATTTTCGTCCATGAGCGTAATATTAAATTAAATTCATTGCTCAAATGGATTCACTGTTTTACTCTAAACTTGACATTAAAAGCTTTAAAAGATATATATATATATATATATATATTAAAATGGCAACGAAACTCTATATATAACAACTTAAAACTGCCACTGCCTCTAGTAGAAAAGAAAAAAGGTCAATGTCCTCTAGGCGGAGTCCCAATGTTTGAATATAATTAACTAGAAAACATGAATATCTCCTCCCTATAACTTTCCTTATTTTCAAATAATGTTTGGACATAACTCAAAATTGAATATTTTGAACATTAATGATTTAATATTTAAAAAAATCTACCAATTTAAGTAATTATGATATATGAGGAATGTTGTACAGAAAATAAGTCTTTAATTATAGGAAATTTTAATAGTAACCATACTATGAGCATTTGCACATTTGTTATGCCACTCGACATTCTTTATTTTCAGAAAAGAAGTCATATTTTATCGTTTCTTATTCCTTAAAATATAAATGTTTTAGAATTATAAGTATAGATTTATTGATAAAAATATAAACTATTAAAGAATAAAGTTATAACAATGCAGAGATATGAATTTGGGTACGTTTTCGACAGCCCATTTCTGTCCTCATTTAAGAGACTGAACACAGTCACACACAAACACACACCTCGTTATTTTTTACTATGGTCAGATGGCGAGGTAACACCTGAACTGGCACCCAACGCAACCTGATTAAGCATCAGGACATTGGAACCCGATCGGTTTGGTTTGGTTAATTAACGTCACACTAGAGCTGCACAGTGGGCTATTGGCGACGGTTCGGGGTCTATCTCGAAGGAAAGACCCGGGAACACATACACATTCACTCACACATTCACACACATTCATACATGCACCTCGTTATTTTCGTTATTTTAGAACCATGGTCAGATAACGATGGAATCCGATCGGATTTATAGTGCACCAGTCCCGTATACACGCCAGTATAATTTTCCGAATATTTTAGACGACTTTCTAGTATTTTAGTAGCGAAGCTGGCAACCCTCCGATCACAAAATCAATATTACTTTTATTTATTTCTTTTATTTCTTTATCAAGTCTATAAGTCGGGCTCGAACTCGCAGTCATCTGATTACTAGCAGAACGCCTTTGCCCATTGGGCATCTGGGCGCCCTAAAAATGCTGGGAGAAATTGGGCTAATAAATCTGGAATTTATTTTAGAAAAATGAAGTCTGCTTTTTTAATGATAACATTTTCCTAACATATATAATTCCTTAAAACATATTTCTTAACATTAAATCGTAATATTTTTAAAACATATTTCTTAACATTAAATCGTAATATTTTTAAAACATATTTCTTAACATTAAATCGTAATATTTTTAAAACATATTTCTTAACATTAAATCGTAATATTTTTAAAACATATATCTTTAATATTTTCTTAAAACATAATATTTCATATCTAAATTATCGTATACTTGTAACAACATATATTTTTTCTCTTCGTAAAATGACACACCCTTGTCAAAATAGACTAAAACTACATAACAGACGTAAAATTGCATTTATGGCGTCAATGCACGGATTTGTTTTATTTGTTATCTTAAAGGAAAACATGTAATGGGAATGTCAAATGACACATTTTCTTATGTCCTGCGACTTCAGAGTAGATAGCTGGGGAATTATCTGAAACTATAAGATGTAATCCGAGTGAAATAGCATTGTTTTCAGGGTGGGGAGAAATTGAACGTATCTCTGGAATTAAAACTGATAGAAGCAAATCATATCGCAAATATTGCGCAATCTTTAAAAATTCCTTGAAACCTTTAGAATTTAGAATTTCGAATACAATTTCATAATTCATACATTGTATTACCGTTTATTGATTTTAAATTGATGAAAGTATACTTTACGAATCAAAATGACACTGTTATTTACATTTTAAATTTCGTTCGATGTTTATATGGTGATCTTACTTTCTGCACTTTTGGTGTTTCTAGTATTCTACAAGTTCGGCGTTTATGGTGATTTATATATTCGATATGTTCGTTGTTTATGTGTAACTTCGGTTTCTAAAGTTTATATGTGTATGGGGATCTTAAAAATTTTACGCTTCTTAAACGATGTCTATGTAAATTCCATAACTCTCAAAATTAAGCTATAAAATGCATTATCACTGCAATAGTGTTTCTAAAAAAATAGTCTTTAAGTAATTTATTTTGTAAAAATAATCCAGCCGTTGAAATACACTTTCTGGGAGGTTTAAATTTAACGTTAATCTTCCTCTTGCTCTGTAAACTCTTTTAACTTCTGGGCCAAATCTGGCGATATCTTTTTCTTCTTGAAATACTATTGTGTTCAGACGCCAAAAGGGGTTGATTGGTTGAATAAACGTCTTAATAGAACTGCATAGTTTATTGACGGCGGTTCGGGGTATATCTTGAAGAAAAGACCCAGGAACCAGATAGAAAGAGAGATAATCAAAGAAATGTTAATAAAAATAAAGCGTTTTTGGTCTCAAGGGTCCTCAAAACGTGCAACAACAAGAAAAATTTGAATTCAAATAAAATATTACATGCATGTATTTATACGGAATATGTGAAGATAAAAAGTATGTTCTAACGTCGCTCGTGTTTTTTATGACTACTGACTATGATGCCCTCTGAGAATACACACAGCTACATTTTTAACACTCATTATAAGTTGATTTCAATGCCAAGGACTTTACTTTGATTCGTTAACGTCGAAATTCTACTGCCAAAGTTATGTTCGATTGGGTAATCTATGAACAGGCTGGTAAAGGCAGGTATATTCATCTTACCTGCTGAAGTAAAAGATTACACGCCTGCCGTTAAGATATCAAAGTCTCGTCCGTTAATTACAGAAATTATGAACAAAGACATTTGATAAAAGATATCATTTGTGAACGATTTCTAACCTAATAAAAATAATGAAATAATTTTCTGACTGCTAGTTTTCGTATAACAAATAAATGGTTGTAGGAAATACATAGCATATTATTTGCAATTTCTTTGATATAAATGTTTGATATTCAACACAACTTTCCATTCCCTTAAATTGCGACGAAGCCTAACAAAGTGAACTGATTACCTAACAAACCAGAAAGATGCAAAATTTCGCAAACTTAGGTATGAAATCCGAATATCGCAATCAAATAAATTTTGTAGTCAATTTTCAATATAATTTACATACACATAAAGTATAATTTAAAAACAAATAAGCAATCAACATTAACAGCTGTTAAAAACTATATTGTTCTAACTTGTAACTAACTTTGTCAATAGACGAGTAAAATAGATTTAATTATTTTTTTTAATTATAAATTTAAAAAAAACATTTGTATTTATACTATTTTATTATCACTATTAAAAAGTATAGAAACAAAATGAAGACAGTTAACGCTTGTTTCGAACACATTGTATAGTCGACAGAAAAAATTATGATCAAAATTAAATTTTATATTTACAAACCAAAGAATTAAACGAATATATTTTTGTGTTTATCAGCAAATTAACTCAAACGATAACTTTTCTCCTTAAGGATGATCCAATCAAAAACAATTTGCGTTTGTATTTGAAATAAAAGGCCGTTTCTATAAATAACAAATCAAAACATCTTATTTAAAAAAATAACATTAAAAAATATGTAGTTTAAATATTATTTAAATAACTCTTAATGCACGAATTATAAAATGATATATTTAAATATAAACTAATCAAAGACTATTAATTCTGTAATTGTTAATGAAATATTTATAAATTATTAATCAATCAACTTACTAAATACAAGAATGCAAATACAAAACAATTTCGGTTTTTACTATTATCAATCATCATTAGTTAAATTTGTAAAAAATTACCAGAAAAAATAATTTCTTTGGAAATCAATCAAAATCTCTCATTTGCAAACTATTTTAAACTTAACGTCTGAAATAAAAAGTGATTTTGTTGAAGAAAATGTTTTTGATTTTATGAAAAATAATTCTACTTAAAAAAAGTTAAAACCCTTGCCATATTTAATTTTTATGAAAAGAAAATTAATAATTTAAATTATTCTTTTCAGAACTATTAAATTTTTTTTAAAATCTTCTATATCTCAGTTGAAACTATAAAATTATTCCCTTATTTTATCTTATAAAAAGTTTACTTCTTATTTATACGTATTCATTTTTTGACTCCCTTAAATTCGAATTCGATATACAGGCAACTCTCGCTATCCCGAACTCGAAGGGAAGTGTATAAAAATTCGAGATATCAAAAATTCGAGTTATCGAAAATCCTATAAAAAAGCTGTTTTGGTAAAAATAAATACAAGTATACTTACCCTACTTTATTTAAAATATCTATCCAAAATTTTTTGGTGAGTATTTCTATTTATTTCGGAATCAATTATATTTTCCAAATGCATGATTGCTTGAAATGTCGCTGTTTTTATTTCCGGCCACGATTCACTGAATGCAAGCATAGTTTTTATGGAAGATAGAGCCTCTTTCAAAGTTATCTTTAGAGGAGGTTCGTATTCTTTTTCTTTTTCCGAGAGCGATCTCTCATCAAAAGCTGCTATAGAGAATGTATTACATTTTTGTTTTGTCGCCATTATTCGCAGAGACAAATCAACACCACGACAATTGCGTATTTGCTAAAGTTTCTTCAAAATCCGTAGTTTTGAGAGGAAAACCAAATTTTGAGTTGTGTGGGAACTTCGAGTTATCGAAAATAAGGCAGGGAAACTTCGAATTAACGAGATAAAATTACATTAAGGGGGTCCGATACCCGAAATTCGCAAAAAAAGTCATTTTTTTTATATTTAAAAAATAATTTTCAAACTTATCTTAATAACTCACAAAAAACTGCTTCAAAAAATTCCTATTACTTTTTTAGGAATGTTTTAAAGAGTGTTCCTATAACATAGTTGTATCACTATATGTAAACTTTAAAAGCAAATATCTCTGTTCGTGGTTTTGAAATTTAATGAACACTAAAAATGCTAAGGCTTTTTTACTATTATACTTAAAATCATAATTTTTGTGTGTATAGCAAGATAAATATATTTTAAATAGATGTATGCATTCAGATTTCCTATTTTTACCATAATTTGTATTTTTAAACCACTTAAAATGGAATTTAATTTTTTTTCGTCAATTTTGTTTCCAAAATTTCTAATATATTTTATTTTTTTAAAGTGATGTATTTGAATCAAAATTTGAATGCATACATCTATTTACATATTATTCAAGATCTTAAATAAAAAAAATTGCTTCAAAATATTGAAAAACAAAAAAGGAGTAGGAATTTTAAAATTGTTAAAAAATTTACTAAAATTAATTTAAAAATAAATGTGCAATTTAAAAAAAAATTGAGCGTCTTAAAATGGTTTTTTATGCATATTTAGAAAGAGAAAAAAAATTGGATTGTACAAGTATAAAAATAAAAAAAAAAATGTCGAAGGTATCGGACCCCCTTAAATAAGTAATGAAGGTGCAGGGAAATCGATTTTTTTCGAGATATCGAAAAGTTCGAGTTATCGAAGTTCGAGTTATCGAGAGTCTACTGTATAAGAAATAAAACTAAAAACGTACTCCTAAAACTCACCAGCTTGCTTTTTCTTCTCCTTCCACTCCTCGGGATGTTTTAGTTTTCGTTCAAAAGAAGCCGTCGGAACGCTTACCACAAACCATGCCATCTCAAAACCGAACACAGAAAACAATTAAATTCCTCAATTCCGAACAAGCGAAAATTCCACTTTTCGCGCCGGAAAATTAAGAAAACTTCTCTGCCAAACGTTAACCTCCGCTGTTTCCGGAACCACTGAAGCTCCGCCTGGAAGCAGAAAAGCTACGAGCTCAGCCTCCACGGAAGATTTCTTAAGTTTAAGAATTCGCTTTTCTGCTTCCTCTCTTTAGAATATTATCTCTTCGATGATGATTTAATATCGGGTTTATCATCGCGTGGTGTGGCAACAACATGAAAGCGGGTTGCTGCCACGGCGAAGTTTGTCGCCGTTTCTGTTGATGCAAATGACGTGAAGGTTTAGTGTGATTTCGTTGAGACGATTGTAACCTTCTTCCACTAAAATAATTACACTGGGTTACCAGAATAATGCAACTTTAAAAATAAGTTGGTTAATTATAACGATCATTCAAAGAACTATTGACATATCAGAAATAAATATAAATTAACAGTTCAGTTTAATAGATTATTTTGGTAAACAAACATTACACTTTTACACAAGAAGCAAATGCTCTTAAAAAAATGTAAATTAACTATATATAATATTATAAAATATGTATTTTATCCACGACCTATATTGAGATTAAAGTAAGACAGGGTAACAAGCAAGTCTGTATAAACACAAACACGTGGCTTCTGTAATTGGTAAATAACAAAGCACATGAAAACCACAAAAAATTATTTTATAAAAATATTATTTTAATAAAGTTAATATTTTTAGCCTAAAATTAATAACTAAAGTTAAAGAATTTTATAATTTTAAAGAAATTTTTTTTAAAAAATAAAATCCTCCGAATTATTTTCTTTTACCAGCTAATGCTATGCTACTTACTAACTAATGCTTCTTTTACTAACTAATATATGTAACTAGTAGATACCATCTCAAAATTGTCAATTAATAAATAATTTATTTCTACCAAACGAAAGGATGAAATTATCACATAATTTATTTCAAAATAGTATATAATATTTATTTTTAAATATAAATATGTTAACAAAAATATTAATGAAAACACAATAATATAAAAAAAAAATGTAAATATTAAGAAATATTAAAATTTTTCGAACAATTTGTATTAATGATAACTTGAAATCCAACCTCATAATAACAACATTGCACGATTCAGTGGCGCTGTAATTTACATTTAATTATTGTATATGAAACGATGCTTTTAATAGAAACATATATAATAGTAAACAATTATAGTATAATTCCCTAAATAATATACAACTCTATCATTAAGTAACGTATCAAAAAAATTATACATTCAAATCCAACCACAGTCGTTTAGTTTTAGCAAATGAACTGCAACTAGCGAGAACTCTGCAATTTCTATTAATCTAGTATCCATCATAAATAGAAGATTTTTAAACATCGACCGAAAATATAACCAAATCATGCAGCTTTAGCAATGAAGATTCTGCGTTTTAATACTAACCTATGACATTTTCAGAGGGCACACAATTTTGCCCAGGCTTTGGTATTGGACTCATGTCCGGAAGGAGGATAGGGCTTCATTCTGCATGTGTGTAGCTATCTGGAAATCGGTGATTTACCAGATTTGTTCACGAAACATAATCCGCCTTGTGTAGAGGACTGGTGCACGTTAAATCCTTAAATCAGTCGTGGTCGAAGCGTTCTTACACCATTCATGTTGGGATTGGGGAAGTGCCAGCTTAAATGTTCTCCTCGACATTTGACCATGGATCAAAACGACGAGCAATGTTCCCAGGTCTTTCCTAGATCCCGAACTGCCGCCAATTTTCCATTGTGAAGCTCCAGTGCGACACAATTGCAACCAACATTATTCACATTTCAGAATAAACATTGCTGTAGATATCATACGCTCACTGAAGTTTAATAGTCTTAATAGTAAATGGGAAATCTTTAAATGCTTCTTGAAATAGGTAATGAAATGGATCTTTCACCATTACAAGCGGATGCATCAAAATGTGAAGTCCATAAATTACGAGATAAGTTATTGTCGTGATTGAAAATTACACGTTCTCACTGTTTTATTTCGAAAATTTTAATGGCTAAAACTTTTCTTAACAATTTTAATAGAAAATAAAAGATTTTATTGTTTTCTACGCTTAGTAATTGTTGAGACAGAAAGTCATAAAGGAAATAGTAGTCACCAGTTGTTGGGCAATGACCATTGTTTGGATGTATCACAATTAGCTGTATTGGCATAATAAAGGATATTAAAATTAACATTAATTTTTTTTCCAACTACTTCAATTATGTTTTGAACAAGTCGCTTAGATTCGGTAGCAACAAATAAAGTAGCTTAAGCATAGAAAAAAGAATGACGTATTATGTCTAATTAAACAACCAAACACTGACCATCGCCCAATAATATGTGACCAACAAGTATATTTTCCACTGGCAAAATTTACTGTTTTCGAAGAGACACTTCCTTTAATTATTTTTTACGTTTAAATTATAACTTTTAAAAAAATCTCAATGGTTCCTTCATTTTTAGACATTACAATATGACTTTTGATATGATTTAACTAATTCATAGTTTAAAAAGCATCATTAAATAAAATGGCACATTGAACGTAGACTTCAATGAAATTTCTAATATAAATCTATTATTTAACCACGCACACACACAAAATAAATATAAAATATTAAATTATCAATCATTACAAAAGTACATGCTTGAGAAATTTCGCAGAACTTTTTGAGCAATATATTTAAACAACACAAAACAGATTCCATTTTAAGTGTTTAAATTGTTTTAAAATTAATTACTATTTATAACGCATTATGGATAAAATTATGACCATATTTCTCCTTATAAGTACATCAGTGCATTCCTCAAATATTGTCAATACACATAATGTATGGAAATCAATTACACTTACGGAACTGTGTACCTTTGCACATTCTTTTTTACGACAAGAATCGATTCGAAGAATCGATTACAAAACTCGACAGAACTTTAATTAAAGTATTCCATTTATATCCGGTCTTTTCTATTCGAGCACTTATTGTTGTGCGATTTCGACGAAAAATATACAAGAATCAAAATTTTGAAATAGAATGAAAAATCACTTGGAGTATTTTGAAAAATACGTAAAAGAGAAGAATAGGAAATGCTCATTGTGAAAGTTGAAAATAGAAAAAACATTTCAAAATAATAAGTCGATGACTGTTGAGAAGAACAAATTTGACATTTGAAAATGATACAATGAAATTTAAGTTATATTAGGAAATATATGAATAATTAAATATTAGAAAATATAACTAATTTATTTGATATTTAAAAAATGAACTTAGGCCAATTTATTCAAGCGTGTAAAATGTGAGTGTCCATCTGCAATTTCTAATAATGTTACTATTTATTTTTTATTTTATGATTTACATAATAAAAAATTAGAAAACAAAATTACAATTGTGTCTCAATGTGTCTGTTCCAATTTTAACTCTCTAACAGTGGTTCGCTGTAGTCCGTGGACTACTGCAGATGGTCCACGAAAAGGTCTAAAGCAGTTGTTCTCAACAACTGGTCCCCTAGACGGTCAAAAGAGGTCCGTAGAGCTTTATGACAAATTCAAATTTTTTTTTTTATTTTTTTAAAAAAACAAGTGATGTCTGAAGTATTTCCCTTTAGTAACCATATCTACATTGAAAAATTTATTTTCTATAAAAGAAACAAAAATGTTTCCCCATTTAAATTCTTTCATACGTTTGCTTGAATTATCAATGGATTCAAAAATGAGTTCAATGTATTTTGTGAGAAAAGTCTCTCTCTCTCTCTCTCTCTCTTTCTCTCTCTCTCTCTCTCTCTATCTATCTATCTATCTATCTATCTATCTATCTATCTATCTATCTATCTATCTATCTATCTATCTATCTCTATCTCTATCTCTATCTCTCTCTTTCTCTCTCTTTCGAATGTCACCATAGTCAGTGTATTGATATACTTTATAAATGAAAAGTCTGTGTTTGAAAAGAAAATATGCAAACGGAATCCTTCAATTCGCAGCTTGCAAGCAGTGTTCCTTGGTGAAAAAATGGCAAATTCAAATATTTTATTGATATTATAAGTACGAAAAATGCACACATTTTCAATATTGAATAACATAATATCGAAATAATTCCAAATTGAAATTTGAAGTCTCAAGTTAAAAGCTTATTTTTTAATCAATAAATTTATTTACGAAATAAATACGTCCATTTTATATTTACTACCTAAATTACATTCAGTAAGTGCCTGAGAATACTAACGCGATTAGGCTACGTTACACGGGCACGCTACATACTTTGAAAATATTTTTTTATAAAATGTTCCTTTAAGCAATCTTTCTAAAAAATCTAAAATCATTTAAAAATAAATAAATGGAATTTTGCAATATCGAGCCTCAGCTGCATATTTTGAAGATGAATAGAACTTGTATATAAATTTACAGTCTGGTACAGGAATTAGGTGTTGTATAATTTACAGACAGACACTTATTTTACTATTACAGTAAATTAATTCGCACAACGAAATCAATTGACCCATATCCTTCTCCCACAAAAATTTATAAATACCTCTCTAAATTACGCATTTGCTTCCTTGCATAATATTATCATAGTAGATCGAATATCTCTCCTCCATCCTGATAAACAAAAATGTCTTCTATTTTGAGGCGTCTTTCCATTCAACAGTGAAGGAGCTTTCGAGAACAATATCGGCTAATAAAACTCTTTTGTCTCTCAAGTGTTTGCTTACTACAATCGTTCAAAGGTCGAGATACCAAGACGGGAATATGTTCGTAGACAAACACTTATGAGAACTTAACGAACTTGATACTCTATTTGGCAGTTATTTAAATATTGAAAGGTGCAAAAATCATATTTTCTTTACTTGTAGAAAGCGGAACATTCCAGAATGACGTGTGTGACATTCAGACAAAACAATTCTGCCCATTTGTAATTATTTTGAATTTTAAACAACTGTAACTTCGGAAACAACAAATTAATATATATCGCTGATGTTTTGAGATATAATTAATTTCATTGGAAATGTGTTGCCTTGAATGTGTTGCATGAATACATATATATATATATATAAATTTTTAATTTTACGTCATTTGTGTGACCCATTTGCTTGTAAATGGGTCACACACGTCAAATAAAATTAAACTTGGATATATCTGTAATCGTAAAGGTAACAAATTTTCAATGATATTAGTAATATCTAAATACATCAATGACGTCAACAGGTCGAAAGAACAGTGCAAAACAAACAAAATGGTATTAAAAAGTATGAACTTATGAAAAGTACATAGATATATAAAGCTTACTGACGACTCAATAAAAAACAGGCCTATCTGATACAAAATATCGTTCAAAATATTCACGAAGTAAACATTATGGAAAGTGGGGGACTGCACACAAAAAAATAACGTTATTCGGGCATTTTTCACCGTAGGACTAAACTTACGAGTAATATACCATTTTGCAGAGAATTAAGTTTTCTACTCATCAATATGCGAAAAGAGGACTTTCTTTATATTAAAATGCTCACCAACTTTAATATTTTCAGTGGCACACATTAAAAAATCCTAAATTTAATCACACTAAAAAATTATAAATTTAAATTTAAATTAATTTTAATTTGTCCGAGCAGAAAACATTTAATATATAAAAAAAATTAACAGAAGCTTAGATAAGCAATATTAAATCACACTGGTCATTTTTGAGAAAGTACTATTTTTTTTAAAATTTGAGTAAAAAACGAGTAAGTTCAGGTACTCATTTTTAAGAACCTTTTTTTACCGAAATCTTCTCACGGTGTACTCAATGTTCTTAGAGTGAATCTTAGTGTAATTCCGTTCTTTAGTTTTAGATACTGATGCATTGTAAAAAAAAAGTAACTTAAAAATGAGTACCTGAACCTATTCATTTTTATTTGAGTACAATTGCATCGTAACAACGAAGTCAAATTTAAACAACTGTACTTTCGCAAAAATGAGAAGTATGATTTAATATTGCTCATCTAAGCTTTTGTTCAAGCCATCTTAACAAAACGACCTGACCAACTTAAAATAGTTGTTCAGAAGATGGTGTTCCACATTATTTGATGTCGATTGCTTAAATGGAAACTGAGTTATTACAACTCAATTATCTTACTTCACATTCTTTTGGTACAGCTTTTAAACAAGTCTTCTGTTTATAACTTCATCACGTCGGCCTGGTAGTACAACGGATTAGGAACTAGACTGCGGCGCCCTAGGATCTGGGTTCGATTCCCGGTAAGTCTTGGTTGTAATTGTTGATATTTATTTATAGTGATTTATGAAGGCAACCTATGCAGGCTAGAATCTGCTCTTTTTATTCATTGTGCTTATATTTGAACAAATGTCTTTTTCCAAATTGAAACTTATGTATTCAGAGCCATGATAAGAAACGAATGTCATCAAAAATGAGTACATTTTACTAACTTTTGAGTACCTATTTTGAACAGTGTGACCCTAAAATGTTTGGCCGCCCTGTAGATACACCGGAAATAGCTCCAATGCATATTCCCTTATTGAATTTCACTTTCCTGTCCTGAAGGCCTCGCGTCGGATGTTGATCCCAGGAAGATGCAGCCATCCCTCTGACCTTGGATTCGGGGGTTGCAGGGTCGTTGCTCAATCTTCGGATTTCTCGCGTTCATTTGTCATAAAAGGGTTGAGACCCTGCGGTTTACGCAAGCGCTCATTCATTAGAGCAGCATTGGAGAACCTCTCAGTTGGCTTCGGAGTTGACGCCCAACCTCTCAGCGGGCGTGAGAGAAAAAAACCTTTGCTGGAGTCGGCTGCTCAGGTCGGCGGATCTCGTTGCATAGGAGGGAGTATGTTCGTTAACGGGAACCGATGAATATAAATGCTGAAAATGAAGGTGAATGATTGTGGGTGGGAGGTATACGGTGTTTGCTTACTCCATAGACGGATAGGTAATGTACCAGGTACGGCTTAACTCTGCGGACTCGAGCGGTAACCAAAATAACGACCTGTTCTCGTGTTACCCGTTCTTCAAATTGAAAGAGAACTGCATGTTCTTGAGCAAAAAAACATTCTTCCGTTTACTTCTTATTTATATAACTCCATTTAAAATTATGACTTGGGTATCAACAGATCTTATAAACCCTTTGCACTCCCATGTTAATGTAACGAATAACATTAGTTAAATGTACAAATTAACATTTATTAGTTAAAGCAAGTTTCCGATACCGATTAGGTATCCGACGAAGAAGAACGAAACTCGCAACGTACCGGTTAGAAGTTCGCTGCACTTACAAGACGAGTTTCCAACGCACAACCCTCCGATTATTAGCTCAGAACACTGTCGCCTGTGGAACCGTGGGCTGACTTTTCGGGTGTAAAAAGTGGACTGTTATTGCGGCCTGTTTATGTATTAATAAAATGTGCATTCTGTTTTCTGTATGATATAATATCTTTTGGGGTATCATATATTTGTGTAACTAATAATTATAATTAATTTTATTTATTTTGTATGAACAAGTAAAACATTTCAGGTGTTTTGATAAGTGAAATCCGTCATTTCGAAATATTCATTAAATGTAGCAGGCGTCCTTTTACTTTGCAAGAAAATATTTCCAAATTTTATTTTGCGATTTTTAAAAAAATTCAATAAAAAATTTTTTATAAGATTTTAAGTGTTTAAATGTATAATTGATAAAATAAATTTACCTATTTTTTTAATTAATAGAAATTACATATTTAAAGATACTTAAATACTTAGGAATTCAAATAGAACGCACCTATGGTTAAAAATACATTGTTGCAGTTAAACATTTTAAAACCCACATAGTGTTATACATTTCTGAAACAATTTGTTCACATATTATATTTTCCATTGTTAACTATAATCTAACAATGGAACTTAATACATTATTATATTTTATTGTTGCTGTAAAACTAAATTTGCCTTTTTTATGTCGTTTGAAATCTCTCTGCTAGTCTGAGCGATTGAACTGCGTTTAAATCTGTTGATTTGCTATTGAATTTATTTAATATTGGATAATTGTACAATGTCCTGTGGCTTATTCACGTGGTGCTACAAGCACTTGTAAGTATTCACATTTTCCCAATACATTTTAAATGAAATAATATTTAATCTTTTATTTGATTTTGATAGTTGAAAGAATTTAAAGATTTGTAATGGTATTATTGGTCAATGTCAATGAACAACACTTTTTATTGTGTAATAAAATTTAGTATACCTTTCCAGATGTTTTTTAAGAACCCAAAATTTACAATTCTTATTTTTCCAGGTGGCCTCCAAAGCGTCGCGAAATCAAGCATCGTGAGGAGGTTTACGGGCGCTATGTCCGGGCCTATGAAGGCTTTTTGAAGTCACAGGATTTGAAGAGATGGGTCGCGGACACCGTCCGCCGGCAAGAACGCGCCATTGGCCCATTTCGTACGGCAAAGATCCGCCGTGCGTTGTCGATCTAAAGAGATCGATGGTGGCATAACATCGCCCCACCAAATATATAGAGGTGGTCCTAACATCTGACCACCCGGTGGCTTTAACATCTAAGCCACCAAAGGGGGGCGAAGATAGGCTGTCCTCCTAGTGGGGCCCCCGGGCAACGGTCTCCGATATGGAACCGGCAAACTAGGCCTATCGCAATTGACCGATTGGATTTTAAATGGATATGGATTCTGAAGGAAGAATCCACTCAAAGGCGTAAACTTACAGATATGACCGGGTTAAAATAACAATAATAAAAAAAAGCATCCACACAGTAAGGAGAACCAATAAATCAAGAAAATGACCCTACAGTCATACATATCAGAAAGTGAAAAGTCATGTTCTCGACCCTTTCTTAGGAGAGATAAATTACATAAAATTAACTTAATAACCGGCGATTTAAGCCAGGTTGCAGTACTAGTTAGACAAGCCCATCTTACGATTTCTAATATTCGCAAATAGTATACACAGTATTTCTTGAGAGTTATTAATGTAGAAGAATCCGTAAATTATTAAAAATACATTAGTGGAGGTTGTTTGGCTGATAGGGTGCTTGGCCCTCACCTTTTAAAAAAACATCTAGGTTTAATATTATATGAGGCCGTTGCCAATTATACCTATCACCCACACAAGAGTATGGAGGCTATGTATTTATTTTTTCAGATGCGGCTGTAAATGCTCTAAAGGCCTAGAGGCCGAGTAAATGCCTAAGTCGGTAATAAAATAAAAATAAAGTAACCCTTATCTGGGACATATTAACCCATTCGTACTGTAAAATGTATTTTATTCTAGCTATTAGGCTTCGCGAGAGACAAGAGATCCACGGACCACTTCAGACCCTTTCATGGACCACGGGTTGGGAACTACTGCTACATATGGTTATATTTGTTTTACTGTATCGTAAAATGTTTGTACAAAAGGTAGTTTATAATTTTCTTACATTAAAAAAAATTTGAAGTCAACTAGTTTAAGAATTTAAAATATATAAGCAGGTTATTTGATTTAAACAACATGTTAGTTTCTCTAAAAAAGAATATTGACAATCAAAATTATGCTTTTTTTTTATTATTAAAAAAACTTTGAATGAATTTTGAGTAGTAGAGCTTTTGAAATAAATAGGTGAAAGTTAAATAAGACTGTCTGTTAAAGGAAGTCTGATAAAACAAACTAAAAATATGAATACGAGCCTGTTAAAACATAAAATGTAAATAATGCATGGCCATAGGATGTAGTTAAGTGTAAATTAAGTTAGTTTATTGCATATGTTAAATTAAGCTAAATCGGCGTAGTGCTTATATCCAATAAATTGTTCCACATATATGCAGTTCAGTAAACCCAGTCAAAAGGAAGTTAAGACTAAATGTTAAATTAAATGTATTACAACAAATGTGAGATGTTAAACGATTGTCTTCCGCGTTAGGCTCATTCTACAAGTACGAGTAAAACGCGCGTGAGAATTTTCAGATGGCTCTGTGATTCGAGCATACGATCCACGTGGTTTGCATTCTCGAATCACAGAGCCACCTGAAAATGATCACACGCGTTTTACTCGTTCGTGTGGAATGGGCCTTAGAGAAAGCGGCACGTGCTATATGATCTGGTTCATTACATGTTGAGAGCGTGGATTCGAATTCCGCTAACCGCTTCTTGTATATGTTTCAAATTAAATAAGAATTTTCTAAAAAAAATATTCAAATTAATCCTTGGAAAGATACTATTTGATTACAAACCCGCCAAAAGACTATTAATAATTTCATTTAAATGCGCATGAACCACCATTTCGCTTATTATATTTCTTATATATTATATACCTTCTCGTAAATATTTGAAAATAAATATTTTTTTAAGTAAAGATAAGAATTGTTTTTTAAAGATTTTTTTAAAAAGAATTTTTATTTATTAAATATTTTAAGTAACTGTTTTTAAAAAGCTTTCAACAAATTTAACCAACTAACAATATTTTTGTATTTTTCATTATTAAAAATTAAAATTATTAATGGTAAAAATATTTTCCCAAAGTTTGGGAATCGAACCCACGATCACCTTTCCATTGAAACAGATTTCTAGAACATGCCATCCCTCTCTCTCGTACATTCAACAGCTTTTTACTCAATAACACCAACTTAAACCTATGCTACACTTTTCTGGTTTGGTTTTGGTTTTGTTTTGTTAATTAACGTCGCACTAGAGCTGCACAGTGGGCTATTGGCGACGGGTCGGGGTCAATCTCGAAGGAGAGACCCGGGAACACATACACATTCACACACACATTCATACATGCACCTCGTTATTTTAGAACCATAGTCAGATGACGAGGAAACACCTGAACTGGCACCCAACGCCTTCAATAGACGTCGGGACTTTGCACCCCGATCAGATGTATCGTGCACCAGTCCCGTATACACGCCAGTATAATTTGTTGGATATTCTGGACGACTTTCTAGCATTTTTGTAGCGAAGCTGGCAACCCTCCGATCGCAAGATCACTACTTTTTTACTTTTCTATGTCAACTCCATTTCACGGATTCGAACCACCAATCCTCTGATTAGTAGCTGAACGCCTTACCAACTGAGCAACTGAGGCTCATACTTTTCTGGAGTTTCCCCGTTACTTCTTTTGATCCGCTGCAACCAGACGCCCGCAGGAGAGACATTGGGCTCACACCAATCGTTACTGGGGCTCGTGCCACTGACGCGACGTGTCGATCCACTATATTAACTTCATCCACGGCCATCCTGCCAATGCTTAGGAAAGTTACTGATAGAAGTTTCACTTCAACTTTACGCTTATGTGGGTTGGGTTGGTTTGGTTTGGTTTGGTTTGGTTTGGTTAATTAACGTCGCACTAGAGCTGCACAGTGGGCTATTAGCGACGGTTCGGGGCCTATCTCGGAGGAAAGACCCGGGAACGATGCATCGTATTTCTGAACCATGGTCAGATGACGAGGACAACACCTGAGCTAGCACCCAACGCCTTCAATAGACGTCGGGACTTTGGACCCCGATCAAATGTATCGTGCACAAGTCCCGTATACACGCCGTTATTTTTTGATGTTCTGGACGACATTCTAGTATTTTGGTAGCGAAGTTGGCAACCCTCCGATCGCAATAACACTACTTTTTACTATTCTTTAGTCTCGTCCATCACAAGGTTTTGAACCGGGGACCCTTGGATTCCCAGCTGACGCCTAAACCACTCGGCTATGTGGGTTGGGAAACTATGAACCGATAATTTAGAAGACAGTTATTGAAGTCTGAAAAGCTAAGAAGGTTTCGGTATTCATCGACTCGTACAAGGAAGACACTCGGCTATGTGGGTTGGGAAACTATGAACCGATAATTTAGAAGACAGTTATTGAAGTCTGAAAAACTAAGAAGGTTTCGGTATTCATCGACTCGTACATTTCAAAACATGTAAAAAAAAATCAAAATAAGCGAAACCAAAACTCCCAATGTCAGCAGAACATCCGTCCGTGAACTTTGAAAAAGACGACGACCGTTCATTTAAAAGAGAAAAGAGACAGCAAGATTCCAGCACAGAAGACGAAGGCCAAGAATGAGTGAGAGCTACGGTTACCGTGACGTCTCGATGACGAGTACAGAATTTAAATTTCCATTCGGAATATTCGGATGGTTATTGAATCGTGTCTGCTTTCACAATGGCGACATCCATCTTGAAGAGAATCCGAAGAAGACGAGGTTTTTTTTCGGAGAATTCGCGTTCGCTTTTTGTTTCCTTCTTATCGATTGTCATATTTTGTTCTTTGTTCTCGTGTATTTATATTAGAGATATTAGCTATCTTCAAACGCCGTTTCGTTATTCTTATTTATATTTTTTAGGAGTGAAAATGAACATAATAGTCATTGAAAAAATGTATTAGTATTTGGAATATTGCGATTTAAATCAGTGGAGTACTTGTTTTCAGGTAAGAAAATAAAATGCAGGTTCATATACATTTTCAATTAAATAAACTAATGGTTGGTTGATGGAATTAACGTCGTAATAGAGCTCAACAATACATTGTTGGTGACAGTCTTGCATCTAACAAGAAGGATAGACCATTGACCTCTACACGGCAACAAACGAAACTAGCAATCCTCCGATTACGAATTCGTTGCACTCGCAAGACGAGATTCGAACCACTACAATCCGATTATAAGCTCGGTACTCTTCCGACCAACCACCGCGGAATATTCTAAAACGTTGAGTGTTTTAAAAATTGTAATGTGTATATAAAAAAAACGAGAAAAAAAATCTGGTAGGTAAATCAAAATTTTTAATTATCGATTATTGGCAATGCTATATGCAAATGCAATAAAATCTTGACATTGTTTTGTTGACAGAAAAAATTTAGATTTTTTTTATTACCGCAATTAAGCCTACTTGTAGCGAATTAATATGTTTTATATCTTGCAAAACAGAAGACTTCATTTATACGAAAAAATAGTTTATTCAGTATTAAGTCATACTTGACTAGCACACATTAGAAATCGAATAGCTTATATTTTAAACAAGTCGCTTAGCTTGGGTGGCAACAAACGAAGTAGTTAAACTATAGCAAACAAAAAAAATTCTGTGTAAACATCCAAACAAAGCATCGACCAACAATATATACCCACCATGCATATTCCCTATGAAAGTACAAATATTTTTTTATTGAAGTCATCAAATGTACGGAGTAAAATTTCACTAGAAATCTTTCGATCCCTAAAATTTTTCGCATACGTTAATGAAGTTAAATACCATAACACGTTAAGTTACACTAAATACGTCAATGTCAATTCAGTAAAAATAGTTTCTACAAAGTTGTGTACCAAGCAATCCGTCACTGTCCAGGATGGCCGAGTGGTGATGGCATCAGACTCATGACACCTGGCGTCTCGAACCTGCGGGCGGCTGGTTGCAGCGGATCAAGAGAAGCAATTTGGAAACATCATTAAAAAAAGTAGCAAGAGTAGTAAAATGTGAACCGTATGGTGAGAGGGGCGGCAGGTGCTAGCAATCTGATTCACTGGAGCAGTGGTCGTGGGTTCGACTCCCACTCCTGGGCAAAAGTATTTTTTAATCAAACATTTATTAAATTTTGATCATTTAAAAATTCAATACAGTGAATGTTTCAATTTAAAATTAAATGATGCAATATATCTTTCTTTTCTGGCATTCAAATAATTGGAAGTATAGTAATTTGGACTTTGTTACCGTTTTGCATTATTTATTGCAATATTATGAAATTATAAATTGCATTATTTATGAATTTTTTTTTTTTTTTACAAATTGGTATTAGATAGATACAGGTTTTAACTAAATTTTAACTCTATATTAGTATTACTTTAAGAGATATTTTTCCTCTCTTTTGGGTCTATCAGTTTATGCAACAGTATGATGCAGTGGCGTAGCCAGGATTGTCCGAAGGGGGGGGGGTCCATAAATTATTTTTGGTCCCACCAAAACCAAATATTTTTTTTTTATTAATAACTGATTTGAAATTTTTTTAACTAATAATTTTAATTAAATTTAATTAATAATTTGAATAAAATTTAGTTAATAATTTGAATAAAAGTTAATTAATAATTTTAAATTATTAATTTTAATTAATAATTTTTAATTAATAATTTTTAATTAATAATTTTTAATTAATAATTTTTAATTAATAATTTTAATTAATAATTTTTAATTAATAATTTTTAATTAATAATTTTTAATTAATAATTTTTAATTAATAATTTTTAATTAATAATTTTTAATTAATAATTTTAAATTAGCAATTTTAATTGATAATATTTAATTAGTAATTTTAATTAATCATAATAATTTTTAAGTAGTAATTTTAAATTAGTAAATTTAAATTATGATATTTTTTAATTTAAGCAGTAGTTTTAAATTAAAATTATAATTAATAATTTTAATTGATTAAATATTATTTATAAATTATAATTAAGAAGTAAATTAAAAGCTTAAAACACGTAGGTAGTGCCGTCACAAAAAAAATTTGGAGGGAAGGGGGGTTGAGACAAGAAATGTCCCAACTTAACGATTCGAAATTCCCAACTTAACGGCGTCGGGTACGGATACCAGCTCGGGTGTTATTCTCGTTATCTGACCATGATTAAAAAATACGAGGCATTATTCCCAGATCTTTTCTTCGAGATAGACCCGAACCAACGTTGTGGCACGCAACATTTGTTGCACGTATGTTCCAGTGCAGTGTCCGTTCTAAGTGCGATGTTAATTAACCAAACTTAACGATTGGAAATTTTGAACACAACAGTGCTAAAAATTCCTAGTTCCAACTTATCAACTTTTTATAGGATAATTTTATTGTGGAAGTAATAGGGGGGGGGGGGGGGGTATAACAAATACAGCCATGTTCTGAAAATGTAACATGATCTGTAAATAGTGGGAGTGAAAGGGACTCGGCAGTTGTGTCAACCCAACAGCCATTGCCAATTTAACATAAAACATAAAATAATATTCAAAAATAAAAAAGTATCTACATACCAATATGACCATGTTTATCAAGTAGTAATTAAATTATAATTTTTTTTAATTAATAACCATTTTAATTCTAAATAAATCAATGCAGGAAAACAGGAATTTAAATTATTATAAATAAATTCAATAAACTTAGAAGTATTCAAAGAGAGAATCCTCTAAAGTTAATGTTAAAACGAAACACATATCACATAAAATTAGGTAAAGAAAATAGGTACTGAAAGATGCGTCCTCCGCGCATAAGATTTTTTGTAGCAATCGTATCGAAGTCCGAGAAATTTTTTTAACCGAGGGGTGATTTAAATAAAAGAACCCATCGAAAGTTCTGAAAGTTTCTATTTAAAACTGGTAAAAACTAAAAAAAAAAAATATTTATAGAAAAACACACAGGAAACGCACAGCGTCAACATTACACAATTTTGTGATTGGTTAATCACAAAACAAAACAAAATAAAAAAAAATCCTAGACACGAGACTATAAATTTATATGGGACTGACGCGCCAGTCCCATATATTCGAAGCGCCATGGCGCTTCGAATATTAGCTGAAAGAAATTTTACATTGTGGAAGGCAAAACCAATAGGGTTATATGAAACAAAAGTGATTTTCGAATAAAAAGGAAAGGATTTTGATTTAGACAATCGCACCTAACACAATTAAAAGAGAAGTTATTTTAATAAAAAGAACACTGTGTGACGTTTGCATAAAGTGCAACGCCATATACTTTAAAATTCTTTAAATGATAATCTGAACGTTAAAACATATAATATAACTTTGACAATAACGAACAACAGAATGAGCAGATGCGACCATTTTTTAGTCGCCTGCTGGAAATCTGAAAACATTGCTCCTTAATTTAAACAATTTATTATATATTTAAAATGTGGGATTTTTTTTTAAGGAAACGATGCCACGGTTAAAATTTTTTTTTCGCTTGACGCAATAAAAAATACAATGAAATTTATAAAACAGTTCCGCCACTGGCGTTGTCTCGGCTACAGACTACATTAGTCAACTAACTGCACCTGGAGCCTTAGCGTCATATCGGTCGAAAGTGTGCAGTGAACTCTGAAACCAAACACACGAATTTAAGTTTAATTTTACAATTTGGACAATTTCTAATTTTTCCTAATAACCTTGGTGTTTTTGCTTTAATTGCTTTGTTAAAAATATTAATTTTCTTCAGATATAAATTTTCCCAACTCGGGTATTTTTAAACCTTGAAATTCCCAACTTTTAGGGTTTCCAAATTATTGGGGGGGGGTCGGACTCCCCCCCAAACCTCCACGGCGCGACGTGCCTGCACGTAGGGGATGAATGAGTCAGGGAAAATACCTTACTTCAAAGCAAGCAATTTCTGGATTGATGCACTGTGAATTCCGACACAACTGCCGCCCCATTTCAAGTGTTAAGAAAAGTATCATGTACAAACAAGCAAGACAATCATACAGACCTACTACCCACCCCATACCCCATCGCCCCCCCCCCCCCCCCCCCACAAAAAGTCGAATTTTCTGTCTTCAAGGATGTTTCACCATTGTTCTCCTTAAAATTATCCCTTCAGGGGACAGAAGGGAAAGGAGCAGGAGATACATGTGGGGTAGATCATTAAATGCGACGTGTGTTTTCTCTATAGAAATCAGAAAAAAAAATCTCAGTTTTTTTTTTTGTTTTTTTTTGCATTTGTTATTTTTCAAAAAAAAAAAAAAAAAACTTGGCTATGGGGGGGTTCTAACCCAAAGTAACCCAATGCTGGCAACGCCACTGGTATGATGCAGCTTTACTTAAGCGCTGCGATCGGTTCACATTTGCCTACCCGAATATTCAATTACTAAAAATAACTGAAAATTAAAACAATGGATCTATCTGATTGTTAAAAAACTAGACAGCTCAAGTTACAGTCAAACCGTACATAATGGCTGACTTGCGGTTGCATTGGATTCATTACGGCTGGAGAATCTGTCCTGGCACCCAACGCCTTCAATAGACGTCGGGACTTTAGACCCCGATCAGATTTATCGTGCACCAGTCCCGTATACACGCCGATAATTTTTGGGGATGTTTTGGACGACATTCTAGTATTTTGGTATCGAAGTTGGCAACCCTCCGATCGCAATATCACTACTTTTTTTACTATTCTTTAGTCTAGTCTTCGCACAGGTTCGAACCGTGAATCCTTTGATTCACAGCCGACACCTTTATCTACTGGGCCCCCACACAGAATAAGAGTTAAATATCCTAAAGCGTTACGTATCACTAAATACGTTACACATCAATGTCAATTCAGTAAAAATAGTTTCTACAAAGTTGTGTACCAAACAATCCTTCACTGTCCAGGATGGCCGAGTGGTGATGGCATCAGACTCATGACACCTGGCGTCTCGAACCTACGGGCGGCTGGTTGCAGCGGATCAAGAGAAGCAATTTGGAAACATCGTTAAAAAAAGTAGCAAGAGTAGTAAAATGTGAACCGTATGGTGCAAGGGGCGGCAGGTGCTAGCAATCTGATTCACTGGAGCGGTGATCGTGGGTTCGACTCCCACTCCTGGGCAAAATTATTTTTTAATCAAACATTTATCAAATTTTGATCATTTAAAAATTAAGTACAGTGAATGTTTCAATTTAAAATTAAATTATGCAATATATCTTTCTTTTCCGGCATTCAAATAATAGGAAGTATAGTAAGTTGGACTTTTTACCGTTTTCTTTGGTGTTTTTTCTATTGTAATGAAGTGTGTGCGAAAACTATGATATAATTTTGTGTATCATACATACAATTATTAATCCATATTATGTCAAAATATATTATCCATATTATGGACAAAAGCGATTCAAAGAATGATTAAAATTCCTTGTAAGTAATTTAAAAACAAAAAGCAGACATTAAAAAAGAAAAAACCGACTTCTAGAAAACATGAATTAAAAGACAAATATTTTTTAATTTTTAAAACAAGTGATAAAAATTTATGTATTAAAAGCTATTTTTTTTTAATTAGTATAAATTATTGAAATCAGAGCCATACGGACGTTAAAAAAAATTATTACATGCATATTATTAGAAATAAGTTACACCGGCTGATGTATCCAGGATGGCCGAGTGGTTATGGCATCAGACTCAAGCCACTCGAGGCTCTCTCAATTGCTGAGTGTTGACCCCACTTCTGGTAAAACAAAACAAGGGTTAAATTCCCTACTGTAAATCTTTCTTTCTCTCTGTTAGCATGTAGTAAGTGTCGTTTGCATGCGGACACCTCAAACCTCCGGGCGGAGACACCCGTGATTGAGAGGGCACTGAGTGCTGGACATCTGATTCACTGCAACTGTGATCGAGGGTTCGAATCCCTCTCCTGGAGATTAATTTTTATTCTAATAAAATCATAATAGATCAGTAATAATCACCAGTATTGCCGGATTCATGGACGTAACATTGGTTTAATCTTTGAACAGCACAGTGGGTGGTTATAGAAAGATACCAATTTAATTAGGAAAAGTTTTTACAAATAAAAAAATAGTTTTATTTTTAGAGCAGTGGAATCAAATTCTAGACTTAAGTGTGCCGTTTAGTTTCTACACTAGAATGATCACTTTGGGGGAAATTTTCAAAAGGAACAAAAAAATAATTAATTAGATTATTTATGAAAAAAAATTATCTTCTTTTTTTTTACAAATAGGAATTAGATAGATACAGGTTTTAACTAAATTTTAACTCTGTTTTAGTATATGTATACAGATATTTTTCCTCTCTTTTGGGTCTATCTGTTTATGCAACAGTATGATGCAGCTTTACTAAAGCGCGGCGATCGGTTCACATTAGCCTACCCAAATATTCAATTACTAAAAATAACTGAAAATTAAAACAATGGGTCTGTCTGATTGTTATAAAACTAGACAGCTTAAGTTACATTCAAACCATACAGGATTGTTGACTTGTGGTTTCATTAGATTCATTACTGCTGTAGAATCTGTCCTGGACTTGGACCTGAATTAAAATTATATATTTTGATTTTAAAATAGTAGTATTGAAAATAAATCTTTATTTAAAATTACTTTTTGCATTGATAAACTAGATTTTGATAGTCTGTCTGTGTATTGTGATAAAGAAATGAAAATGATCTTTTTTTCCCTTCAACACAGTGTAAAATTGCACTTCTTCTTTTGCAATCGTCTTTAAGTCCTAACTTGATATAAAAGTATATTATATGATATTAGAAATAAAGTATTGAAAAACATTCTAATTCAAACTTACTTTTTGCATTGATGAATTAGTGTTTTATCGGCTGTAGTCTTTGTGTGATGAAGAAGTTAAATTTCTCAATCTGCCTTTTTTTTACATTGTGAAATTTCACTTCTTCTCTTGTAGTTTTCCCTCCATCGCGACCTGAAATAAAAGTATGTTATTTGATATTAGAAATAAATTATTAAAAAAAAATTCTCATTCAAACCTACTTTTTGCTTTGATGAATTACTTTCGGATGGCCTGTCTTATTGTGGTGAAGAGGTAAAATATCTCATTTTGCTTTCAAACATAATGAGAAACTGTACTTCTCTTTTTGCAATCATCTCTCCATCTTATCTAGACCTGAAATAAAAGCAGTTTATTTGATATTAAAAATAATGCATTAAAATATTTTATTCAAACTTACTGAGTTGATGAATTAATTACTTTTTAATAGCCTGTCTTCTTATTCTGGTGAAAAAGTAAAATTTCTCATTTTGCCTTCTTCTCAATAATAAATTGCACTTTTTCTCTTCCAATCCTTTCTCCATCTGAACTTAAAATAAAAATTTATTATTTTAAATTAGAATTAAAGTATTTTGAAAAAAATCCGTATTTATTTACTTTCTTTTTCATTAGTAATTAATTTTTATAACCTATTATCTTATTGCGATAAAGAAGAGAAATTTCTCTTAGAAAATTATATATACCAGTAATAAAATGTCATTCAAAATTTCAAAATTACTGCAAAATGAACATTAAATATTTATAAAGAACATAAAAGCTTAAATTCAATATTATGAATTACTTTCAATTCAAATTAAAGTAAAGTTCATAAAAAAAATTTGGGACATTTTCATAATCATAAATTGAATTCGTTGTAAAAGAATTCCGAAATCAAACTATATATGCATTACAATATTATTAAACGATATTTGAAGAATACAATTAACGGATATGTAAACGATAGAGATATTCTGAATAAAAAAAAATCTCTTTTAACGATGCAAATAAGAAACTCAGTGTTAAGTAGTTTATTGAAACATTTCAATAATTGCACACCAAAATGTCTTAGCTTTAATATATAAAAAAATTACGTATTTGAATTAAATAATGATGTCTTTATCAAATCCGATATGCACGAAAAACGGAATAAATGCCTCCAAAAAATTCTAACGAAACTTTTTCAAAATAGTATAGAAATGAGCAAAATTGCAAAAAAGTAATTAACGTAATAAAAAAAATCATTGTTTAAAGTTATAATAACCAAACGCTGTTGCAGTTATTATTGTCTTGATATAACAATTAAGAGCTTTTCTTTATCACTACTTGTAATTGCATTCTTGAGACAAGCTGTGTTTAGATTATAGAAAAATATTTTTTTTTAATTCTTTAAAAATTTTATTATACTAATGAATAACATATTTAACTGAATTATTGTAAAATTTGGAGTCAATTGAAGCAAAACATTTTTATTTATGTAGAACTTACTTCTGCATGCTTAAATATTCGAAGGCAGTCTCAATCAAAATCCTCCAGTTTCTACATTGCGTATACGAAAGTGGTGCACGTTAAATCTGATTGGGGTTTAATGTCCTGACGCCTATTGATGTTGCGTTGGGCATCAGCTCAGATGTTGTCCTCGTCATCTGACAATGTTTAAAAATTTTGAGGTATTGTTCACAGGTCTTTCCTTTGAAATAGGCCCGGACCGTTGCCAAAAGCCAATACAGCTGTAGTGCGACGTTATTTAACCAAACCAAACCTACGGTATAAGTGTTAAACACCCTAAAGCGTTACGTATCGCTAAGTACGTTACACATCAATATCTACTCAGTAAAAATATTTTGTACATAGTTGTGTACCAAGCAATCCGCCACTGTCCAGGATGGCCGAGTGGTGATGGCATCAGACTCATGACACCTGGCGTCTCACTCCTGCGGGCGGCTGGTTGCAGCGGATCAAGAGAAGCAATTTGGAAACATCATTAAAAAAAAGTAGCAGTGTAGTAAAATGTGAACCGTACGGTCAGGGGGCGGCAGGTGCTAGCAATCTGATTCACTGGAGCAGTGATCGTGGGTTCGACTCCCACTCCTGGGCAAAAGAATTTTTTAATCAAACATTTATTAAATTTTGATCATTTAAAAATTCAATACAGTGAATGTTTCAATTTAAAATTAAATGATGCAATATATCTTTCTTTTCTGGCATTCAAATAATTGGAAGTATAGTAATTTGGACTTTGTTACCTTTTGCATTTTTTTTTTTGGGGATATTATGAAATTATAAATTGCATTATTTATGATTTTTTTTTTACTAATTGGTATTAGATATATACAGGTTTTAACTAAATTTTAACTCTGTATTAGTATTACTTTAAGAGATATTTTTCCTTTCTTTTGGGTCTATCTGTTTAAGCAACAGTATGATGCAGCTTTACTAAAGCGCTGCGATCGGTTCACATTAGCCTACCCGAATATTCAATTACTAAAAATAACTGAAAATTAAAACAATGGATCTATCTGATTGTTATAAAACTAGACAGCTCAAGTTACAGTCAAACCGTACTGGATTGCTGACTTGCGGTTGCATTAGATTCATTACGGCTGGAGAATCTGTCCTGGACTTGGACCTGAATAAAAATTATATATTTTGATTTTAAAATAGTAGTATTGAAAATAAATCTTTATTCAAACTTACTTTTGCATTGATAAATTAGATTTTGATGGACGGTCTTTGTATTGATGAAATGAAAATTATCATTTTCCCTTCAACATAAGGTAAAATTGCACTTCTTCTTTTGCACTCGTTTTAAAGTCCCAACCTGATATAAAAGTATATTTTTTATATTGGAAATAAAGTATTGAAAAATATTATAATTCAAACTTACTTTTTGCATTGATGAATTAATGTTTTATCGGCTGTAGTCTTTGTGTGATAAAGAAGTTAAATTGCTCAATTTGCCATTCTTTACATTGAGAAATTTCACTTCTTCTCTTGTAGTTTTCCCTCCATCGCAACCTGAAATAACAGTATGTTATTTGATATTAAAAATAAATCATTGAAAAAAAATTCTCATTCAAACTTACTTTTTGCTTTGATGAATTACTTTTGAATGGCCTGTCTTCTTATTGTGGTGAAGAGGTGAAATTTCTCAGTTTGCTTTCAATCATAATGAGAAATTGCACTTCTTTTCTTACAATCGTCTATCCATCTCATCTAGACCTGAAATAAAAGCAGTTTATTTGATATTAAAAATAAGGTATTGAAATATCTTATTCAAACTTACTGAGTTGAGGAATTAATTACTTTTTAATAGTCTGTCTTCTTATTCTGGTGAAAAAGTGAAATATCTCATTTTGACTTCTTCACAATAATAAATTGCACTTCTTCTTTTACAATCCTCTATCCATCTCGACTTAAAATAAAAGTTTATTATTTGAAATTAGAAAAGTATTTTGAAAAAATCCTTATTTATTCTTTCTTATTATTATACTTTCTTTTACTTATACTTTTTATTTCCTTATTTATTCTTACTTTTTCATTTTTCATTTTTATAAACTGTCATCTTTTTGTGATAAAGAAAAGAAATTTCTCGTAGAAAATTATATATACTCGTAAAAAAATTTCATTCAAAATTTCAAAGCTACTTTTAAATGAACGTTAAATATTTATAAAGAACATAAAAGCTTATATCCAATATTAAAAATTTCTTTCAATTTAAATTAAAGTTCATAAACAGTTTTTGGAAAATTTTCATAATCATAAAATGAATTCGTTGTCAAAAAATGCCGAATTACAATATTATTAAACGATATTTGAAGAATACAATTAACGGATATGTAAACATTAGAGATATTCTGGATTAAAAAAAATCTCTTTTAACGATGCATATAAGAAACTCAGTGTTAAGTAGCTTAATGAAACATTTCAATAATTGCACACCAAAATGTCTTAGATTTAATATATATAAAAAAATTACGTATGATGTATTTATCAAGGTTGATATACACGAAAAACGGAATAAATTTATGCCCCAAAAAAATTCTTCCGAAACTTTTTCAAAATAGCATCGAAATGAGCAAAATTTCAAAAAAGTAATTAACGTAATAAAAAAATCATTGTTTAAAGTTACAATAACCAAATATTTTTGCAGTTATTAATGTCTTGATATAACAAATAAGGGCATTTTTTCATCACTACTTGTAATTGCATTCTTAAGACAATCTGTGTTTAGATTATAGAAAAATATCTATCTATTTAAAAAAAAAAGTAAGACCATTTATTTTAAAAATTCTGTAAAATTTTTATTACACTAATGAATAACATATTTAACTACATTATTGTAAAATTTGGAATCAATTGAAGGCAAACATTTTTATTTATGTACAACTTACTCCTGCATGCGTAAATATTGGAAATCAGTCTAAATGAAAATCCGAAAATTTCTACAGTGCGTATACGAGAGTGCTGCACGTTAAACCTGATTGTGGTCTAATGTCCTGACGAATATTGATGATGTTGTCCTCGTCATCTGACAATGTTTCAAAAATTCGCGGCATTGTTCACAGGTATTTCCTTTGAAATAGGAACTGCCAATAGCCAATACAGCTCTAGCGCTACGTTATTTAACCAAACCAAACCTACGGTATAAGAGTTAGTTGGTTGGTGTAAATTAACGTCGCACTAGAGCTGCACAGTGGGCTATTGGCGACGGTTCGGGGCCTACCTCGAAGGAAAGACCCGGGAACGATGCCTCGTATTTTTGAACCATGGTCAGATGACGAGGACAATACCTGAGCTGGCACCCAACGCCTTCAATAACATCTGGACTTTAGACCCCGATCAGATTTATCGTGCACCAGTCCCGTATACACGCCGATAATTTTTGGGGATGTTTTGGACGACATTCTAGTATTTTGGTATCGAAGTTGGCAACCCTCCGATCGCAATATCACTACTTTTTTATTATTCTTTAGTCTAGTCCTCGCACAGGTTCGAACCGTGAATCGTTTGATTCACAGCCGACACCTTTATCTACTGGGCCCCCACACAGAATAAGAGTTAAATATCCTAAAGCGTTACGTATCACTAAATACGTTACACATCAATGTCAATTCAGTAAAAATAGTTTCTACAAAGTTGTGTACCAAACAATCCTTCACTGTCCAGGATGGCCGAGTGGTGATGGCATCAGACTCATGACACCTGGCGTCTCGAACCTACGGGCGGCTGGTTGCAGCGGATCAAGAGAAGCAATTTGGAAACATCGTTAAAAAAAGTAGCAAGAGTAGTAAAATGTGAACCGTATGGTGCAAGGGGCGGCAGGTGCTAGCAATCTGATTCACTGGAGCGGTGATCGTGGGTTCGACTCCCACTCCTGGGCAAAATTATTTTTTAATCAAACATTTATCAAATTTTGATCATTTAAAAATTAAGTACAGTGAATGTTTCAATTTAAAATTAAATTATGCAATATATCTTTCTTTTCCGGCATTCAAATAATAGGAAGTATAGTAAGTTGGACTTTTTACCGTTTTCTTTGGTGTTTTTTCTATTGTAATGAAGTGTGTGCGAAAACTATGATATAATTTTGTGTATCATACATACAATTATTAATCCATATTATGTCAAAATATATTATCCATATTATGGACAAAAGCGATTCAAAGAATGATTAAAATTCCTTGTAAGTAATTTAAAAACAAAAAGCAGACATTAAAAAAGAAAAAACCGACTTCTAGAAAACATGAATTAAAAGACAAATATTTTTTAATTTTTAAAACAAGTGATAAAAATTTATGTATTAAAAGCTATTTTTTTTTTAATTAGTATAAATTATTGAAATCAGAGCCATACGGACGTTAAAAAAAAATATTACATGCATATTATTAGAAATAAGTTACACCGGCTGATGTATCCAGGATGGCCGAGTGGTTATGGCATCAGACTCAAGCCACTCGAGGCTCTCTCAATTGCTGAGTGTTGACCCCACTTCTGGTAAAACAAAACAAGGGTTAAATTCCCTACTGTAAATCTTTCTTTCTCTCTGTTAGCATGTAGTAAGTGTCGTTTGCATGCGGACACCTCAAACCTCCGGGCGGAGACACCCGTGATTGAGAGGGCACTGAGTGCTGGACATCTGATTCACTACAACTGTGATCGAGGGTTCGAATCCCTCTCCTGGAGATTAATTTTTATTCTAATAAAATCATAATAGATCAGTAATAATCACCAGTATTGCCGGATTCATGGACGTAACATTGGTTTAATCTTTGAACAGCACAGTGGGTGGTTATAGAAAGATACTAATTTAATTAGGAAAAGTTTTTACAAATAAAAAAATAGTTTTATTTTTTGAGCAGTGGAATCAAATTCTAGACTTAAGTGTGCCGTTTAGTTTCTACACTAGAATGATCACTTTGGGGGAAATTTTCAAAAGGAACAAAAAAATAATTAATTAGATTATTTATGAAAAAAAATTATCTTCTTTTTTTTTACAAATAGGAATTAGATAGATACAGGTTTTAACTAAATTTTAACTCTGTTTTAGTATATGTATACAGATATTTTTCCTCTCTTTTGGGTCTATCTGTTTATGCAACAGTATGATGCAGCTTTACTAAAGCGCGGCGATCGGTTCACATTAGCCTACCCAAATATTCAATTACTAAAAATAACTGAAAATTAAAACAATGGGTCTGTCTGATTGTTATAAAACTAGACAGCTTAAGTTACATTCAAACCATACAGGATTGTTGACTTGTGGTTTCATTAGATTCATTACTGCTGTAGAATCTGTCCTGGACTTGGACCTGAATTAAAATTATATATTTTGATTTTAAAATAGTAGTATTGAAAATAAATCTTTATTTAAAATTACTTTTTGCATTGATAAACTAGATTTTGATAGTCTGTCTGTGTATTGTGATAAAGAAATGAAAATGATCTTTTTTTCCCTTCAACACAGTGTAAAATTGCACTTCTTCTTTTGCAATCGTCTTTAAGTCCTAACTTGATATAAAAGTATATTATATGATATTAGAAATAAAGTATTGAAAAACATTCTAATTCAAACTTACTTTTTGCATTGATGAATTAGTGTTTTATCGGCTGTAGTCTTTGTGTGATGAAGAAGTTAAATTTCTCAATCTGCCTTTTTTTTACATTGTGAAATTTCACTTCTTCTCTTGTAGTTTTCCCTCCATCGCGACCTGAAATAAAAGTATGTTATTTGATATTAGAAATAAATTATTAAAAAAAAATTCTCATTCAAACCTACTTTTTGCTTTGATGAATTACTTTCGGATGGCCTGTCTTATTGTGGTGAAGAGGTAAAATATCTCATTTTGCTTTCAAACATAATGAGAAACTGTACTTCTCTTTTTGCAATCATCTCTCCATCTTATCTAGACCTGAAATAAAAGCAGTTTATTTGATATTAAAAATAATGCATTAAAATATTTTATTCAAACTTACTGAGTTGATGAATTAATTACTTTTTAATAGCCTGTCTTCTTATTCTGGTGAAAAAGTAAAATTTCTCATTTTGCCTTCTTCTCAATAATAAATTGCACTTTTTCTCTTCCAATCCTTTCTCCATCTGAACTTAAAATAAAAATTTATTATTTTAAATTAGAATTAAAGTATTTTGAAAAAAATCCGTATTTATTTACTTTCTTTTTCATTAGTAATTAATTTTTATAACCTATTATCTTATTGCGATAAAGAAGAGAAATTTCTCTTAGAAAATTATATATACCAGTAATAAAATGTCATTCAAAATTTCAAAATTACTGCAAAATGAACATTAAATATTTATAAAGAACATAAAAGCTTAAATTCAATATTATGAATTACTTTCAATTCAAATTAAAGTAAAGTTCATAAAAAAAATTTGGGACATTTTCATAATCATAAATTGACTTCGTTGTAAAAGAATTCCGAAATCAAACTATATATGCATTACAATATTATTAAACGATATTTGAAGAATACAATTAACGGATATGTAAACGATAGAGATATTCTGAATAAAAAAAAATCTCTTTTAACGATGCAAATAAGAAACTCAGTGTTAAGTAGTTTATTGAAACATTTCAATAATTGCACACCAAAATGTCTTAGCTTTAATATATAAAAAAATTACGTATTTGAATTAAATAATGATGTCTTTATCAAATCCGATATGCACGAAAAACGGAATAAATGCCTCCAAAAAATTCTAACGAAACTTTTTCAAAATAGTATAGAAATGAGCAAAATTGCAAAAAAGTAATTAACGTAATAAAAAAAATCATTGTTTAAAGTTATAATAACCAAACGCTGTTGCAGTTATTATTGTCTTGATATAACAATTAAGAGCTTTTCTTTATCACTACTTGTAATTGCATTCTTGAGACAAGCTGTGTTTAGATTATAGAAAAATATTTTTTTTTAATTCTTTAAAAATTTTATTATACTAATGAATAACATATTTAACTGAATTATTGTAAAATTTGGAGTCAATTGAAGCAAAACATTTTTATTTATGTAGAACTTACTTCTGCATGCTTAAATATTCGAAGGCAGTCTCAATCAAAATCCTCCAGTTTCTACATTGCGTATACGAGAGTGGTGCACGTTAAATCTGATTGGGGTTTAATGTCCTGACGCCTATTGATGTTGCGTTGGGCATCAGCTCAGATGTTGTCCTCGTCATCTGACAATGTTTAAAAATTTTGAGGTATTGTTCACAGGTCTTTCCTTTGAAATAGGCCCGGACCGTTGCCAAAAGCCAATACAGCTGTAGTGCGACGTTATTTAACCAAACCAAACCTACGGTATAAGTGTTAAACACCCTAAAGCGTTACGTATCGCTAAGTACGTTACACATCAATATCTACTCAGTAAAAATATTTTGTACATAGTTGTGTACCAAGCAATCCGCCACTGTCCAGGATGGCCGAGTGGTGATGGCATCAGACTCATGACACCTGGCGTCTCACTCCTGCGGGCGGCTGGTTGCAGCGGATCAAGAGAAGCAATTTGGAAACATCATTAAAAAAAAGTAGCAGTGTAGTAAAATGTGAACCGTACGGTCAGGGGGCGGCAGGTGCTAGCAATCTGATTCACTGGAGCAGTGATCGTGGGTTCGACTCCCACTCCTGGGCAAAAGAATTTTTTAATCAAACATTTATTAAATTTTGATCATTTAAAAATTCAATACAGTGAATGTTTCAATTTAAAATTAAATGATGCAATATATCTTTCTTTTCTAGCATTCAAATAATTGGAAGTATAGTAATTTGGACTTTGTTACCTTTTGCATTTTTTTTTTGGGGGATATTATGAAATTATAAATTGCATTATTTATGATTTTTTTTTTACTAATTGGTATTAGATATATACAGGTTTTAACTAAATTTTAACTCTGTATTAGTATTACTTTAAGAGATATTTTTCCTTTCTTTTGGGTCTATCTGTTTAAGCAACAGTATGATGCAGCTTTACTAAAGCGCTGCGATCGGTTCACATTAGCCTACCCGAATATTCAATTACTAAAAATAACTGAAAATTAAAACAATGGATCTATCTGATTGTTATAAAACTAGACAGCTCAAGTTACAGTCAAACCGTACTGGATTGCTGACTTGCGGTTGCATTAGATTCATTACGGCTGGAGAATCTGTCCTGGACTTGGACCTGAATAAAAATTATATATTTTGATTTTAAAATAGTAGTATTGAAAATAAATCTTTATTCAAACTTACTTTTGCATTGATAAATTAGATTTTGATGGACGGTCTTTGTATTGATGAAATGAAAATTATCATTTTCCCTTCAACATAAGGTAAAATTGCACTTCTTCTTTTGCACTCGTTTTAAAGTCCCAACCTGATATAAAAGTATATTTTTTATATTGGAAATAAAGTATTGAAAAATATTATAATTCAAACTTACTTTTTGCATTGATGAATTAATGTTTTATCGGCTGTAGTCTTTGTGTGATAAAGAAGTTAAATTGCTCAATTTGCCATTCTTTACATTGAGAAATTTCACTTCTTCTCTTGTAGTTTTCCCTCCATCGCAACCTGAAATAACAGTATGTTATTTGATATTAAAAATAAATCATTGAAAAAAAATTCTCATTCAAACTTACTTTTTGCTTTGATGAATTACTTTTGAATGGCCTGTCTTCTTATTGTGGTGAAGAGGTGAAATTTCTCAGTTTGCTTTCAATCATAATGAGAAATTGCACTTCTTTTCTTACAATCGTCTATCCATCTCATCTAGACCTGAAATAAAAGCAGTTTATTTGATATTAAAAATAAGGTATTGAAATATCTTATTCAAACTTACTGAGTTGAGGAATTAATTACTTTTTAATAGTCTGTCTTCTTATTCTGGTGAAAAAGTGAAATATCTCATTTTGACTTCTTCACAATAATAAATTGCACTTCTTCTTTTACAATCCTCTATCCATCTCGACTTAAAATAAAAGTTTATTATTTGAAATTAGAAAAGTATTTTGAAAAAATCCTTATTTATTCTTTCTTATTATTATACTTTCTTTTACTTATACTTTTTATTTCCTTATTTATTCTTACTTTTTCATTTTTCATTTTTATAAACTGTCATCTTTTTGTGATAAAGAAAAGAAATTTCTCGTAGAAAATTATATATACTCGTAAAAAAATTTCATTCAAAATTTCAAAGCTACTTTTAAATGAACGTTAAATATTTATAAAGAACATAAAAGCTTATATCCAATATTAAAAATTTCTTTCAATTTAAATTAAAGTTCATAAACAGTTTTTGGAAAATTTTCATAATCATAAAATGAATTCGTTGTCAAAAAATGCCGAATTACAATATTATTAAACGATATTTGAAGAATACAATTAACGGATATGTAAACATTAGAGATATTCTGGATTAAAAAAAATCTCTTTTAACGATGCATATAAGAAACTCAGTGTTAAGTAGCTTAATGAAACATTTCAATAATTGCACACCAAAATGTCTTAGATTTAATATATATAAAAAAATTACGTATGATGTATTTATCAAGGTTGATATACACGAAAAACGGAATAAATTTATGCCCCAAAAAAATTCTTCCGAAACTTTTTCAAAATAGCATCGAAATGAGCAAAATTTCAAAAAAGTAATTAACGTAATAAAAAAATCATTGTTTAAAGTTACAATAACCAAATATTTTTGCAGTTATTAATGTCTTGATATAACAATTAAGGGCATTTTTTCATCACTACTTGTAATTACATTCTTAAGACAATCTGTGTTTAGATTATAGAAAAATATCTATCTATTTAAAAAAAAAGTAAGACCATTTATTTTAAAAATTCTGTAAAATTTTTATTACACTAATGAATAACATATTTAACTACATTATTGTAAAATTTGGAATCAATTGAAGGCAAACATTTTTATTTATGTACAACTTACTCCTGCATGCGTAAATATTGGAAATCAGTCTAAATGAAAATCCGAAAATTTCTACAGTGCGTATACGAGAGTGCTGCACGTTAAACCTGATTGTGGTCTAATGTCCTGACGAATATTGATGATGTTGTCCTCGTCATCTGACAATGTTTCAAAAATTCGCGGCATTGTTCACAGGTATTTCCTTTGAAATAGGAACTGCCAATAGCCAATACAGCTCTAGCGCTACGTTATTTAACCAAACCAAACCTACGGTATAAGAGTTAGTTGGTTGGTGTAAATAAACGTCGCACTAGAGCTGCACATTGGGCTATTGGCGACGGTTCGGGGCCTATCTCGAAGGAAAGACCCGGGAACGATGCCTCGTATTTTTGAACCATGGTCAGATGACGAGGACAATACCTGAGCTGGCACCCAACGCCTTCAATAACATCGGGACTTTAGACCCCGATCAGATTTATCGTGCACCAGTCCCGTATACACGCCGATAATTTTTGGGGATGTTTTGGACGACATTCTAGTATTTTGGTATCGAAGTTGGCAACCCTCCGATCGCAATATCACTACTTTTTTATTATTCTTTAGTCTAGTCCTCGCACAGGTTCGAACCGTGAATCGTTTGATTCACAGCCGACACCTTTATCTACTGGGCCCCCCACATAGTATAAGAGTTAAATATCCTAAAGCGTTACGTATCACTAAATACGTTACACATCAAAGTCTATTCAGTAAAAATAGTTTCTTCAAAGTTGTGTACCAAACGATCCGCCGCTGTCCAGGATGGCCGAGTGGTGATGGCATCAGACTCATGACACCTGGCGTCTCACTCCTGCGGGCGGCTGGTTGCAGCGGATCAAGAGAAGCAATTTGGAAACATCATTAAAAAAAGTAGCAAGAGTAGTAAAATGTGAACCGTATGGTGAAAGGGGCGGCAGGTGCTAGCAATCTGATTCACTGGAGCAGTGATCGTGGGTTCGACTCCCACTCCTGGGCAAAATAATTTTTTAATCAAAAATTTATTACATTTTGATCAGTAAAAAATTAAATACAGTGAATGTTTCAATTTAAAATTAAATTATGCAGTGTATCTGTCTTTTCCAGCATTCAAATAATTGGAAGTATAGTAAGTTGGACTTTGTTACCGTTTTCTTTGGTGTTTTTTACTATTGTAATGAAGTGTGTGCGAAAACTATGATATAATTTTGTTTATCATGCAATTATCAATCCATATTATGTCGAAATATATTATTCATATTATGGACAAAAACAGGCTATTCAAAGAATGATTAGAATTGCTTGTAAGTAATTTAAAAACAAAAAGTAAACATTAAAAATAAAAAACCGTCTCCTAGAAAACATGTCTTAAAAGACAAATATTTTTAAAACAAGAAATAAAAATGTATATATTAAAAGTTAATTTATTTAATTATTATAAATTATTGTAATCAGCTCCATACGGACATTTAAAAAATTTAATTTTATTACATGCATAATGTTAGAAATAATTTACCCCAGTCTGATGTATCCAGGATGGCCGAGTGGTTATGGCATTAGACTCAAGGCACTCGAGGCTCTCTCAATTGCGGAGTGTTGACCCCACTTCTGGTAAAACAAAACAAGGGTTATTGTAATCAGCGCCATACGGACATTTAAAAAAATTCATTTTATTACATGCATAATGTTAGAAATAATTTACCCCAGTCGGATGTATCCAGGATGGCCGAGTGGTTATGGCATCAGACACAAGACACTCGAGGCTCTCTCAATTGCGGAGTGTTGACCCCACTTCTGGTAAAACAAAACAAGGGTTAAATTCCCTACTGTAAATCTTCCTTTCTTTCTCTCTCTCTCTCTGTTAGCATGTAGTAAGTGTCGTTTGCATGCGGACACCTCAAACCTCTGGGCGGAGACACTCGTGATTGAGAGCGCACTGAGTGCTGGACATCTGATTCACTGCAGCTGTGATTGTGGGTTCGAATCCCGCTCCTGGAGACTACTTTTTATTCTAATAAAAACATAATAAAAACTAGTCTAGACTGATTCATGGACGTAACATTGGTTTAATCCTTGAGCAGTACAGTGAGTGTTTAGAGAAATATACCAATTTAATTATGGAAAGTTTTAACCAATAAAAACAAGTTTTATTTTGTTTAGTAGGGAACAAATCCTAGACTCGGCTTTTTGATGTATAGACAGCGAATATTTCGGTGGCAGTTAAAGATGTTGAACCTATTATCGGCAAAACCTCTGCTGTTTTCCGATAAAGGATTTTTGGTTCAACCAGAATTCCACCATAGTATGGTTAATTTACTGTAGGCCTCTGTTTTGCATTAAGACATGGTACATCGTTGAACTGAAATTTTTAACAGCGTAATTTACATTGAGATATTTCACTTCTTCTCTTGTAGACTTCCTTCCATCGCAAAAAGAAATAAAAGTATATTACTATTAGATATTAGAAATAAATTATTGAAAAAAATTCTTATTCGAACTTACTTTTTGATATTATGAATTACATTTTGATGGCCTGTCTTTTTATTGTGTTGAAGAAGCGAAATTTCTCATTTTGCTTCCAATCACAATGAGATATTGCACTTCTTCTGTTGCAAGCGTCTCTGCATCTCATCCCGACTTGAAATAAAAGCATATTATTTTAAAAAATAAAGTATTAAAAATCTTATTCAAACTTATTGCTTCGATGATTAATAATTTTTTATAAGCTGTCTCCTTGTACTGATGAAACAGTAAAATTTTTCATTTTGCCCTATTCACAATGAGAAATTGTACTGTTTCTCTTGCAATTGTTTCTCCATCTCAACCTAAAATAAATAAAAGTTTATTGTTTTATACTAGAAATAAAGTATTATGAAAAAAAAAATATTTATACATACTTTTTCATTTATCAATTACTTTTTCCTGTCCTGTCATCTTATTGTGATGAAGAAGAGAAATTTCTGACTTTGCCTTCTTCACAATAATAAAGTGCACTTTTTCTCTTGCAATATCGTCTTTCCATCTAGATCTGTTAATAAAGTACGGTATTGATATTAGAAATAAATTATTGAAAAAAATTCTCGTTCGAACTTACTTTTTGCTTTGATGAAATACTTTTGACGACCTGTCGTCCTTTTATGATGAATGAAGAAGTGAAATCTCTCATTTTGCCTTTTTCACAATGTTAATTTTACACTTCTTCTCTCAATCCTCTCTCTAATTCGACCTAAAATAAAAGTATATTATTTAAACTTGAATTAAAGTATTTTGAAAAAAATTTCTACATTATACTTTCTTTGTCATTTATTACTTACTGATTTAGGGTCTGTCTTCATATTGTATTGTAATGAAGAAGTGAAATTTCTCGTAGAAAATTATATATACTCGTAAAAAAAAATTGTAGAAAACTATTTTAAAATGAAAATTAAATATTTATAAAGAACATAAATTATAAACAATATTTCAAATTACTTTAAATTTAAATAAAGTTTCTAAACAGTTTTTGAGACATTTACATAATCATAAAATGAATACGTTGTCATAAAAATGTCTTAATCAAATTAAATATGCATTAAAATATTATTAAACGATATTTGAAGAATACAATTAACGGATATGTAGACATTAGAGGTATTCTGAATGAAAAAAACTCACTTTTAACGATGCAGGTAAGAAACTCAATGTTAAGAAGCTTATTGAAACATTTCAATAATTACACGTCAAAATGTCTTAGATTTAATATGTATAAATTTTACTTGCTTAAGTAAATAAGAATGTCCTTATCAAATCCCATACGTCCGAAAAACTGAATAATTTTAAGCCTTCAAAAATCAAATTCTTCAAAATGGCGTCGAAATGAGCCAACTTTCAAAAAGAATTTAACGTAATAAGTAGTGTTCCTGTTATGCGTTTTTCAAAGGGCGCCGCGCCCTGCCCTTTTTTTTGTAAGTGCCGATGCGCCCTGCCCTTTTTAGAAGTGAAAATGTGACCTGCCTTTTTTCAATATCTTCTTTGCGCCCTGTAATTAAAAAAAAATATTTTTCCGCAAAAACGTAGGTCTGTAGGATTGCCTTGTTATCCCAATCGTACCCTTTGCCCTTTTACATAACAAAAAGTGCCCTTTTACTTAACAAAAAGTGCCCTTTTTGACAAATCCCCCCTGCCCTTTTTTAAAACTATGTGAACACTAGTAATAAGAAATCATTTTTTAAAGTTATGAGTTCCAAACATTGTTGCAGTTATTGATGTCTTGATATAACAATTGATTTAGGCTTTTTTCCATCGCTATTTGTAAAAGCATTCTTGGGTCAATTTGTTTCTAGATTATAGAAAAATATGTTTAAAATTTTTATAACACTAATGACTAACATATTTCACTTCATTCATGTAAAATTTGGAGTCAATTGAAACGAATTTTTTTTATTTATGTTGAATTTACTGTTCCATGCTTAAATTTTGATAAGCAGTGTAAATGAGAGTCCTTCAATTTCTACAGCGTATATACGGAACTGGTGCACGTTAAATCTGATCAGGGTCCTATGTTCTGACGCCTATTGAGGTTGCGTCAACTGCAAGATCAGGTGTTGTCCTCGTCATCTGACCATAGTTCAAATATTGTTCCCGGGTCTTTTCTTTGAGATAGGCCCCGAACCGTCATCTATAGCCCAATATGCAGCTCTAGTGCCACGTTAATTAACCAAACCAAAACTACGGTATAAAACTTGAATCCCTAATTTTTTTTTGGTTTTGATAATTAACGTTGCACTAGAGCTGCACAGTGGGCTATTGGCAAAAGTTCGGGTCCTATCTAGAAGGAAAGGATGTCGGAAATTATGTCTCGTATTTTTAAACAATTTCTTTACGCGTCACTAAGTACGTTATACATAAAAATCTTCAAAGTAAAAATAGTTTACAAAATATTGTCTACCAAGCCTTCCGTCGCTGTCCGGGATGGCCGAGTGGTGATGGCATCAGACTCATGACACCTGGCGTCTCACTCCTGCGGGCGGCTGGTTGCAGCGGATCAAAAGAAGCAATTTGGAAACATCATTAAAAAGAGTAGCAGTGTAGTAAAATGTGAACCGCACGTGAGGTAGGCGGCAGGTGCTAGCAATCTGGTTCACTGGATGGGGTGATCGTGGGTTCGAATCCCACTCCTGGGCAAGTTGTATTTTGAAAAACGTGTTACAATTTTAATCCTTTAAAAATTAAATACAATATTTTTTATCTAGCATTCAATGAACAGAAATACAGTTATCCGTACCTTTTTATCTATTTATTTTTTATAATTTTTTTGGTTGGAATGAAGTGTTTGCGAAAATTATAATATAATTTTGTTTGTACAGCAATTATTTATCTTAATTATGGCAAAATATAATATATGTATTCTGGACAAAATCGGGCGATGCAATAAAACTCTAGAACTCCCTTGTAAGCGATTTAAAAAAAAACTTTCTAAAAAAGGATAACCGACTTCAAGAAAATATGTATTAAAGACGAATAATATTTTAAAAAATGTGATATAAAAATATATACATTTAAAATTAATTTTAAAATTATTGCAACTACTTAAAATCAGCGTCAAAAGGACTTTTTTAAAAAGTATTTTTTTTACTTATATGCATAAGTTACACAAGCTGATGTATCCAGGATGGCCGAGGGGTTATGGCATCAGACTCAAGCCACTCGAGGCTCTCTCAATTGCTGAAGTTGACCCCACGTCTGGACACACAAAACAAGGGTTAAATTCCCTACTGTAAATCTTCCTTTCTCTCTCTCTCTCTGTTAGCATGTAGTAAGTGTCGTTTGCATGCGGACACGTCAAACCTCTTGGCGGTGACACCCGTGATTGAGAGCGCGCTGAGTGCTGGACATCTGATTCACTGCAGTTGTGTTCGAGGGTTCGAATCCCTCTCCTGGAGCTCATTTTTATATTTTAATAAAAATTTAATGTAAAACTTATTATGATGTTTTCATAGTTCATGGACTTAGCTTTGGCTTAATTAACGTTGTATTAGGACAGCGCAACTCGTTATCATTACTCGCTTTTGCTCGTTATTAAAAGAAATGCTTGAAAAGCAATGCATGTAGCCAAATAGTGATTCAAGTGCAAAAGAGAGGTTGTCTTTGTGCAATGGTGGAGATCTCGTTAACATGCGGTTTGTGAAAAACTATAAACCTCGTTCAAGCCCACGTACTGATGACTTTAAAAGTTTGTTTCGGATTGAAGAAGACAATGTTTAGCCAATATGCATTTAGGAGAAAGCATAGAATATCGTGGTAGGCACTTATCTTCATTACAAAAAATCCAAATAAATTTGTTTACGATATAGTTAAACTTTTAGAATGGTCCATTCCAACACTATAGCACTTCTCCTCCCCATGACAAATAGCACTATTGGCATAAATGTAATAACGTTGGATGGGAAATTAGGTATCAATGCACTTAAGATTTTGAAACGAAGCACAAAATGTACGAGGTATGAAGGGTACAAATGGCGTCAGACGAAACAACTAGTTTACCTGCCTCCTTTAGTTGGCGAGGCTTTTGTTAACGACCAATTCGTTTAATCAGCCGCTTAATAAATGTGTTTTTAAAGAAAAATCGCAATAGTAGAAGGCAGCCAGTATTGTCGAAAATTATTTTTAGTCGCCAAGGTGACTTTTAACAATAACGTTTTAAAGGAAAGATTTACAATGTAAACTTCTTCCAATAGGAATAATATATAGAAAAATTGGAAAAATTAATTTTAGAACGGGTGCAGATATCGAAATGAAGCAAAGTACAGATAATTGGGAAATTATAGTTAAAATTGCTCAAGTTTCATAAAAATTTGTTCCGTTGTTTTTGAGTTAAAACCGGACAAACAGACAGACACAAAAAAAAATTCATGTGCTTTTTTGAATCAGTGTCTCATATTTCATGCAATAAACTCAAAATGAGTGGTGGTCTTGTTCGAATCCACAGAAAAACATTTCATTCTTATATTGTATTGATTAATATAATAAAATCTTGTTTTTTAAAAAGGAATTTTTATATGAATTTTTTATTATTATTTTTCATTTTAGTAAAGAATATTATTTATAAATCGCTCCATAGTTTCTGTCACGATAGAAAAAATCCCTGTCGCGTGATCTTTCGCGAAAAAAATTAATGAAATTTAAGTCAATGAAAGACAATCTGAAAATCAATTAATTTAATCAAAATATATGTAGGAAACACATTTTATCGTAGATTCGTATTTCTTATTGATATAATAAGGAATATACATATTAAAAATCGCTCAATACTAAAATATTAGTATAATAGCATCAATTCCTTCCAACACTTCCACATCTTTTTAGCACACGCTCTTTACTGCATTCTGAGTAAACTTGTGTTCAAACCCCGTCGCAAGCCATTTTTAAATAAAAATAAAATAATATTTTTTTAAATAAAAAAAAATAATTAAAAAAAAGAAAACCGACTTTAAAAAAAATGCGCTAAAAAGTAAAAAATATTTTTATATTTTTACGAACAAGTTACAAAAAATTAATATCAATTTTATACTTATTAAAACTTTTTGAAATAGGCGCCAAATGTATGTATGATTTTTATTAATTGGCTCCAACTTCAAAAAGTTGTAATAAGTATAAAATTGATATTAAATAATTCAATTTTTTTAACTTGTTTGTAAAATTAAAAATTATTTTTTACTTTTTAGCGCATTTTTCTTAAAGTTGGTTTTCCTTTTTTTTTTAAAAAAGATTATTTTATTTTTCCTTTTTCAGTTTTTAATTTAGCAGAGGGCTTCGCCCCCTACTATTATTCACAAAGAAATTCAAGTAACAACTTGTGCTTACATTTGTCTCAAAAATGTATATTGTAAAACATTTCCTATCCCTGTCCATGCCAATAAATGCTGGGTAAACAAAATGTGATTATACAACTTATATCAAACAATGAAAACATTTTGATATTGGAGAAACTGTTAAAAGTCCCGTTAATCTAATATTTTTTTTCAAACGGTTCGGTTAATTGAGAATTCCTGATAGTTAAATGCCAGATAACAGGACATTTTATTTAAAAGGTGCCCAAGTGAGACATCCCCTATTCAAGAAAAAAATAGTTTTCCAAATATCTGAATTAGAACAGAAATCTTGCGCGAACATACATAAAAAAAAACAGTCGAATTGATTTCCTCGGCGCGTTTTGGCTGTTTTATTTAAAGTTTTTGGCGGTTTTATTTTTAAGTTTTGATTGCGCGCGCTTTTCAGTCGGTTAAAAAAATAAGTGTTGTTTTGTACAAAATTTATTTTTAAAAAATGTATGCTAGTGTTACCAAAATGTTACTTCTGAAATTACTGCTGTAATGAGATTTTGATTCGGCAAACTCATCTTTGTCATGCCTAACATCTATTTTAAGCTGTACGTGAAGTAACTGTATGTCTGCAAGGCAGTCGAGGACAATAGTTCCTTTTAAAAGTTTCGTACGCGTGCGAATCGAATATACACGACCCATAGGTTACATCGACACTCAGGAGTAGACACCAAAGATTGGAGATTCGTGGTCTCTGGCCATCACGCTATTGTTTGTATGCTAAGTCCCTAAGTGTCCACGACTCGTTCAATACCTAACACTTTACAACAGATGTTTGAAACGTTTTAATACGTCTGGTTTCTTCATAGTCGTTGTACAGTCGTTAAGTACTACGCATATTGAGACAAGTTCGTGGCACGCTGTCGATCCGTCGATAAATTTAAAATTTACGAGTTGTGCAACTGCGTTTGTATTTAAACCTACACAATAGCTTCTATGTCCCTGTTCAATTTCTGTGTTAAAATTAAGAATCACACAATAGGTATTTAATTTTTTCAAAAAATTATGATAGAAACTGATAAGCCAGCCACGAACCATCAACAATTGGATTCCACATTTTAATAACCTGAACAACTAAACCATTAATGGCCAACTGCTTTTGATGATTTAGTTGCATTAAACTCAGAGATGTCATGTCTCAGATTTCTCAATCTCCAAACTAAAAGTGAAAATTCAAAAATTCAACTAAAAGTAAAAATTTTAAATTGCCGTTTTTGTCGAAGAAAGCTGTTTCGGGCCATACTTAGGGGTGTGAAACAAGTACCTTCGCACAGGGCTCCTACCTGAAATAAATTTTAAATAAAAAATTGAATAGGAATTCATGCATGATTTAATTTTATTTAGATTAAACTAGTTACCTATGATTTTTAATTTAAAGAAATAATTATGCCAATACAAATACAATAAAAAGTTTATCATTGTTATTTGTAAAACTCGTATTTATTTCATGGATTGATACAAAACACAGTGTAAAATTATATGTGAATTATCACTTGCAGCAAGAAAATAAACGAATATATAAATTTTATGGGTTTAAAGTTACATAATTCAAAGACTTTACATTTAATAGCTTAAAATCTTTGTTGAGAAAAATTGTCGTAACTATTAAGTTCGGTTAAAGCAATTCAACTGTTAAAACAATTCTAATCCAAACTTTCTTTGGGCATTGATGAATCAATGTGTTATGCTCTGTCTTCCTGTTGTGAAAAAAGAAGTGAAATGTCTGATTTTTCCATTATCACAATAAAAAATTGTACTACTTATCTTGCCAAACAAAAGTCACTTAGAAGTAAATGTAACTATATCGACGGTACCCACGCTTTATACAGATTAAAAAGCAGTTATATCTTGTAAATGTGGAAGAGAGCGCCATTGAACGTGATATACCTTTTTTTTCTTCTTGTAATAAAACAAGATGGCGGCGTACACATTTGCAAAACCAATTAAATCCTCATTCCAGTTGTAAAACGAGCTGTGCGAAAATAAAAATTTACATTGCAAGTTATTCAGTAATCTTAGAACTTGCACATTTTAGTAAAAAAATGTTGTATTTTTCCTTTATCTTTACAATATATATATAGTCTTTCGCTATTTTCTCAAAAACAGCTTTTCGTGCCTCTGGGCTAGTCATGATCAATAAAAAAAATTAAAAAATATAAATGAATTATGATAGTTGTAGTAAATTGAATAATTATTAAAATGCCAAAATCTGATATGTTTTCGTGATTTCTGGCTATTTTTTAAAGTCTACTGTACCCTTAATTAGGCTTATTTATTTCTATGGTACTTCGCTCTAATTGAAGATAACAAGTATTTTTTCAATGTGATAACCTAAAAATATTCACTACACAATTCTTAACTTTATTTTGACACATATTTTCAGATGTTGATTAAGTGGTATATTTTTATAGATTTTACAACGCGTCTCTCTTCGCAGATATGAACCGCAGGCATTGATGTTGTCTTTATGACGGAGGCCACGTCAAAGAGCCACCCGAAACAAATGGCCATCTGAAGAGCACCGACAAGATAATGCGACGTCTCTTCTTCACTCAATACGCGGATTCGCGGTGCCGTCCGTTAATAAACTTTTATTTCTCTTATTGCGGTCTTTGTGCGTCTTTAAAGTCTGACCGGTTATCGCTAAAGATGGAGAGTATGACACGTCAAATGGAATTTGTAGCTGAATAAAAGTAGTTTTTCTTTTCGTTTCAAACGTGTGATTTATGGGGGAGAGCTCAAACAAACCGAACTAGATGAATTGGTGGGACTATCAAATAAAGTGACATATGTTATTGACATAACATCATAGAATTTTCCGTCGCCTTCCATCAACATCTAAAAGGTCAGTCAGTATACACGGGATAGGTATTTACTCTCTGATAGCTGAAAAATTATCTGAAGAAACACGCCGGACATTTGAGGCAGTTGCGAGTTTTTCATCGGGAAGCATTATATTACTTTCGACCTTCCATAATCACAGCCATTGGATAGTTGTTTTCACGATAAGAACTTCTAACAACTGTCTGAGAGTCCAAATACCGTATATACAAGCCCGAAGAATCAAGCGAAAAATTTACATTTATTTTAGAGAATAACAACTTTTCATTTTAGTTGTTGTCCGTAATCTATAGAACTGAATCTATTTGTCTTAAACTACATAGTTTCATCAATGGTGTACACATGCCCTAAAGCCCCTCTCCCTCCCCTTAACCCGTACATGTTGGCTAGTAAATTTGTCTGATACTTCATCATAAACAAGAGAAACTAAACTGAATACGTTTATTTATGTTCTATCACAATTAATGTATAAATCTATTCCTTACCAGAGAAAAGAAAAATCAACTGATGGCCCATCCATATTCCAATATTACCATTGTGAGAGGAAATGCTCATTCATAATCCATTTTTGATTGGAAAATGTCCATCCATATTCCATTTGTGATTGGAAAATACCCATCTATAACCAATTTGCGATCGGAAAATGCCAGTCCATATTTCATTTATCCATATTTCATAGTCCATTTCATTTCCAGTCTGATTGGAAAATGCTCATCCATATTCCATTTGCGAATTGAAAATGCCAGTTCATATTTCATTTGTGATTGGAAAATGCCCATCCATATTTCATTTGTGATTGGAAAATGCCCATTTTTTTACTATTTGTGAATGGAATAGGACGGGGCAGGTTAATTTTCTTTTCGTCGGTAAAGTTTACATTTATCCATTAATTGTGATAGGACGTATATAATAGTGTATCTTGTTTATGATGGACTATCAAGCGAATTATACGATCTAACTTGCAATGGTTTAGATATCCGATTTCCCGAATTCGTCTACCGAATAGTTTTCATTAAATTACTCAGTTCTTTCTAATTTTTAGTTCATTTGCAGAACAATTTCGATTTAAGGATAGTCTTTTTATTCTTTCATTTTCTCTTTTAGTCTTTGCGATCTTCCAAAAGTGGCAAAATCCATTCGTTATTTTTTTACTTTTGTTCAAGAATTACTTCTGTAAACATTGAACTTTGGTGCTACACTGTATTAAGACTACAATATAGTAAAATATTCTATAAAATCCTGAGTATATTGTTTCAATCAACTAAAATAATAACAGAAAAGTATACTCCCATTGGAGGGAAAGGGACTTTAACGTAGCGCGCGGACAAATACAATTCCGTAGCCTATAAGAAAAAGTTCACGGACATCAACGTCAGGTGGTAGTCTACTCTCCAATTCTTATTTAGCTCAGTAAGCTTCCAAGCGAAATAACAATTTTTTCCTTAATGGCACAAAATGGCAAAATCAGGTCGTGCACGCTTAGTAATCACTCCAGAAATTATTTTAGCTCAGTTAATTAGTTAAAGATTTTTTCCCTTCAACGAAATACTTAAAATAATTCAATTAAAAAACTATTGCATAAAGTTATCATCTGCTGGGATAATTTAAAACAAATATATTATTTATTAGTAAGTGGCAACATATATTTCTAACGATAATATGTATTTCTATTTCAAAAGTTTCGTCCATCGTTTGACAGCTGAAGCGATTTGGAAATATGAAAATGACATCAAATTAGGTAAGTTTAATTCAAAAAAATATTTAATAATTTTATTTTTGTTAATTTAACACTTGATGTTAATAATTGCGTTTTTCAAAACAATTTATTTTATATTATATTGAGTAAATAATTGAAAAAATTTGAGTTTGTAAGTTTTAATTTAAAATATCAATTTTACAAAAATGAAAAACGTAAATTTGCTAAGTAAACATTTCGAAATTGAAAGATAATTATATTTCCCATTTTATGTTCTTTTATTGCCAAAGATCTGTATATTACAAATACATAGTTTGTATAGTTTTTAGCACAAAAAAATGGCTTTGAGAAAATATTATTTAAAATACACAACATTCCGGACGTGCTTCTAAACTAAAAATATCCATTGAAAAAGAATTGCATTGGGTTACCAATAAATCTAACTTGGCGACAGTAATTTATATACCTAGGCGGTGTACCAAATACATATATGACTCTTGGGTAGCTTAAATGTTATCCTCGTAATTTGACCGTTGCTTAAAATTACGAGTAAGTTTTCCAGTCTTTCCATTAGGTTAGATCTCGAACAATCTTCAATTCACTGCCAATTAAATCGCAAATTGTAGCAAGCCAATTAATCGCCAATAAGCAAGCTATTCCGTCATTACATTTATGAATTTACAATATTTATAATTTTGCAACGTCTATATTAAAAATATTTGTAATTGTGAAAGTGAGTGAGGTTGTGTTACGAAAAAGCGTTTAATATTTTATGTACACCCATAGAAAAAATTCACAGTGTTTAACAAAAGGACCGGCGCCATCAATCGCCAACCAAATGAAACTTCAAAACGTCCACTTCCCCATGGTTAATAAAATGGCGCTCTAAGTCGTCTAACCAGACGATATGGCAAAGATATGGCCTTGCAAATTTGAAATATTCTTTTGTAATCACCTTTAAAGTTATATGTAGATTTTTAATTAATTTACCTGATTTTATTCTCAAAATTAGATTTTGAAAATGGACAACTCTAATTCTCCCGAACATCGCACGCCGTTGCGTTACAGCTTGCGCTCAAACAAAACAATGTCTCCAACACCGGTTCCCAGCCTTCCCAATTTTCCGACACGAAAACCACAAAAGACAGGGTCCAGAAAAGGAGTCACGGCTTCGATATCAGAGGGAACAATTCTCCAGCCTGGACAAGATGTCCCGACACACGATGAAATGACGTCGAGGATCCCATCACTGGATCTCGGCGTCTTTTGCGCAGTGTGCCACGAAACAGGAGATCGTTCTGTGATCAGACAGTTATTCTGTGGCCACAATTGCCACATGAAATGTCACGAAAGTTGGTTGAAGAGTTACTTATGTCCTGTTTGCCGTTCCTCGTCTGGAGCCGGGACCGATTCTGACACACACCAGGCGATTCTCCACCGAATCGATGCTGACACACCTCAAACAATTCTCCGCCAGACCGATGCTGGCATACCTCAGGCAATTCTTCACCGGATCGATGCTGACACGCCTCAGACAATTATCCACCAGACTGATGCTGGAACACCTCACGCAATTCTCCGCCAGACTGATGCTGACCCACCTCAGTCAATTCTCCTCCGGACCGATGCTGGCACACCACAGACAATTCTCCGCCGGTCCGATGCTAACACACTTCAGAAAGTTCCCCGCCCGACCGATGCTGGTACACCTCAGACAATTCTCCGCAGGACCGATGCTGACACACATCAGGCTGCTCTCCCTTACTATAAAACTATTATATTTTTGGCGTTAGTTTTATTTTTCGTTATTATTGCGATAATTTTTGAATATATTAGTTAGCGTTGCAATCACGGCCGTGTCGCTGGATAATGAATAATTAATGACTTTTGGAAATTGAAAATTTCAAAATTTTGTTTCATTGATGAATTTTATAATCAAGATTCTCAGATAGCATTAATTTTTTGTATTGACCTACTTTATTTGTAAAAATTTTATTATATGATATATCTTGTTCATCAAAATTGTGATTCTTAATAAAAATTGAGCCTTTAAAAAGCATGGTTTATTATTTGGGCACTACCTGTTTGGCTCGGGGTTACTGAGAAACCCGTTAAATTATACAATTTTTTTTTAAATCAGCTATCACCCCACATGACTCGAAAGATGGATTTCACCTGACATAAGTTTAAATTTCTTCTCAAGCAAAAATAAATATGATCAGTTATATAAAAAAGTTGGACATGGCTTCGTCGGAGCACGGCCAAATCTTTAATTGAAATGTCATCCACCTCCTATTGGGAAAGAGTCTCAACTAAGTTCGCCAATGAAAGAATCCTATAAATAGGACAAATGCAAAAAAAAAAAAAAAACGAAATACGTTTTTCACTTAATCGCGGAAAAACTGTCAAAATGTATTGTTATTCCAATAATAATCATTTTTGTAATAATAAAGAAAATATTCAACGATTATTCCCTATAATGTGTATGTTTTCAGATTACTGAACAATTTATAATATATATTTTTATTCTCACATAACTAGTATTGCAACTGGAAAAAGAGTGTAACTGGTTTTGCAACTGTATGCATCGTAATCTTGATTTTGTTCAAAAAGCAAAAGTCGATATATCCACATTCCAAACAACCAGACATCACGTTCGCTCCCGTTTGTTGGATGTAACTGCTGTTGCATTGACAAATTATAAATACAAATACAAATACAAATATTGACGACCAACAACAGGCTCAAGGCCCAACAAGGTTGGTCCATCTAGTACCTCTTAACTATCTCCCAATGCATATCTAACTTCTTCTTAAAATCCGTTACTCCTTCACAATTAACAATATTCACTGGCAAGTTGTTCCATTTGTCTATTAGCCTATTATAGAAATAGTGTTTTCTCCCTTCCCGATTAAAATGGGATTTGTTTAACTTAAACCCATGACCTCTGTTGCTTGTTTCGGACAAACTACTCAGAGTACGGTCTTGAAACTTACTGGACCAACGAAACGGGGTAAATAAAGACATCCCAGCAAGTTTCAGACCATTCCGTTCAATAGTTCGGCTGACATTCGAACTTTGACAAAACGCAAGAACTCGACGAGAAAATCCGTTTCATCAAAGTTGTCCATACACACAATCTACTGACGATAGCGACTTGGAACTTCACATTCTTACTAATATGGATTAGAACAGTCTGCGCACCAAGTTTTAAGCAGATCCGATGACTTTAATGTTTGGCTTCGGAAATTATTTCTAAATACAGTAAAAAAAATTTAACTAAATTATACCATTCGAAAGAGGAAAAATAAATTTACAAATTGTTAAGTTTTAAAAAAAAAAAATTGTGGCTATTGTCATGGTAAACACATAGAAAGATCTTGGCCTGAAAAACACTTTGTTAATGTTGTCCCTACAGACGAACTACTGAATCTACCGGGTTGAAACTTCGTATTCATGCTAATATTGATTAGAACAGTATAAAGCTTGATTGGCGTGGATATAGCTACTTTTGCTTCGCTTTGAATTTTTATTATTAAATAATAGATTTTGCAACTTCATAAAAATTTTAAATTGAAGCCGAATTAAATTTTCGGATGTTATAACTGTTTTGCATGTCGGTTACTCGTATGAACTTTTTAGAGCTTGTATGCTTCGGTGGCTTTCCCACTAAGAATCAGTGCTGGTGAAAGCGACTATTCAATTTGTATCAGGTTGTAGAGATCTGGTAATCGGAGGGTTGACAAATGCATTTCTTTTGCGTACCAAAAATATTCTGCCGTGTAGAAGGAACTGATGCACATTAAATTCGTTGTCGCCCAATGTCCTCATGTCTATACCAATTCACGTGGGGTGCCAGCTTAGGTATTGTCCTTGTGGTTCAAAATCATAGTTTATAATTACGAGGCCATGTTCTTGGGTATTTCCTACTAAATAGACCCTGATCCGTCGCGAATAGCCCACTTGCAGCTTTAGTGCGACGTTGATTCAACCAACCAACAATGATAGCACACAATGGCATCTGACTGTTGAGACTGTTAGTTTGATGAATTGACATCGAAAAAGAGCTACACAAAGAGCTATTGACGGCGGTTCAATTTATATCCCGAAGGAAAGACCCGTGAACAGCGTCTCATCATTTTAAAACCATAATTGGATGACGAGGACAACACTTGAATTGGTATCCCACTCTCGAAACTTCCCCACTACGACCAATGTGAGGGCATTTGAGCCACGACAAATGAACTGCTGGACCACGAGAGAGGAAGATGTCCTGACGGCTGCCATAGCAACCGGCGAGATTACTCAAATCTGTTTTCCATACCAATCCTAATCGCGGGCTTTCTCGCGACAGTCGCATAATAACGTACACAAGTACTCTTAAACATCATGATCTTCGTTTGCACGACGAGGACCGAACTGGCAATCACCGCTCTTCCAATCAGGCTCCCTATATTTAGAATCATCTATGCTCTGAATAGAGTCCAGGCACACGCATTGTACCAAGTTTAAGGAGGTCTACTGATACTCTCTCCCACAAAACGGGATTATCGAAACACAAACATATGGGCGAGTTGACTGCCAAGTGGTATAAAGTCCAAAAAAACCTATTTTACTATTACCCACGCCACTTGGTCGAATGATAGATCTAGCTGCATAGTGATGGGAAATGGTGTTGGTTCAATTTCGGATTTTTGTGACTTAGTCCACTTAGCAGGCAACTCACTCCAAAATTTCTGAAGATGCTCAGGGATGGGAAGTGCTAAAGACCAGTTTGGAGCAATTTTTGGAGCAGCAAAATTTAAGTTTTGGAGCAGAAACGCGACAAATTGTAGCAGAAAACTGTAGATTTGTAGCAAGAATACAACAAAACGTAGCAGTGAATTTTAGCATATTAAACAATAATTGTAGCAATTAAAATTTGTAACATGCGATTTTAAATTAGATGTGGTCCACTGCCCAAGGTGTAAAAACCTTGGAAGTATCTTTTGCTATTTATGCCATTTTTTATGCAGTAAATCAAAATCGGTAGAGGCTATAAATGAGACATTTTAAAGACAGTTGAAAATATTCAACGAAAATTAGTTTTTAATTGAGAATTATTGAATTTTTTTTTTACAATATATACTTAACTTTCATATGTTGATTTTTCCCCCCACTGAAATGTGGTTTATAAAAACCAAAACAGTGTTGCAATCTTGCATATATTGTGCATGAAATCTATTAAGGAGGTTGTTACTGTCTAAGGGAAATAAAATTACTTAATTTCTTCCCACAAACTTTAGAATTATTAAAGAGTAATAATTTGATGGAAAACCTATGTTACTACTTATTTTAAGCATGTTAAGGGTAGAGGTGAGGGGTTTAAACACAAAAATATTTAGAAAATAGTATATAAACCATTAATGCCAAAACGAATTGCAAATCCCACAACAAAAAAAAGCTTTTTTCAAATTGTCCATTTTTATTACATAAAATATAACAAACTTCAATTTCATAAAATAATATTTTCAAACTAAGGAGTAAAAACCCTAAAACTGTATTTTGCTGTTTACATCTTTTTTATACTGTTAGGCTTTATGAGACCATTTAAAGGCAGTTAAAAATATTTAACCAAAAGAGTTTTTAATTAAGAATTAACCAATTTATACAATATTTTACAATATATACTTAACTTTCAATGTTGAATTTTTTAGTAAAATGTGGTTTATACAATAAAACAAAACACCAACAAACTACAATATCGCATACCTTGTGCATGAAAAATACAATTTTGATTGTTACCACTATCTAAGGGATAGGAAAATTTCTTAACTTTTCCACATAAACTAGATTTATTAAGGGGACTTGGTACCCCAAAATTTATTTTCTATAATTTGATATAAAATAAAATATTTTTGTGATGACTACATGTAAACTATTCAGGAAAGAAGATTTAGAAGGAAAAAAAATTGAAATTTCTTCAAACTTTTTCAAAAATTTAATTTTTGTGAAATTTTTTGAAGATTTAAGGCATTTTTCAAAATGCTTCTTCTTCTTCAGATTTTATTTTTTTTGAATCGAATTTTTTTTGTAAGCTGTATTGATTTATGCTTAATAACTTTAGGGATCAGATTTTGCATAAGTATTTTAGTTTAGGAGAAAAAAAAATTAGTGAAAAATCGGCCATTTTCTTCCAAAAAACTCTAATTCTTAAACATTTTATTTTTTTAAATAAATTGTTTTTAATATTTTTCTAATTCCATCCCTAATTCTATTCAATATACTCTTGTGTACAGGTTCAAAAAATTTCAAAATAATTCATACATATTTGTTTGAGTTTTAGTATTTTAAGTAGGTGTATGTTCACGAAAACCGCAAGCTGAGATAAATGCATTTAAAGATTTCAGTATTGAAAATAATTTATTATAATTGTCCCAATTAACTCAAATATTTTTTCACATAAATAACGTATATATATCCTACAAATTATGCAAAATTAATAACAAATAATAATTATTTTATTTTGCTACAACTTTAAATAAAAATTTCACTTTCAGTATTCAATTCATGTAAAATTTCTAAAAACACAATAAAATCACTCTCTCTCAAGCAAATTTTCATTTTTGTAATACATTTTTGGCAAACCACTAACTACTGAACATTATGAAACAAAAATTGACTGCAGATATTTATATAATTTGCTTTAATGTTGAGTGTAATGCAGGGAAAACTGAAAAATTTTTAGTGGTTTTATACATGACACTCACTGTCAAATTAAAGCACCCTACAGCATAAGTGACTCGTTATTTATTCTTAAATTACTTTTTTTCTTTATGCATTGCAATATTTACAAGTTTCAGTGCAAAATCCCTGATAAGGCGGCGTATTGCAAAATAAGAGATTTTGCAGTACGCCGCCTTTTTCTCTATTGTCTTTTGGGCAAATCAATTCACACACAGAGTTTCAGTAAATTAATTTCCCGTCTGACCCTAAAGATTTTGAAGACTTTTACATAGTATGTATAATTTTTAGTTGTATTCACATACAAAATTTGACAAAAAAACACTGACTCGTGTTTTCTTTACAAATGTATCTATGGGATACCTGAACTAGTTGATGATGTGTACAATTTCGTTGGCATTTTGCGTTTGGCAGGTAACACATCTTTATAACAGTCCTGTAGAAGCAATCCTTTGATACATTGACATTATTTTGCTTAGATATACCCATTTTTACATTAGGTTTATGACTTTCTCTATGTAACACATTGGATAAGAAGTGAAGAAAACGTTCATAATATGATTAATATTTATTCAATCGTTTTGAAACTTTGGGAAAACATGCTAGAAGGTTGAAGCGTTATTTTAAACCAATAAATTTTTTTTTTGACATTTTCATCGATTTTGGGGTACCGAGTCCCTAAATAGTAATATATTTATAAAAAACAAACCTTGCTACATTTTAAGCATGTTAATCTGAATCATTAAAAATTACACTTAAGTTATTATCTTAAAAATTAGTTTAATAAGAAATTTGAAAACTTTCAAAAAGCTAAATAAAAGCCAGTTTTTTTTTTAATTTTTAAGTTGGAGGGTTGTTAGAAAGAAAAGTTTCCAATAAAAATAATTAATTTAATAAAATATATGAACATTTAAACAAAAAATAATTAAATTGGAATTTTAATACCATCCAAACAAGATTTTAAAAAAATATATATATTACTGAAAATTACAAGTCCTAAATTTCAATTTCGTGAATTAAATTATATTTTCGAAAAATGTAATGTAATTTTGTTAAGTAGTGCAAAACAAATCATGATAAAAGAGGAAGCAGTGAAATATAATGAACTTGTATATCGGATGCAAAAGGATTGAAAGTCTTCCAACGGAGAGCGCAGCAGATCGCGTTTAGCGAATTTCTACAAGTTCAATGTTTCCATGAATGAAAATATATAACAAAAGAAAGTTACATTCGGCAGATGCGACGTAATTATAGATATAATCATTCATCTCAACTTCAGAGTGATATTATCCCCGTTTGACGAAGATCGCAAATATTTCTACATATTCAAGATGCTAAATTTTTGTGAAATTATCTGTTTTTTTAGATTGAGCATCGATTCTTCAGAAAACAACAAACGAACTGATATTTTCCAATGATCAAGTGTCTTTTAATCAAATATTCTTGACTAAAATTTCGGACAAATCTTAAAAAGTTTTTACTTTAAATTTCTACAAATATTTAAAATTTAGAAAATATGCTTAAATTGAAATGTTGACGAAATTTTTAATCAAATTAAAATCTAGAATTCTACATTTCTAAATTTTTAAAACCCCGTTCATTTCGGGTTCCAAAATTAAAAAAAAAAAAAAAAAAAAACGGAAAAGTACCACCCCTGGGTAAGTGCAAAGCAAATCACGATGAAATAGAAAATAATGAAAAATTAGTACTTATTTATCAGATGCAAAAGGATTGTAAGCATTTTAACGAAGATAGCAGCCGACCGCGTTTAGTGAATATCTTAGTTTTCAAGAAGGAAAAAAATTCTTTAAACAGTGAGTGTCATTATACAACGAAAGACATTTAACCATCAACTTTCGAGTGAATTATCTCAGTTTGACGAAGATCGCAAATATTCCTACATGTTAAAAGATATTCTATTCTTTTAAAATTCTCCGTTTTTCAAGATTGAGCATCGATTGTGCGCAAAAGAATAAACGATTCGATATTTCAATGATGAAATGTGTTATGACAATGAAATGCCCTTGTCCAAAAAGTTGAACATCAAGAATCACGTCATTTTTAATGACGCGAAATTATTCCATTTAAGCATTTCTTGACGTATAGTATGCTTATACTCCATTCGTACCTTACATTTCTACAAACACTATTATAATGTGCTTAAATTTTCTCCCATTTCCTTTTCCTAAGGTTGCCTTAACTCCGTTTATGGCCAGACAAACGGGCACCAAGACTTGGCGCATTTGGCGCACGTGTTTAACAAGGATTTAAAACAAAATTGGCGCAAAATCACACATAAATGTGGTTTTGTAGCAATTGGCGCAGGATACCACTTTTGGCGCTCTCTGGCGCAATTGGCGCAGAATTCCCATCCCTGGATGCTCCAAGAACGTGGACGAAAATAAAATTAGCTTATTACATCTTGATTATATCTTTCTTTGTTGTTGTTCTGTTTGCAATAGATACGAGAAGACAAAAGAAAAATTTTATCAAATATTTTTTATCCACAAGAAATTAGATCGATCTACGTTTCCCAAGTGCCTTGATATCTTTTCCTATGCACTTCACTTAAAAGTCGACTCAAATCGAATTTGATGGCGATAACATAGAAATCAAAATAACAGATTTCAATACATTTTGAAAAATATTTTGAATAGTAATCGCAATTGTACAATGTTCCATACTTCAATAGTTAAATAGGTATCCATTGAATAAGTATGTGTTGCGTTCAAAATATTTTGATGTCAATAGGGGTCAAAGGCATGTTAAGTTTATCAAATCGATAAACGATACCGGTTCAGTCTAGTTTATTTCCTGAAATTGTTTTTAATGTTTTCTTGCATTCCTTTTCAAACAATAAAACATCTCCCATCTGTATGTACTTGTGATATAATTGTATGCTCATGATTAAATTGGAATATTTTTGTTTTGATCTTTTATTTAATCTTAGTTCAGACCCATCAACAGGACGGAAATAAGTATATCTAGTATATAAAAAAAAATTCCAAAAAAAGAAGAAAAAAAATTTTAAAAAGAAATTTCCCAACTTAACGATTCGGAATTCACATCTCAACAGTGCTAATAATTTCCAGTTCCAACTTATCGACATTTTTCGTCTTTTTTTATATATAATTTGGGTAATAATATTAAACAGTTCTCTCACAAGCATTGATTTGTTGCACCCATATTCCAATGCAGTGTCCGTTCTGAGGTCTAATTTCAGGGTGGCAACAAAATCCTGGAAAAAAAGTTCCCTGACATTTCCCTGACGGTTTCAAAAAATTTCCCTGACTTTGCAATTATGTTAAATAAATGTTATACATACTTTCGTTCCGAGATGAATAAAAAAAATGCTCATCTGTATTTAATAGTGACAGTAATCAATGTAATAAAAAACAGTTGAAGTTTTTTAAGTTTTTCATTCTTTAAAAAACGATGTTAATAATTAGAAATTGCACATTTGGGTATTTAAGTATGTGGTTTAAAATATTTTATCTAATACTATTAAACGAGCAATGTCACTATATTTGTTTGTTCGTTTGTTTGCACAATCTCCAAATCCGCTCTAACGATTTTCACAAAAATTGATGTATTAGCAAATTTTGGGGTAAAAATTCGATTGGAATAGGTTTTATCTTCGAAAAATTTCATTTAGAGGGTGAAATAAGTAGATTAAAAGTTCCATTTAACTCTTTTCATTGCAAATTATTCATCGGGTATAAGTTAATAGGTTATATAGCAATAACCGCTAAACGTTATTTAATTCGTCATATGTTATTTTAATTTAAAACGTGTAAAATATTTTGATGAGATATTTTTATTTGAGTTTTTATTCTAAAATAGTGTTATTTTTCTCTCATAAATAAACGAAGTAAACGTTATTTAATTCGTCATATGTAATTTTAATTTAAAACGTGTAAAATATTTTTTATGAAATATTTTCATTTGAGTTTTTATTCTAAAATAATTTTATTTTTCTCATAAATAAACGAAGTAAACGTTATTTAATTCGTCATTTGTTATTTTAATTTAAAACGTGTAAAATATTTTGATGAGAAATTTTCATTTTACGAATTATTCTAAAATAAAGTATTTTATTTTCTCATAAATAAACAAACGAAACATCAGTAAATTAAAATTAGAATTGGAAAATCGTTTGCGTTTTCAAATAAAGAAAAACATATTCTAATAACGTGACTTTTTCGTTTACTAAATGACTTTTTCGTCTACTAAATGACTTTTCGTCTACTAAATGACTTTTTCGTCTACTAAATGACTTTTCGTCTACTAAATGACTTTTTCGTCTACTAAAAACTATAAGTTTTCTAATAAAATCGAAGTTTGAACGTATTTAATCCTGTGATTTTTTACTTTGTTTATGCGCGTGACGTCATAAATGGAATACACAAGAGCAAGTTTTTAAAATACCCTATAAGAAAATATCGTTAGGGAAACCATGTAGGTTTTGTTTATATTCCATGTAAAATGAATAATGTATATATATCCACAAATAGAACATGGAATTTTCAATTTAATAAATGTTTGATTAGATGCAATTTCGTTTGTTTTGCTAAGTATTTATATTTTAATGGAATCAATTGAATTATGTTTTATTAAATTAATGTTATGTGTTATTTATAAAATATATATTTATTTACATTTAAAATTAAACTTTGTTCTACATTGTTATTTGATAAGTTTTATTTTACCAATCGTTTATAAATACTTTTTCAGCTTTTATATTCCAATGGAATTAATTTAAAGAAGTTTTATTAAATTAATTTTACGCAATATTTAAAAAGGTAAATTTTTTTTTTATACATTTAAAAAACAGTTTTTTTCTATAGATCATCGGCATTTGATAGGTTTAATTTTACCAACTGTTAAAATATTATTATATTACTACTATTATAGACTACTATTACTGATAGCATTAAACGAGAAACAGAATTTTTTTGTAAGTTTTCCAGTTTTGAAGATATGTGTTAGAAATTTTGAAAAAATGAAGCGTTCCCAAAAATTCGCATTTGTTTACTATGGACACTTTGCACTGGTTTCTGCTGACATTACGTCTAATAAACATGACGTCTTTAAATATATAAGAAACTGCATGCGCATTTGTTATTGGTTGACGGCGACTACGTGGTTTGTAATTCACCAATCACAGAGGCTAATCGACCATGCGTTTTTGTTAATCCGTCACAATTTTAATATCCAGACCATATCATGCATAGTGTCTATAAAATTAGTTTGTTACTTATTCCACATTCTAATGAGTAAATAATTGCTAAAAAAGTTAAATAGTTTCAAATGCTAATTTTTTTCTGGAAAACTGATACCAATAAATTTGTCACATTCTGAATGTAAAAGCAACGTTCATATGACCTTTTGATGTTGTTATTTTTATGTAGTATTTATTTTTAAATTTGAAGCAGCAGATAATCTCTCAAAATTTGTTTGTGATATTTTCATAATGAATGTAACAGCGTAGAAAAATTGCGCGAGGTCGATCCTTATCCCTACCTAATTTAATTTTAAATAATTCTCGATAGTAAATTGTGTTAGTTAGTAATAATTTAATAATGAACTGTTTCTTGGATTACGTAAATAAGTTTTGTTTCAAGCAGAAAGGGATTGAAAATGAGTAATGAAGTTTTACAATAGAACAACGAAAAAAGGGTTTAAATTTTTCATTAACCAAATTTAAAATCACTTTTAAATGCAAATTTGACATTTACTATATATGTGTTTTAAAATTGATTTACTTTGTTATTTCAAATAATTCTTCTTTATTGAAAGATTTGTTCGAAAACATCTGCCTAATTAAATATGAAATTATTTTCGGTATTAAATTATATTAGATAGTAATACCTGAATACTGAATTGTTTTTCGTATTACGTAAGTATGTTTAGTTTCAAGCAGATATTTAGATGAGTAACGGGACTTTACAATATAACAAAGGAAAAAGAGTTTAAGAGTTTTCAATTGAAACGTACATAGTAATCTAAGCGCTTGAAAGAAAAAGTTTTCACATACACACAGGGAAATAAATTTCACCAAATTAAAAACCCTTTTTAAAAATAAACCGCAAATGTATTATCGTGTATGTATTTTTAATTATGTTTAACATGTTACTTTAAATAAGTATTTAGTTAATAAAAATTTGTTCGAAGTAACTATTTGTTTTCAGGAGACATACTATCAGCGACCTACACAAATTTTATATTATGTAACCTTTTCTTCTGTAAACTCTTCAAAATTATGAAATATTCCTAACAACAGCCACAAATGTCAACATGTATCCTTTACAAACATTAGGTTAAATAAAATAATATATGTATATTGAAAAGTCGAAAATTGCAGCTTCATCATTAATTACGTTTAACAGACAAAAAACAAATTAAGATTAATTAATCGTAACTAGATTATGATATACAATAAAAAAAAAATTTATAATTAGATTATAGAAAAAGTTTAATTTTAGAAGGTTGATTTTCAGAACAATTATAATTAAAAGTTAATTGGTAAAATTATATTATTTTCACTAAATTAAAGATAAAACTGCTTTCATCACTACGATTAATTCCGAATAACACAAAATTTCTCGAAATATGTAAAGATCTTTATTATTGAATAAACGTTTAATAAGAATATAAAATGCTGTTCGTTCCTTATTATTTGAGTATGCAGGTTGAAGATAAAAAATTGCAGAAATAATTTTGCAGTAGCAAAAAAATAATTTGATATCCATTATCATAATATTCTTAATAACAAAGACTACTTTGTATAACATTTAAAACTCCATTCAGTTACTCCAGAGTTAGACAGAAGCAAACATAGCTACAAATTGACTTGAAATACTGATCAACAAGAATATTGGCAGGGTTTAGCATGCACACGAAAACTTTGTGCTACAATTGTGCGAATGGTTGTATTAGACGCTCAGGATCATTAAAAATATTAATTTAAATTACTTTTGCAAAATTGATACGGTATCTTTGCAATCTTGACACTTCTAAAAAATCGTATGAGTATTTCAAAGAACTTATCTTATTTCGATAATTAAGACATTATTAGATGATAAAATATATCATGAAACGTCTAACCATTGATATGGACATTTCAAAACATTTGCATTTGATTCGAGTCATTAGAAATATTACTAAGTAATAAAATATGCAAACGAGCTGGGCTCGGTCACCTGGTACTAATACTATTAAACGAGTAATGTCACTATATTTGTTTGTTCGTTTGTTCGTTTGTTTGCACAATCTCCAAATCCGCTCTAACGATTTTCACGAAAATTGATGTACTACCAATTTTCGGGGTAAAAATTCGATTGGGTTAGGTTTCATCTTCGAAAAACTTCATTTAGAGGGTGAAATAAGTAGATTAAAAGTTCCATTTAACTCTTTCCATTGCAAATTATTCATCGCGTATGAGTTAATAGGTTATATAGAAATAACCGCTAAACGTTATTTTATTCGTCATATGTTATTTTAATTTAAAACGTGTAAAATATTTTAATGATATATTTAAATTATAGTTTTTATTCTAAAATAAAGTATTTTTTTATCATAAATAAATGAAGGAAACATCAGTAAATTAAAATTAAAAAATCGTTTGCATGTTTAAATAAAAATATTGTAATACGTGTAAAATATTTTGATGAGATATTTTTATTTGAGTTTTTATTCTAAAATAGTGTTATTTTTTTCTCATAAATAAACGAAATAAACGTTATTTAATTCGTCATATGTTATTTTAATTTAAAACTTGTAAAATATTTTGATGAGAAATTTTCTTTTTACTAATTATTCTAAAATAAAGTATTTTTTTTCTCATAAATAAACAAATGAAACATCAGTAAATTAAAATTAGAATTGGAAAATCGTTTGTGTTTTCAAATAAAGAAAAAAAATATTCTAATAACGTGACTTTTTCTTCTACTAAATGACTTTTTCGTCTACTAAATGACTTTTTCGTCTACTAAATGCTATAAGTTTCTAATAAAATCGAAGTTTGAACATATTTAATTCTGTGATTTTTTATTCTGTTTATGCGCGTGACGTCATAAGTGGAATACACAAGAGCAAGTTTTTAAAATACCGTATAATAAAATATCGTTAGGGAAACCATGTAGGGTTTGTTTATATTCCATGTAAAATAGATTATGTATATCCACAAATAGAACATGGAATTTTCAATTTAAAATATGTTTGATTATATGCAATTTCGTTTGTATTGCTATGTATTTATATTTTAATGGAATCAATTAAATTATGTTATATTAAATTAATGTGTTACGTGTTATTTATAAAATACATATTTATTTACTTTTCAAATTAAACTTTTTTCTACATTGTTAGTTGATAAATTTTATTTTACCAATTGTTTAAAAATACTTTTTTAAACTTTTATATTCAAATGGAATTAACTAAAAGAAGTTTTATTAAATTAATTTTGCGCACTATTTATAAAGATTAAAAAATAATTTTATACATTTAAAAAACGGTTTTGTTCTATACATTATCGATATTTTTTATTTTCCCAATTGTTTATAAATACACTATTATTACTGATAGTATTAAACGAGAAACTGAATTTTTTTTTTGTGAGTTTAACAGTTTTGAAGATATGGTTTAGAAATTTTGAAAAATGAAACGTTTCCAAAAATTTGCGTTTGTTTACTGTGGACACTTTGCACTGCTTTCTGCTGTAATTAACATGAGGTCTTTAAAGATATAAAAAACTTCATGCGCATATGTTATTGGTTGATGGATCCCACGTGGTTTGTTATTCACTAATCACAGAGGCTAATCGACCATGCGTTTTTGTTAATTCGTCAAAATTTTAATCTTGAGACCATGTCATGCATAGTGTCTATAAAAATGGTTTGTTATTTATTCTACATTCTAATGAGTAAATAATTACTGAAAAAGTTAAATAGTTTGAAATGCTAAGTTTTTTCTGAAAAAGTGATATCAGTAAATTAATCACATTCTGAATGTAAAAGCAACATTCCTATTACCTATGCCCATTGCGTAGAAAAATTCCGCGAGGTCAATTCTTACCCTATCTAATTTAATATGAAATATTCTCGATATTAAATTGTATTAGTTAGTAATAATTTAATAATGAACTGTTTCACAATTTACGTAGATAAGTTTAGTTTCAAGAAGAGAGGGATTGAAAATGAGTAATGAGATTTTACAATAAAACAACGGAAAAAGAGTTTAAATTTTTCATTAACAAAATTTAAAATCACTTTTAAATATAAATTTGACATTTACTATAAATGTGTTTTAAAATTGATTTACTTTGTTATTTCAAATAATTCTTCTTCTTTATTGAAATATTTTTTCGAAAGCACCTGCTTAATTAAATATGAAATTGTTTTCGGCATTTTCTCGCATTCCGTAAGCATGTTTAGTTTCAAGCAGATATTTTGATGAGTAACGAGACTCTACAATATAACAAAGGAAAAACAGTTTAAAAGTTTTCAATTGAAACGTAAATAGTAATCCCTTGAAAGAAAAAGTTTTCATATACACACAGGGAAATTAATTTTATTTAAAACCATTTGTAAAAATAAACTGTAAATGTTTTTTTAATTATTTTAATCGTGTTACTTCAAATAAGTATTTTGTTAAGAAAAATTTGTTCGAAGTAACTATTTTTTTCAGGACCCATACTACTAGCCACCTACACAAATTTTATATTATAGAACCTTTTCTTCTGTAACCTCTTCAAAATTATGAAATATTCCTAACAGCCACAAATTTAATTTAACAAATTCAACAAATTTAATTTTTGTAATTGGTAAAATTAAATTATTTTTCACTAAATTAAAGATAAAACTGCTTTTATCACTACGATAAATTCCGAATAACACACAAAATTACTCAAAATAAGTAAAAATCTTTGTTATTGATTAAACGTTTAATAAGAATATAAAATGCTGTTTAAAGGTTGAATGAATACAGGTTGAAGATAAAAAATATTCCGAAATAATTTTGCAGTAGCAAAAAATAATTTGATACCCGTTATCATAATCTTCTTATTAACAAAGAGTACTTTACATCATTTAAAAATCCAGTCAGTTATTCCAGAGTTAGACAAAAGCATATATCGTTACAAATTGTTACTTAAAATACTGAACAACAATAATATTGTCAGGGTTTAGCATGCAAACGAAAACATCTTTGTGCTACAATTGTGCGAATGGTCATATTAGACGCTCAGGATCCTTAAAAATATTAATTTAAATTACCGTTGCAGAATTGTTAAGGTATCTTTGCAATCTTGACACTTCTAACCAATCGTATGAGCATTTCAAAGAACTTAACTTATTTCGATAATTAAGACATTATTAGACGATAAAATATATTATGAAACGTCTAATTATTGATATGGACATTTCAAAACATTTGCATTTGATTCGATTCATTAGAAATATTACTAAGTAATAAAATATGCAAACGAGCTGGGCTCGGTCCCCTGGTACTCTAATACTATTAAACGAGCAATGTCACTATGTTTGTTCGTTTGTTTGTTTGCACAATCTCCAAATCCGCTCTAACGATTTTCACGAAAATTGATGTATTACCAATTTTCGGGGTAAAAATTCGATTGGGATAGGTTTCATCTTCGAAAAATTTCATTTAGAGGGCGAAATAAGTAGATTAAAAGTTTGATTTCATTCTTTCCAATGCAAATTATTCATCGCGTATGAGTTAATAGATTATGTGGCAATAGCAGTTAAATGTTATTTAATTCGTCATATGTTATTTTAATTTAAAACGTGTAAAATATTTTGATGATATATTTTCTTTATAGTTTTTATTCTAAAATAAAGTATTTTTTTTCTCATAAATAAACGATCAGTAAATTAAATATCAGTAAATTAAAATTAAAATTTAAAAATCGTTTTCGTTTTTAAATAAACAAAATACACATTCTAATCACGTGACTATTTCGTATACTAAATGCTATAAGTTTTCTAATAAATATTTAAAAAGAACTTGGACAAAATCGTTTGCATTTAAAATAATCAAAGTTTGAACCATTTTAATCCTGCTATTTTTTATTTTTTTTTGCACGTGACGTCATAAGTGGTATTCACTAGAGAAAGTTTTTTTTAAATTCCATATAAAAAAATTTCGTTTTGAAAAAAAAGTAGATTTTTTTTATTAAATGTAAAATGGATTATGTATTTCCGTAAATAGAACATGAAATTTTCAAAACAAAAATTAGAAGCAATTTCGTTTGTTTTGTTAAGTATTTATATTCCAATGAAATCAATTGAATAAGGTTTTATTAAAATAATGTTACGTGTTGTTTATAAAATATACATTCATTTACATTTAAAATTAAACTTTGTTATACATTTTTATTTCATGAGTTTTATTTTAGCTATTGTTTATAAATATTTATTTTAGAATTTATATGCTAATGGAATTAATTAAAAGAAGTTTTATTAAATTAATTTTTAGCAATATTTATAAGGATAAAAATATAATTTTATACATTTAAAAAACTATTTTGTTCTATTATTTATAGCTTTTATTTTACCAATTGTTCATATATACACTTATTTCTCATAGTATTGAACAAGAAACAGAGAAAAATTCCGAGTTTTCCAGTTTTCAAGATATGTTTTGAAAATTGTGAAAAAAGGAAGTGTTTCCAAAAATTCTCATGTTTTTACCATGGACACTTTGCACTGGTTTGTGTGGTAATTACATGACGTCATTTCAAGGTATAAGTGATTTCACGCGCATTTTCATTGGTTGATGGTAACCACGTGGTTTGTTATGCACCAATCACAGAGGCTAATCAACCATGCGTTTTTGTTATTCCTTCAAAATTTTAATCTCGAGACCATGTCACGCATAGTGTCTGTAAAAATGGTTTGGTATTAATTCCAAATTCTAATGAGTAAATAATTATTAAAAACGTTTCAAATTATGTTTTTTTTCTGGAAAACTGATACCAGTAAATTTGTCATATAAAGTTCTGAATGTAAAAGCAACATTCCTATGACATTTTGTACAATTTAAAAATGAACTGTTTCTCGAATTACGTAAGTAAGTTTAGTTTAGAGTGGGATTGAAAATGAGTAATGAGCTTTTACAATAGAACAACGGCAAAGGAGTTTAAAATTTTCATTAACAAATTTTAAATTATTTGTAAATATAAATTTTACATCATTTACTATAAACGTGTTTTGAAATTTGTTTATTTTGTTACTTCAAATAAGTTTCTTCTTTATTTAAAGGTTTGTCCGAAATAACCTTGCACATGCTTAATTAAATATGAAATTATTGTCGATATTAAATTGCATTAGAAAGTAATAACAAAATACTGAATAATGTTCTCGTATTACGTGGATATGTTTAGTTTCAAGCAGATAATTAGATGAGTAACTAGACTTTATACAATATAACAAAGGGAAAAGATTTTCTAATTGAAACGCACATAGTAATTTAAACGCTTGAAAAAAAAATTCACATACACACAGGGAAATTAATTTCAGTAAATTTAAAAACCCTTTTTAAAAATAAATTTTACATTTACCGTAAATGTGTTTTTAATTAAAAATAAATTTTACATTTACCGTAAATGTGTTTTTAATTATTTTTATCATGTTACTTCAAATAAGTATTTTGTTAATAGAAATTTATTCTAAGTAACTATATTTTTATCAAGACCCAGACTGCAAGCTACCTACTCATATTTTATATTCTGTATGTAACCTTTTCTTAGGAACAAAATTATGAACTGTTCCTAACAACTGTCGCAAAATTCAAAATGTGTGATTTTCAAACATTAGGCTAAATAAAATAATATATGTGTATTGAAAAGCCGAGAACGGTAGCTTCATCATTAAAATAAATATGTTTAACAAAAAAAAGAGATTAATATTAGTTTAATCGTAACTACTATTATATAATAAAAATTCTTATATTTAGATTATAGAAAATGTTTAATTTTAAAGACGGTTGATTTTCAAAGCCGTTATAATGAATAGCCACTTGGTCCAAATTATATTATTTTCTACTGAATTAAATCTAAAACTTTGTTTTCGTCACTACGATTATAGCCTAATTACACATAAAATTATTCGAAATAAGTAAAAATATTCATTATTAATTAAACGTTTAATAAGAATATAAAACGTTGTTCGTTCCTTATTATTTGTGTATGCTGGTTGAAGAAAAAAAATTGCCGAAATAATTTTGCAGTAGCAAAAAATAATTTGATCTCCATTATCATAATCTTCTTAATAACAAAACTACTTTGCATAGTATTTAAAAGTCCAATCAGTTACTCCAGAGTTAGACTGAAGCAAACATCACAAATGGTTACTGAAAACCACGAATGTTGTCACGTTTGATCATGCAAACGAAAAGTGTGTACTACAATTGTGCGAATGGTTGTATTAGTCGCTCAGAATCGCTAATAATATTAATTTAAGTTACTTTTGCAGAATTAATACGGTAACATTTCAACCTTGACACGTATAACCAGTTGCATGAGCATATTTCTAAGAACTTAAAGATATTTCGATAAAGATACATTATTAGACAATGAAAAAATATCATGAAACGTCTAACCGTTGATATGGACATTTCAAAGCATTTGCATTTAATTCGATTCATTAGAAATATTATTAAGTAATAAAATATGAAAGCGAGCTGGGATCGGTCCCCTGGTACTTATGATAATAAGCTAGATTTAATTTAAGAAGTCCGACGGCGGTTTGAAAGACACAAGAACATTGCGAATGGTATATTTTTTATGCACGACGAATAGTCGCGAGCTTCGAGAAAAGCCGTTCCTTCAGCCCTTTTTTTTTAATTTTCGATTTCTCGGCTTAAATATTTATTTTAAGAATTAAAATGTCATTGTTTTTTCGATGATTTGCCGATTTTAATCGGAATTTTTCATGTACGAAAATACAACTCTGCTTATACGCGATTTTTCTATTTTGCACAAAAAATCGCCTTAAAACCAGGAGGTCGGCTTATACGCGAGTATATACGGTTTCTAACCATTAATTTTAAATAAAAAAGTACAGAAAATAACAAAACTGTATGTTTTTTAAAGCAAAAACCAAGAATAATTCAAAATGTGATACACTGAAGGAATTCTTAAAATTGTTAAATTCCCAAGATATTGAAAAATAATAAGATAAAATTTATATTTAATCTATTATAAAATCTGAAAAGCTTCCATAAAATATCCAGAAAAAAAACCTCAAAATCTTTAAAACTTATTTGCATATGAAGAGGGTGCAATAGAAAAGGTATAATTATTTTTATTAAAATTAAAGTTCAAAGTTCTTAGCTGTCTTTAAATCCAATCTTTTATCTATCTTGTCATAAGAGTTCAATCTATACTTAAAATAAAAATATTTCTAATCCAATTTTCAACAAATTGTTGATTCAGCAGATTCATTAGCAGCCCACACGTTCTTTGCAGTCCGAAGTCCAACTTTGCTTTCGTTTCTCCATCCAGCAGCGGCTCGCGTATCTATCAACAACGAAATTGCGCATGCGCTCGCTCGACCATGATTTTTTTTTTTTATCGGAACTAAAATGAAATATTGACGACTAAACAAAACAGAATAGACAAGAATAATTGCCGTTTTAATGAACCAAATTTGAAAAATTCCCTGATTTTTTAAAAAATTTCCTGACATTTCCCTGATTTTTCCAGAATAAAAAAATTCCATGACAATTCCCTGACTTCCCGGTTATGTTGCCACCCTGAATTTACATTTAATATAACAAGTTGGGCGATTTCTAACCTTCCCTAGCTTTTATTTGTTAATACTATTAATTTTCTTCAGGCATCAAATTTCCCAACTATTTTTTAGAAGTTCAAATTATTCCCAACTTTCAGGTTTTCCAGATAATTGAGGGGTTCAGAAGTACCGATTTCCTGCTGAAAGTCAACAAACACATTTTTTGAAGATATATTGCTGAGAATTTCAGAGCAAAAAAATTTATTCAAGACCTCCAAAAAAATAGTTTTTATGCAGTGTTAAATAGTTTTTTTTTTAGTTAGATAAACCAGTTGAGAATATCATACATTGGGTATCGCTAAGTATTTTTAAATTTAACCATGCATTGATTTGTAATAAAAATTATAACAAGCTTCACAGATTAACCTTGCAATAAAGTTGCAGAAACAGTATATTGATGACGATTTTCTTTCAATAACACAATAGGTCGAAAGCACGATTCACTGATAGGACAGCAAATCTCTTTTTATTCTATAACCACGTAACAGTTTTTTTTCTTCTAATTTTATCATATTGTTTTTTTTTTAAAAAGTACCTTTTGGTAGACTTTGGTGAAATTTCTAATGATTACGAAAAGAAAAGAATAACACAGTAAGAAAACAAAATTCTGATAATTCAGTGTAGAAAAAAGTTTGACTGATCGGTCTACGGGCAAAACTATTGAGAGATTAAATATACAAAAGCAGCATCAATATTAAATAGGCGGGTGGCTGCTAAGTGGAAGAATAAATAGAGGAATGGCATTCAACTCGGTATTAAACAACATACAGAACTAAGGCCCACACTACTTGTCCAACTGATAGATCTAAATGCCTAGTAAAGGAAAAAGGTATCCATTTTCGGATTTTTGTGATTTCTACCACTTAGTAACCAGGCCACCCAAATAGTGATTAGTAGTGAATAGTGTGAGTAATAAGTGAATATAGCAAATTTATAAATGCCAGCCTATTATTATCAGTGTAAATGGAAAAGATTAAACAATATTAAAATATAGAAACACACAATTGTAACAAGAAACACAGCGTGGTTTTATTTTAGAATAATTTTGCTATACATAGAATTTCACTCGGTCAACACAAGCATGATAAATACACATACTCTCTCTATATATATACACAATTGTCTATAAATAATATACATCAAATTGACATATGCAGTAGAAAATATTTTTTTCAGTGACTACTAGTCTTAACTTCTTCAGACTTCTAATGGTGATTTTATCTAATTATAAATTTCATACATATTTAATTTTTTTAATGACTTCTAAACATTCAATAGATATTACAATCCAAATATTTAACAAGCATTTAAGACAAATATAATTTATAAAGTCACATCTAGATTTAAAATACTTTATGATATATTCTCATGAAATTTCACAAAATACTGATTTTTGACTGTTTTATATAAAAAGTGGTGACAAAGTGGCATTGCACAAAGAGCAGACTTCCAAAAAAGCACAAGTTTTTCATTCAAAATATGAAAATAGTATTTGAAATATGCATTTTTGTTTGTAAATGATAAAATATATTGTATTACCAATGTTTTATAGCAGTCACGTTTAATGCATTTGAAAGTATAAACTATAAGTACAATAGAAAGGAAGCCTATTACAAAATAGAAATTAAAAATACATATGTTACATGTATTTTTAATCTCTTTCAACAAACTAATAAAAAATTTATAAAGACTTTTTTAGGGCTTAAAAAATTATAAGGACTAATCCAGATGGGGTGATGAATTTAAAACACTTTTTGTTTTAATTAGAAAAAAAAAAGATTGTATAGCAAATAATAGCAATTGGTAACAATTTTAAACTTTTATTAACGGCACCGGACTGCCCTTCTGTAGCAAGTTGCTGCTGATTACAGAGATTTTTTTAACAAGTCAAAAACAAGTAAAAAAACCATAATCACAGGGATTGCTTATAAGTTTACTTATAATATTATTTATAGAGTAGGAAAATTAAGTTGGCTACTTGAATAATGATGAATCACTTTCTTGTGAACAGTAATGGCTAAATAAACCGAGGAAATACAAATTAATGGGATCATTACTAACTTCCAAATCTTTTAAATAATACATACCCAGTGACTTTGTTATGAGAGTACACAACATGTTGTTAGTACCTTACAATTGCAACAAAGACTTTTTAAAAACTACAGTAGAACTCCAATTATCCAAACTCCAGTTCAGTTATCCAGATCGTTTAAAAAAAAATTTCACATGTCCAAAATATATTAAATTTTCTTAATGTATTTTAGAATTTCATTACTTTTCATCTAAATAAATTGGTATGCCAAAATATATGAAAAGACTCACATAAATTAAAAATAATTTACAAAAGTAAATTTTGGTTTTATTTTTAAAATAATAATAATATAGACTTCTTAAATCCATTAAAAATCTAAAATGCTTGTGCAAGTCGGGCATTTGATGAAAAACGGTCAACATTTGAAGTCTTACTTTAAAAAAATGTAGATCATTAATACAATAAAACTTTACCAAATTCGAATATTTAATATTATTGCAAAGTAACAATGACTAGTACAACCTATATTAACTCTCCGCAATAATTGCAATTGTTTGATATAACACACCGACACATTTATCATAGTGAAAATGTAAATAGTGACTTTAGCAGTTTGAAAATCTGCTCTGTACACGTAGAAACACATGTGCCTTTACATGGAGTGATACTCAGTGAAATGTACAGATAAATGCAGTACCAAAGGCATGACTGTTTAGGAGACATTCACCAATACAAAATGCTGGAGGTGTACACATTTTACGATGGACAGGAGACAACCTTACAAAGCTTAACTTCAATACACATGCATTTGATTTCTATTTTGATTAAAATCTCAGTTTAAAAATTAAGGCAGAAGGAATGTCTCTAAGAAAGGTTGTTTATAATGAAGTGAATGGCCTGCAACCAAAGGGGACCAATTCCATCAAACACAGAAATTTATAATTTTGTATATTTTAGTTGCATATATACAAATCTTCTTACCTCCTTACAATTTAAAACTACCTGTCCCACTTCTTAGAAATGTTTGGTACAATAAGTGGCCACAAAAAAATCACTAGACCATAAATCGTAAAACCATATGGTTTGCTATCCCTATCTCTGTGATAAGGTGCATGTGAAATTTAAATAGTCCTATGTGATTTTTTCTCCATCGACAATAAGTAATTTAACACATATATTTAAACGTTTAATATTGCATATAATGGTTTATGTATGTTTGTATTATACAAACTTGTATTGGAAAGGGAACCACAAATGCTTCAAATAACATTTAATATCATCCCTTATTATGGATTTATTCTCACAATGTTTATGCACTTTCACCACCTATGTTCTTAATACTTTACGAGCATTTCATAAGTAAGAATATATATTGGATTCTTTGATGGCTCAAGATATTTACATGGTTATTTTTCTCATGTGAAGGCAATAGGTGATTGCTGACACAAATAAGCTATTGCTGATACAAATAAGATAAGGAATGTAAGATATCGAGATGGGATACCAATACGTAAAGTTCCAAATGCTATCAGTGTGTTTTTAACACACACTCACTTATGCATAACCCCACTTAATCAATCTTCAGAGATATTGTCAAAAAATAAATTATAATCAAACTTTGAAATATGTCCAAAGTAACAAAAATTTTACAAACAAAAATTTTAAAAACAAACAAAAAAATTTATACTAATATTTTTAGCTCTGTGAGCACATGTTGTCAATATACTAAATAAACTCATTCATTTTGAATGCACAAAACAACATAAAAAATTTTGTTCATTCAACCTGCAATTTAACATTGCAACATGTCATTTTTTTTTATTACATTAATGAAACTGTTGATGTATTCAAATTTATTCATAAAAATATACCATGTAACATAACAGGAGAAAAGAAATATTCAATATATAAATATTCAACATGAGAAGCAATGTGCATTGTTAATTTTAACATCTATTCTGTCGTGCAAAAAACATTGAGACACAACTTTAAAAAAAAAAAAATCTGTAAAATAGAATTTAGTGAGTACACATTGAGATGAATTTATATATCCAACTGAACTTGAGATATTTGGAATGATGTAAATAGGTACTGGTCATCTCTTTATTAAAACATTTTCAACTCACAGGCTCTTTATTACCCTATGACAAAACTGCAATATTACGCTGATTTTTTATTTTAAGTTAGAAATCAAATGGCTCGCAGAAGCAGGTTACTTCGACTATCTTACACAAAAAGAATCAAATCTATTTTGGAAACTCAAACCTTTTAACTATGCCGTGCTACTTCTTCCCCCTGGGGCAAAGGGCTTCCTGAAGATCTTGTGAGCAGTGTCTTGGACAAAGGTGTGGCGCCTCTGTAGGGCTGTTGTACGTTTGGACACAGGCGATGAGAGAAGGGACTTGGTGCCCCGAACAACTCTGGGGCGTGTCGGCTTCGAGACGTTCCTGGTTTCAGAGTCTGAGGCGTTAGAGGAGAGGTTGGCATTGCTGGATGAAGAATCTTGGCGCAAACCTGAAAGATGAAAGTTTTCATACAGTCTTGAAATTAAAGTGAAACAATTTCTTTATGTCATCAGCCTACGACAGTATATTACTTGCATTTTTCGTGCTCATTTTTTTTTTTTGTAGCCCTTTTGAACTGCATGTTACGGCACGCTAAAAGGATTTAATTTGACTGCAAGCCGCTAACTTTGGAGGCTCTATTATGTAACTAAGGTGTAAAAGTAAATCTGCATAAACTCAAATAGCTTGATAGTGGTCAACCATGTTCAAATAAGTAGATGTTACTTTTTCTTGCAAGTTTTTACTTCATTAATAATTTTTTTACTTTTAAAGAATTACTCCCTATATACAATGCATTACAATGACAATTTATAATACAACTCTAGCCTTCACCACTGGTGGTACATCAAGTATTTTATTATATTTTTTAATTCTAAAAATAATAAGCTAAAAAGCCAAATTGTTACTACAAAAGTTAATAGCAACCTAAAATGATAAAGGGAGAAATTTTAAAAAAAAAATCCGATTTTTTTTTCAGGCTTTTATTTATTAAGTCACTTTTGCCTGATGTTGTTGTGGACTCAAATCTTGCAATTGAATTTTCACCTATTCCAAATGTCATCATAATTTCAAACTTGGCAGATGCACAATTCCAATGACAATACAATACTTAACAAAAAAAAAATATTAATATGAATTAATAATGAAATGGAAGAATTGGAAAACAATATGATTTGATTCGAGGCAACTGTAAAATGCAAAGGATCGTTTGTGTAATGAACCAACCAGGAAAAATGTACAATGAATCAGTCATTCTATAACAACAGTTACTCTATAACAAAAAAGGATTCTGATAACATTTTGTATATTTCTAGTTGACATTTTCTGATAGAGTGAATGAACCAGTTGCCGATCATGTACCAGTTACCGACAATTTGGAAAAAATATTTAAAATAAGTTGTATGTTTTTTAAAGTTCCTTCAATCAGTGTTACTCAAAGGATTTTAAAATTCATTTCACAATCTAATGTCAGTTTAATAGTCACAGGGATTTTTATATTTGTCACTAGTAGGAAATCAGTCTAAACTCAGAAATTGGTACATTCCCTATATTTTATTTCATACAAAAAGAACAAAATAGTAGTATTAACACAGAAGTTGTTGCATTTCTTGGCTACATAACTTAAATTGTTTGTTGTCTGCACTAGTAAAGGTCGGGCATGGGAAGATTAAAATACCTTTATTAGATGATGAGAAAAGAGATCTCCTGATAGTCATAGACCTTGTTAACACTTTATCCGGAACCCTGTAGGAGATAATAGTTTTTAACAAAAGCTTAAATGATTAGGTAAAATTTTATAAACTAATAAATGAATAATGACAGTTAGCAAAAGAAAGATTAATATTAAGAAGGGTAACTGATGAGGGGGGTAATTGGGAGGCCTAGACACCCCACACCTTCTTACTACTAGTGATTAATTAAAATATTAATTGGTGAAAGATTAAAATAAGTAGCGGGGTTGTGCCTTACCCTGGCCCCATTGCTTGTTTTGTCCCTGTTCCAATTGCAATTTCAGTTGAATATGTGCTTTTATGTTAGTTAATAAAAACATGGATAAGTATTTAATAAGTGAAAAATGTTTTCCTCTTCAGCACATAACGAATGAAAACTAAATATCTAATTAAATGTCTACTGAAAAGGGCTTTCTATGGTGCTTTGAATAATAAGAGAAACCTTAAGGAGAAGTCACCATTCAAAAAATTGTTTTTGAAGTATTTATAATCAGCTAAATTCAGCCTTGAACTTTATTATTAAGATAGATCCTGAAACATTCTCCTCTATAACCCAATAATAAGCTTCAGTGCAATGCAAACAAAATAAAAAAGAAATGGAAAATAAATTCTAGACCACTTAATTTATTTTCATTAAATTAACAGACCATTGAATAGCTTTAGTTACAGCACAAACACTTTGTTTTATTATTATTATTATATATGAATAAGCTATATTTAATAATCTTCACAGTGGGCAACAAATAAATAAGATTTTATATAGAAAGAGTAACCCCTTACAAAACAAATCCATAACATTCCAAGTTACTCTGAACTTGCAATATCCAAATAAGAACTTCCCGATTTAAAACTACTTATCGCTTTAAAAGATGGAGCTTCAAAACCCTCCAAAAGTATGCACGTGCTGTGTATGTAAATAAGTTCTTAGGATATGATTGAGGCAATATTACTAATCAAGTACATACATTATATTGCCTAAATTTAAACATTAAAAAAAAATTCTTCAATAATGATTCCTTAGTGCACAAATGTGTTAATGCATTTTTATTGAATTTGAGGTTAAGGACTTTGAATCCTCATATTATAATCTTTATAATGCCCAATTGCGGTAGGTGAAGAACAATAATTTTAATTTGTGGAAACCGCAGTCAAGTTTCAAGTTGTAGTTTCTTATTCCTTATAATGATGCTATAAACACTAAAACGACTCTTCTGAAAAATTAGTTAATTATCAATTTCCGCATCTGTTCCGACATTCCTATATCCATTGAAGGGGCAAGTGTAAGAAAGGAATGTGAAAGAAAAGCTAAAAACTGACTTTTGTCACATAACTCTTTTTTCCACTTGAACCTTTTATTTCAGAAACCCGCTAAGTGTAATGTTAGCTCAACATAATTTGACGGGTTCCTGAAATAAACGATTCACTTGCCCTGTCGCTTGAAGAAGCAAACTAGAACAGTGAACAAGTCACCTTAATCCAGCCACAGGTGTGACCTTTCGAATGTAAGTGGGAGCACACCTTCCTCTCAATGACAATGCGTGTTGCTTCAGCCACTCCTTGACTCCCTGTACAGAGAGGAACTGGGAGCTGCTGATCTGGGACTTGGGGTTGCAGCCGACCGCGTCCAGGATGGAAACAAGCAAGGACTCACCTATCTGAAGACAAAAAAAAAATGGTCACAATAAAATCTGACTATCCCTTTGCACTCGAAGAACATATAAATCCAAGATATTCTGTAAAACAAAGTTTTGCATGAAGCTGTATGTTAATCTCAGTATCATCATTTCTTATTGTGTTCAGGATGTATAAGGCCTGCTGTCTAGATTTCTAGTGCCTCCCATCACCTGAAGCATTTCTTACTTCTCGCAAGCTCACCCATCCAATCTTGTTTATCTCGTCTTCCATCATTCTGTGCCATGTTAGTCGGGAATAGCCCTGTTGATGAGTTCCCTTTGACGCCCAACTGAAGGAAATGCTTGGGATTTCATTTGTATTCCTTCTTAGAATATGGCAAGGAAAGTGGTATCTTCTGATTTTTATTTCTTCTTCAATTGATTTTGCTTTATGCAAAAGCATTTAATTCGTAATGGTGTTTGGCCCAAATTTTTTTTATTTTTAAACATTTATTTTGAAAGACATTAAGTTTTTCAGTCTGTACCACTATAAGCTTCCACATCTGGGAATCATACAAAAGGACAGGACGGATCTTAAAAGATTTGTCAAGATTTAATTTTATCCTTAAAGCCATGTTCAGTGTTCTCCAGAGTTCATTTCAGTATATCTCAGTATACCAAACAAATATTTATTACTTTATGACATGTCTCAAATGTTTTTGTTTTTTTAAACAAGGGTTGTGATGAATTTCAATCTCTTGCCTTTTATCATTATGCAGAAGAAAGTTTTAGATCTCTAACATACTTGATGCTTCTAGATGACACATATAATTTCTATTAAAGTTTGTGAGTAGATAACCTTTTAAACTCAAGAATATATGTTCTTTTTCATTTTGAAGAACAGAGAAAAAATTCACATTATTTTGGTGACTTGAAGAGGGTAAGGATTAGAAAGGATTAATAAAATATATCGATACCCAAGTGATATCATACTTTTAAATTGAGTTTGATAAAGAACATGCTAATGACAGAAAAGTACTTTTTATGTTCAAGAACATGCAGTTCTTGTTCAATTTGAAGAACAGGGAACAAAAGAACAGGTCATTATTATGGTGACTGAAAGTCTCAACTATGTAATGCTTTGCTACTAAGTTTAAACACACACGTGAGCAATTTTTTTTCTGTGGGAACTAATGGTGGATCTAGGTGTAGGAAGTTGGGGCAAGTTCCCCAAATATATGCACATTAAACCATACAGGGTTACATATTGTTCATGACTGGCCCTTTGATACTACGAAAGAGAAGAATACCAGAGCAACTGAGCTTGAACATTAAAGGGGGTAAGGATTAGTAGGGGGGGGGGGGGAATTGAAGCTCACAGGCCTCAGAGACTTAAGGTGCAAAATAATAATAATAAAGAATAAGTTTAAGGGTATATTTCCTTTCATAGATTTCTAGTTTTCCAAAGCTACACATAACTATCAAATTCATAAAATTACTCTGTAATTTTTTTTTTAATACAATACATTTAGGTATCTCTACAGAAAAATTCAGATTTAAAAAAAGCAAATCAATTTTGAAAAAAAAATTAACTCTCCAGCAGCAATGAAAACAACATTACGCTTGCTTTCTTTGCTACTAAGAGGATTAAGACCATTACTCTTTATAATTATGCTAAACTATTAAACACTTTAACAATAGATTTATCTTAAGAGAGTTAATTTTATAACATGTGAAATGAACTATTATATTTTATGTAAATGGTAATGACTAATACCTGATGATAAATTTCAGGTGTGAAGAATACTTGAGAAGGCACGTCACCTGTTGGTCTCTTGGGCCTTTTTTGATTAGTAATGAAACGACAGGTGTTGTAATTGCATTCCAGAGTGTAGCTGCAAGAAAGACAATAGTTTTAAATTAGAAGTATGTCTTTAAACAAATTAAAAAAAATTTACTGTAAAAATATATATTAGTATAATTAAACAAAGTAATGTCAAGTTAAGACATGTTAAATATAAGAATAACAAAAAGGTTTATCAATCAGTCATGTGAACGAACGGGTGTATCATTGGCTAATGTATATAGTTGTTCATCTTACAGACTCAAGTAACACAAAAAAATTGACTCATAATAAGATACTAAAAATTTTACATGGGAGTACAATATTATTAATGTAGAAGTAAAGATATCTCTTTATTGTAAAAAAAAGTAACTGCTGCTGACAATTTCTCTTTCCTTTTCCATATTTTGAGTTATTTCTCAAAAAGTAACTATATGATAATTATGAAATATGCTATTTTTATTTAGAAATGTTTGGGAAATAAGATGGAGGAATTTTTGTTGCAATATAGCACTTTTGTTAGAAGTTATATTTTGCTAAAGTTGAAAGATGCAAAACTTTGCATTGTATCAAGCAAAACGTAAAGAAAAAAACATTACATAATTCTAATTTTTCTTCGAATTGTAGCCATATATCAGATCAAATGCAAGATTTTTTTTTTAATATGGTTATTAGTTTTCAAGTAATTTTTATGAAAACTACAGCGGTTACGATACAGTAATACAAGGGGTCTGTGTTTTGTTAATCATATCTTTGACAAAAAATTTACGATTTTGTTATACTCGGAAGAATGTTGTGAAATCAATTTTGTTCAATAACCTAATTAGAAATAGTTATATCTATAAAAAAATTAATTAAAAATTGGCTATACAAAAATTGCTTTGGCAAAATAACTCTTTCTTTTGTGTTTGTAATATTATTCTGGTTTTAAAATTTCCATATTTTAAAAATTTAATTTTACAAATTGCCATCGATAATAAGTTTTAAAACTAAATAAGAATCCCCGTTTGGCATGCAAACAACTTAAGCCAACACTCAAGGCATTGAAGCCTCTCAAACGCAATAGTCAATGATGATTCACTCATTTTTATGGTAATTGTGTTGATCGAGAATTAGTGCATCATTTTCAAAATCGGGAATAGTTAGTAACAGAAAAAATATAAGCTGATTAAAGTTATATAACAATAACTTATTTTTATAAATAAAATTAAGACTTATTTTAAGCTATTTGTAATTATGTGGTTTTTTTTACCACTAAACAATATATATATAATATCTGATGACTCAGTAGAGACATTTAGCTTATGATATAAAATTTTAATCACACCTCTAATCACATCTACGCAGATCGCAACCCGCCTCTCAATACAAAGTCAACAACTAATCTGTTTACGTCTACATGCTGTTCTTCCCAGCGGCATGTATATATAAATATGATGTAGGTGATGCTGGTCTTACTACTCGCTCTGGTGCCAAGGATAAGAATTATCATGTGATAAGAATATCATGTGATAATATTTAAAACAATTTCAGTCATAATGAATTAATTTTATTACAATAACAAATTTTAATTATTTATTTACTTCGCTAAAATGTTTTTCAATTTCAAAAATCCGCATTTTCACTAAACATTAAAAAAAAATGCTTGTTAAAAAGACTAGATTATTTTTACAAAAATTCTGTCAGATTAAAAAATAAAGACAATGTTTTTCATTATTAAAATTTAGGTTTGTAAACATACATGTAATACATACAAACATATTCTGAGACATTTTATGACTAAAACTTGATACTTCTGTCTAAAAGACAATGTGGATAATACATAGGATAATACATGTGGATAATACATAGCAGCAAATCCTATTTAAATTCCAAAATATTCTTACAATTTTTAGGATTTTTTTTTAAACAGTTTGTATTAACCAGACAAATTTCCTTCAAAACTTAATTTTACAACTTAACTTTTAATAACGATCAGCTATTCAAAATATGGAAAATTCGTCGTTATCAAGCTTACATGAATCATTTTTACATATCCCAGCTTACCTGTGTATAATCCCTGTTAAGACATACAGGGACACACGGCCGCTTCCTTCTTTGCTCTGAATGTTTGAATTGGACCCTGAATACATATTCTCAGCAGAAAAATTGCATGCGGCGAAATCAAAATATGGACAATTGATTGACATTAGCTTTGGCAAAAACATGCAGTCAACCTAAGAAAGAACAGGCAGGTAACACATTAGAAGAACATTTCACAATCTACAAGTCATGAGTCAATGCTTGTCGGATTGTAAATAGTTATTGGCCTTACTTAGGCAAAATCAAACATGTGGAAGTAATTTTAGCAAAAATTGTAGTCAACCTAATTAAGAACAACTTGATAAAACATTAGGAGAAAATTTCCCAAACTGTTCGTCATGGGTTCATGTTTATTGGATAATAAAAAGTTATTAAATGTTGTTAAACATCTAAAAATTATAATTTTTAAAAAACTGCAAAATTGCATTTAATACAAAATATTTTTACACAAGTGTTCTATTACTAGATAAAGCTAATTTTTAAAATATTGTTTTAGAGGTTTCAATCTTAAAAAAGAATTAATACACGTTATTGTGACACTGAAAGTAACTTAAAAATACAGATTGAGTGTAAAACATATCAACACATATAAGGAAAATACCTCTTTCAAAAGTTTTAATCAGCCATAACTGTAAGTTTGTAAATATTCCAGGATGTAATAAGTTGTTGGAACCATAGATGGATCCAGAAAAAAATCTGGGGGTGGGATACAAAGATGAAATTAAAGAAGAAAAAAAAAAGGGGGGGGGGGGGGAGTCCAAGGTGTCAGGACCCCTTCAAAAATTTGAACAAATTATATTCATGAAGTATTTTCATAAATATTAGATCATTAATTATTTAATGGAATTCATATGTATAATTAATTAACTAACTAGCACTAAATTAATAAAATTCTTAACATTTTTAGCTTTAATAATAATAATTAACAGTTTTATTATTTTTTCCCATCTGGACCCCTTCCAAAATTAATATTTGCTTTCTGGATTCCCACTGAAATTCCTGGGTACGTGCTTGGCACAATACTTATTACTTAGTGATGTATTGATAAAAAAAATTACAATTACTAACTGCCTGAATAATAAAATTAAGCTATCTTTTTAATTTGGTGTGTCAACGATACCATGCAGGTGGGTGAGGGGAAGGGGATGTTTTGTGATCAGTTGTGAGGAGGAGAGAGCTCTTACTGCATGGTATATTCAGTGTTCACTCTTAGGCGTTTTTTGAAGGGCTTTCCGCCCTGCTCGCCCTTTTTTTCACCTTGATAGCGCCCTCATGCCCCTTTTTCAAAAATGCCGCCCTCTTTCGAAAAACATTCCGCCCCTATTGTCCTTTTTAGTCATAAGGCAAGCATAAGCATCCTTGCTTTCCTAGCTGTCTTTAAAAAAGGAATCGATTAAATTTTTTTTGTGTAAATTGGAATTAAGTGAATTATGACAGTAGAAAGCAAACTTCTTTTTAACTAAGCGTGTTATGAAATCGCGATGATTCCGCGGTAGTTTCGAGCACGGGGCATTGCATGAATCCTGTTGGTTGCCTGCAAGATAGTTTGGGGCGAGATTACAAGATTAGACATTTTATTACCAAATTTTTGAATTTTAGTAGACTTTTCATCAGTTTTGTAAGGGGCCTATTTTCGGGCTACTTACCGATTTGGTTTTTAGCGAAAACATTAATTTTAAAATGTCAAATTTCGGATTTCAAGTAGTATTTCCACAAAGTGATATCAATTTTCTACTGTTCTTACCTTCGAGATAATTCCCGAGCCATCACCAATAGCCCAATATGAAATAAATCGGATTTATTTTTGTGTGGTCACGGGTCCGATGTGTTAACGAGTGGACACGCACACCCCAATTTTTTTTTAAAGTGCCCTTTTAAAAACAAGAATCGCCTTTCCAAAAACAAAGCGTCCTTTTTCTGCTAACAGCGCCCTGCCCCTTTTTATTTCTAGAGTGAACAATGTATATTGATATCGTGTATGTTGTCTAAAGAGATTTAATGCTGGACCTCCTGATTTTATAGAATAGGACAAAAAAAATTACCTATATTAGTCTTCCACGTTTACACAAAAATAAAAGAAGTTGATCTGCCTGGAGGGAGGGACACAAGGACCCTTGCCCTCCCCTAAATCCACAAATGGTCGGAACTTAAGCTACTTTAACTTTGAATTAGAATTTTAAACTTTATTATGAAGTTGAATTGAGATTTGAATAAAATATCTTTTAAAAATATTTAGTATTTCTTTTATATTATTAAATAAAAATAACTATTGTTAAAAATATTCTTGAAAATCTTTCAAAAATATTTTTAAATTTCACATTATAAACTATTATCAGTAATAAAAATGTTTTTAGAAACAAACTAAATATTCCCTCCCTAATTGGGTAATACACAAACATATAGAATTGAAAATACATATTACCATTTTGTCAATGTCAGGAAAATAGTTTCCATAAATAAAACAACCCCTCTTGGACGCATGGCCATGGAGATCGAAGTAGTAGGCGATTCCACTCTCCTCTGGCTTCAAGCATGGAACGTCCTTCAGCAACTTGGACGTGTCCCCTTCCCCAAGTCGCGCTTCAGAGTCGAACGACAAAGAATCGTCGGCGTCGCTGGGCTCAAGGCAGTTGCAGGACTGGTCGCTTTCAAGCGTGATCTAGGACGGAATACACTTTCTATTTCAAGTATACATCCAAGATATATCTGGGATTGAAAGTATGTATCCATGCAAAGGTGTATTAAGGGGTATTTGTGTTACATTCTGAAATGAAATGTAGTTTATGTTTAGTATAATATATATATTTTAAATTGAAATGTCAATGAAAATATTTTAATTTTTTTCTTCAACTTTACATATTTTTACAGGGTGGGCACTTAATATTAATATAGAAATTCCTTGGCTTTGATAAGTTTTCTAGGAGATTTTAAAAAAATCCAGACTGAGAAATGCAAGCAAAAATAACTTATATCAGGACATTTTTAGACAGTGTTCTCTACAATTAAAAATGTTATTTAAAAAAGAGCACAAAATAAATTTTTGCTAAAATTGACAATCGTTATTTAATAATGATTAAGCTTCTAACAAAGCTAACCAAAAAAGAAAAAAAATGGAAAAAATTTGCAAAAAGAACACTATATATATATAGTTCCTTTATCAAAGTCGGAATAATTGCATCCAAAGTCGCAGTTAATATGTAGTAAAATAACTGTAGAACAAAACTAAAACATCAAAACGAGAAAATTGATTTTAAATATGCAGAAAATCATAAATTTCCCATCTTTAAATTTTTAAACTGTTGGGCTAAAAATCTGATTTTTATTAAAAGTATCAACTCCAGTTTTCCGATGAAACCAAACACCTAATAAACACAATTAAAAAAAAATCATGGAACACTAAAAAAACAGCAATAAATCTGCACAATCCGTCATCAAAGTCGAATGAATTGTAGCATCTAATCAAATATCTACAGAATGTAATCAGTGCTAAAAATGCTACTTTAACTACAAAATTAGTTGTTAATCGAATAGGAAACAAGCTTTTTTCATCGAAGTCCAAAAATCTATGCGGAAATCTTGTTTTCAATTTTTCTTTGTAAACCAGCTAAGTTACTATTAGCCTATTTTATATACTCATTAAAACTACATTTTTGTCACATAACAAATTATTGAAAACAACTTTTCAATTAGTGGGCTCAAAGTGGACAAAGTCAATCAAACACATTGATAAAAATCAATTTTGATAAAAAAAAAGGTCATCAAAATTGAATAACTCTATTGAATTACAAGGAAGGAATTACAAGGAATTAAAACTCTTGGCATCTAGTGGTTAAAAGTTAAACTATAGACTTGCTTCTTTATTACAATGAACAGGGCTCGCAACACTTTTTACATATGTCCCTAGGGAAAAAGGGACCAAACATCTTAAAAAAAAGGGACATACAATATTTAAATCCTTATTAAATTTTCAAATGGGAGAATGACAAAATTATATGAAAAACGCAGAGCTTTAAATAAAAAAAAATCTATGTAACAACACAGGTTAGCCACGCACTGGCAACTATTGGGCATCCAACTGAAATATTTAGTTGCATGCAACTGAAAAATTCAAACTGTATCTGCTCATTTAGCAATTAACTATTGGTAAAATAGTGCATAGATTACGCATTAAACATCCTTATTCCTAAATCATAGTAACTTAAACACCAGCCGAATGCAGAATGTATCATTTCATTTCCAGTTTTATAACATCAATTCCATTCGAAATTATTTGAAGGCTGCATATATTGAGATGGTCTTGCATTGAGTATAACTCATCACAAGTCGTTTTAAATAAATGTGTAAATATTTTTTTTTCCATGATTGAAGGTACTATAAGCTGTTTGTTACATTTGGCAGAAATAGACATATATCATATAAATCAGTGAATGAACATATAATGGGCAGCACGTGCATTTTGTTGCAGCAATAAAACTATGTGTAAGAACACACACATTGAATCGTTTCGACTCCTCTCACAAGTTTTTCCATTACCCCTAGTAAAATTTTTGAGAAAAAAATTAATTTGAGTTTTCTTTTGAACTATAGCATTCTATTATTTCAAGCATTATTCCAACAAAATTTTTGAATAAAATCGGAGCATTAATAAAAAAAGTTAGTAAATTTGTGCGAAAATACTTTTTAATATTTTTGTAATAATCTCATGTTGTTTAGTAACTTTTTAAATTATGGTCCGAATTGAAATTTAGCAGGGATGCCACTTACTGCAGAAGATTTCTATTTTACAAATAAAATGTAAATCGAACAGTATGTTTCTAATTACAATATAAGATACTGGGAATACGTATAATTACAATTTACACTTGCACATGTTATTTATCATTCTTCCTCTGAACAAGGTATTCATTTAAATTTTGTTTTTGATACAATGCATAAATGAGATCCGATGGTCCTGGAAGGACAGAAATTGTTTACACATAGGCCTACATTTTACATGATTGTGATCAATTACATTTGTAAAGAGAAAAACAGCAAGCCTGCTCACAGTTTAATAATATTTCGAAAGTTGCAACACCCTATTAGCAGATTCAACATGAACATGAATGGTGATTTTTGTAATGGCCATTACAAAATGGAAAAAAAATAATCTAGTTAAATAGGAGAGGGAAAAGAACCAGAAATGTGTTATCATAGGCACAAAGGGAAAAATATTTTTGCTAAAATAAGGGAAAAAGGGACCATATTATGAAAAAAAATACTTTTAAGTACCTCAAGTAACAAAAAGGACTTTTATAGAAAAAAGCTGCGAGGCCTGCATAAAACATTACACGTTTGCACTGTATTATTACAGCATTAGCTCAAATTTCCCAAATATTATACTTTGTCGACTCTGAGGCTACCAATTATTAGTATAAACCAATTGATATAAAACCTTTTTCGATGGAAAATCGGATCGCTTGCATTCACTGCACAAATCTGGTCCACTGATATCCTTCAATTTTTCCGTCGTCACCATTCGACTTTCACTCTCAGTTTTGCCAAATTGAAAAGGTTTCGCCGCCGAGCTCACAACGCTCAAACTATCACAAACCTGGCTCTTAGCCACCGCTGGCAACCCCACAGGGACAGACGCCAAGAAATTAAGGTTCCTCGTCAACGTCTCGCACGTGTGCAATGAATGCTTACGAACCGGAGTCTTCCTGTGATTCAGGAGATCCTTCGTGAGCTTCTTTGAGCTCTTGCTCAAGTTTACATTTGACGTAGAGTTCCTGAGCCGCCTTTTGCTCAAGGGCACTTCGGTGGGCGAGGAATAGCAAGTGTGGTAATGCAGGAGTAGCGTCCTAGCGGCATAGATTGATGGGTGTTGCTGGATGTCGGCAACCATATAGATTCTGTTGAGGTTGAGGCCATGGACGTCAGCACGGTAGTGCCCGTCGAGAACCCCGTCCGGGTTAAGCATGGGTATGAGCTTGAACACGAAGAGGTTCCGCAGCCGGTTGGCTGTGGTGTCTTTGGACCCTATCAAATAGTGGAGCATGCCATTGAAGACGAAGCTCGAAGGGGTTTCGCCAGGGTGAACCCTACTGCTGATGAACACAACCTGGAAAATCAGTGAGTTTAAAGTAAAAAAGTAGACAAAAAAGCTTCTGAAATAAATTGACAAATGAAGAACAACTTTTTGATATACATATATTTCATATTAGCAAACATGCATGTCCAATGCATGTGGTTAAAATAACACACTATAAGACAATAATTGTAATGGTTTTAATAAAGCCTACAAAGCAGCAATTAACAAAATAGCTTCTGAAAAAAATTGATAAATACATTTTATGTGAAAAATAATACCTAAAAATAAATTATACCCTTTTGATCTATATATAAATTGTTGGTTTAATTCACAAACCATTGATTCAGCAGCCGTATCAAAAGCTGCCAAGCGATGAAATTCAATCTTGGAAATCATGTGATTCTTTGAGCCAATCTTTAACACAATCCATGCTCAACTTGAATTTCATCGCCAAGCAGCTTTCTTTACGGTTGCTGAATTCGTGGTTTGGAGTTAAGCGGCTTGTGAATTAAGTTGACAATATTTCATACTTACAAAAATACTCGTTTTCATAGGGTTAATTAAAATAATGTAACAGATATATAAAAAAAATTAACATTATTTTTTAAATATACTTTTTTTGTGTGTAGAAATCAAGATTTTCACAAACATCTATGCAATGAGCTTTTCATGGGATTGCCTTCTAGCACTTAAAAAAATAACAAAGTGTACTCAGTAAAAAGTTATGTCTGTACAAATGTAGAAAAAAAGTGCAAAGAATATGGAGAAGCAAGTTGCAATAACTCAGTGTCTTTTTAACATAGGGGGACAAAATAAAGAGAAAAAATTTCTAAACTACAATTCTAAGCTTATCAAATTTCATTAAGTAAAACAGATGCTAAGTTTTAGCACAGACAAAATTTTGACTTTTATATCAAAAAGAAAAATACATGGAGTAAATGCTACAATCCTAACTCATCTTCTAATTAAGACATAAAAATAACTTTAACTTTAAAACTTTGTATGGATTGGGAAGTGAAATTTTAAAAAGTCTCTTCAAAATTGGATCATTAGTTTCTAAAATTAGTGCATACAAACCACACCTTTTGCTTTCAATAGCATGTTTTTTGGAATATTTTAAATTAAGTAGAAAAAAAAAGAATTTTCTCAAAGTTTTACTTTTTCGACTTACGCCCATTTAACAAACACTGATTCATTTACACTTCCTCTAAAAAACAAAACAATTTTAACTATGTAAAATTTACAATTGCTTTTAGAGGCAGAAACAGACGTTAATAATAATTATGTATGTTCAAAAATTTCATGTAACAAATATACAATGGAAGATGGTACTTCGTGGCCCATACTTTTTTGTTCTGAAAGATATGGCATCTGGGTTTCGTCACTTCGGGGAACAAATGAGGCAACTTCTTCTCCCTCTCCATGGTGAGCCCTTTACAGGACGTGATGGTGAGCAGCTCCACCTTATTGCCCTCGGAGGAGCTACAGAGGAGCTCCCGGGAGTAGTATAGGGCGCTTTCAGGAGGTTTGCTGGGAAAAAAAGAAAAATTGATATAAATAAATACACCTTCCTATTATGTACTGCGAGAGCTGGACACAAAAGCATCTTTTCTCCCTATCATTGGTGTACTAGGCGTTCCTTCCGCAACCCTCTCATTCGGGAAAACAATTCTGATCTTGAACGAACGTGTAGCAATGGGTCTATAATGACTATTTTCCTTCTGTTTTTCGTCTCCAGAGTCGCAAAGATCTGTCACTTTGTGATATTCAATCGTAGGGCATGCATGCTATGTGAATAAACTAATTTTTCAAGAATTACATTCCATATCTATTTTAACCAGCCCGTACTTTATGATAATTTTAAATACCCGATCTTCACACTGAGTTAATTAAAATAATACTCCATAGAAATCCATTAGCCTATGTCCTTCTGAAATAAAAATAAATACATAATCCCTAAATTGCTCTGGTGTAAAACTTGTTGCCAATATGACTAAATTTGTCATGACTTAATGAAGCTGGGAACCGAAGCAATCGGTTAAAAGTTTATGTGAACACTATTTCGTTAAAGAAAGAAACATGAATCTAAATGAGAAGTTACTTGGAATAGTAAAAGAGTTTTATATACAGGAGGAAATGACGTAATTAAATTAGAGAAAAGAGTTGATACACAAATTAGAATATGGTAATTTAAGGAAAATATATTACATACATCTTTGTGTTTACTTATTACTACTGTACTTTTTCTTCTCATAAAATATCGATGAATCAAAAGTATTGTTATATCAGCAATGTGAATATTTTTTAAATATCTGTTAGAAATATTGATTAATCGGAAATAGAAATTAATAAAAAAATATCAATAATTGGCTGGTAATTAATCGTAATGGCAAAATGTCATTATCGCACAAACATAGCGTATGCAACCCTGAATTATGGAAAATTATTAATGAACTCCCAAAATTTAAATCAGTAAATTTTTTTTCACAGCAAATTTGCATACATTATTTTATTTAAGAAAGGACACAAAAAATTGTAAAAAATCTAAATTTTTTTTATTTGCAGAAATTATAGTTTGAAATCATTTAAATATGCTTGCAAAATTCTAGAACTGTATCTATGTGTTTTAACCCTCTGACACTCATGGACGCACGTCCAAGGATCTCCAGTATCGTCCAGCAATGCACTCAATTTTTAAATTCATAAAAATACTTCATTTTAAAATATTTTTGAAATTTAAAAGTTTTTGGTACAATTTACATGCTATCTCTTTACTACAAATTAAAAAAATATATAAAATATTATATTCAGGGAAAATTAATTAAACTTCCAAACCGTGAAAACAATTTTACAATTGCCAAAATTGCTTTTCAGTGGGTTAATGAGTTAATTTTAATTTGTTGATGATGTATTACATTTTTCAAGGAAATAAAAATTTAAATTGTGTTTTCTCAGTGTTTGGTTTTTCTTGATATTCAGTTTTTCGAAACGATGAGCCTTTTTTATTATTAATGGACAAATGTATAAAATTTTAAGTATATTGTAAAATATGATTTTATTATAAGTTTGTATCTAAATTAAGACTATAAGTAGTATTTTTTTTATTATTATTTTTTTTTTATTTAGTTTTAAGGAAAAAATTTGTGTCAATTTGAATACCACAAAATTTTAAATAATATACCTTAAAACTGATTCAAAAATCACAATAAAAAAAAGTTTAGATGGCACCATGTCCCCTCCTCTTAAGCTTACAGATAATTTTAATTTAATGTAAAATTAAGAAAATAATAATTTAATGTATGTTTTAGAAGAAAATTAGAATTTAGAAACTTTCAATTAATGTATGCCAAATAATAAAAATATATTGTTTTAACTAAAAAAAGTGGTCACTAATTGTATTTTATTACAAAATGTGTTAAATTTTTACTCCCATGTTGTACGGACTCTTGCTACAAATGGAAATGGCAAGACATTTTAACATACAAAAAAACATTTTGCAAAAAACCCATATAATAAAACAATTTTACGAGTTTTTATGGTATTGGGTATCTTTATGCAATCAAAATAGCAATTTTTTTGTAAAAGAAAGGAGTAGGTAGTTTTAAAAGTCAATTAGATTGGCATAAGAGGCTTGTTAGGATGTGTTAAATAGGACCAACCTTGCTGGGTTTAGAGTCTGTAGTTGGTCGTCATTATTTGTATGTTAAGGAAAAATTTCATCAAACACTCACCTGCTTTTTGATATGTACAAGGAGGAGCCGAGTTTCTCGTCGATTTCGTCAAGCATCTGCTGACACTCTGAATACGAGAAGGGATATGTAAAGGCGAAATAAATAACGGACTCTTGCTCGGAAGGAAGGACATGACAGAAGCTGATTGTAAAGTTTCCGTCAGTGCCGCACTGCAAAACAAAAATGTTTAAAATGCAATATACATTCAATAGAGGAAATTATATAGGTAGATACAGTAATTTGTTGTTGCAGGGCTGTTCTAACTGGCAGGAGTGGCTTTACTAAGCAATCATAAATTATAAATGGATAGTCTTAAGTATAAAATGGACAGTCGTACAATTCAAGAAGTTAGTGTTAATAAATGAAACACAATTTCATATTGACAGGAGAATTCCAAATATTTGTTATTTTAATTTATGTATAAAAACATTCAATGTGTTTAGGTCTGTTCAATATTAAAGAAATTCATTATTGTTTGAAAATCAAGTCAAAGTTGGGAAACAGACAAATTCAGGTGTCAAGCACAAAAAAGAAAATTCCGAAGACATAGCACATTTTTGCTTTAAATTCACTATGCATACCCCATTAAATGTCATAGATATAAAAATTAAATATATAAATTAATTGTGAAATTAAATTTTTGAAAAAGTGTTTTTTAAATAATTCTATAGTTATAGATTCAGATATAGAAATGAATAAAGTCTAACACATTAGAAAGTTCAAAATTTAGACAGTAAGTAGCTACATAAGCCCCGTTTACACGTACTTAAAAAGCCGGGGTAAACCCGGCAATCTTCCCTCCTTGGGGAAAAATGCGGGTACGAACTTGTACCTGCTCTCGACTAGGTGTAAAACCTAAAACCCCGGTTTATTCCCATGATCCTTTGCGAACTCACACCGCGAGATTTCAATAATGGCGGCTGTATTCAGTGTTTAGATAACTGTACGTGTAAAAACTTATATGTAAAACTTTCAGAAATATTGTAGTTTTAAAAAGCAATTGGATAGTAATCGGGCAAAAGTTATTAAAATACGTTAAATGAGATTGCTTTATAAAAGCAATGTGGGGAAGTGCCTAAAAAGATTTTTTTTCAGTAAATTGTTTGTTGCACACCAGTGTGAGTTTCGAATTCAAATACTATAATAAAACAAGATATTTCTGAAATATAGGGGGATTTTTTAAAAGCAACGTGGATTCTCGAAATTTAGTAGGATTGCTTTTTAAAAGCAATGGGAATAAGGTAGTGCGTGAAAAAGGTTCTTTTCCATAAATTGTTTGTTGCAAACTTTGCATGTATAGTTTTTTTTTCCAGTGTGAGTTTCGAATTCAAACACTTAAAACAAGATATTTCAGAATTTAGGGGATAGCTTTTTAAAAACAACATGGAAAAGGTTGTGCCTAAAAAGTTTTCCCCTGTTACCCGGGAAAATACCTGTTCGTTTTGTTGGACGTGTAAACGGGGCTATAGAGACTGATAAACATTTCTCTCTTTACAAAAACATTTTTTATATGTCCCTATTTGACCAAACCAAAAATTTGGTTTGGCTGCCGAGTACGCATCATACCATCATCTAAATACTCTCTTTACACATTTTTAGTTAGATATTTGATTATCTCAAAGTATAATCAATGTTGTAAAGTTTTTGAAAAATCGGCAATTTTGACACCTATATTACTCCAATTTTGATGACGTAAACTTTATTTTTGAAAAATTATTCCAGTTAAATTGTGAGTTAGTGAAAAGCAGCATTTTAGCAGAACAGTTTTTCCGATTTTAAAGATGGAATTTTTTTTCATTTGGCATATTTAAACAAATTTTCCCATTTGAAAGAATTTTCTTTAGTTATTAATTTTTTTCTACATTTATTTAACTACATTTTAACCTTCTAATGGAACTGGACATCTTTAAACGTCCATGGGTTTCTAGTTTTCCTAGCAAAATACTTACTAATTAGTCAGGGTGCCAAATGCCAAAAAATAGGTCAACCTTGTTTTGTCGTACGGAGAAAATGTTTTCGTGGTTTCTGATGTAGTAAATGGTGTAGATTTCAGAATCGATTGATGCCACTCTGTAAATCTTGAGCATTTTGAAATATCCAAGATGGCGCCTGCCGCGCACCGTTCGCGAACACTTGAGAAGTTTATTTTGGCGTACGGAGAAAATTTTTTCATGGTTTCTGATGTAGTAAATAGTGTAGATTTCAGAACCGATTGATGCCACTCTGCAAAACTTGAGCAATTTGAAAAATCCAAGATGGCGCCTACTGCGCATCCTTCGCGAAGAGTGAAAAACTTTGTTTTGACAGATGGAAAAAATGTTTTCATAGTTTCTGATGCAGTAAATAGCGTAGATTTTACAACTGATTGATGCCACTCTTCAAAATTTGATAAATTTGAAATATCCAAGATGGCGCCCGCGAGATATTCGTCGTTCATTTGAGTGACGCTGTGATCGACGAAATACATCAGTGTTGCCCAAATCGAAAAGCTTGTTTTGGCGCAGGGAGAAAATGTTTTCGCAGTTTCTGATGCAGTACATAGCGTTGATTTCAGAACCGATTGATGCCACTCTGTAAATCTTGAGCAATTTGAAAAATCCAAGATGGCGCCCATGATAGACATTAAAAAGATGTCCACTTTGGAGTGTGGTAATAGTGGCATGTGAGACATTTTTCTTAATGGTTTTTGATCCAGGAATCTGAATACAATGTTATTTTTCACATAAAACAACTGTGGAAACTAATTTGGATGTTATTCCAAGATGGCGCCCAAGAGATGGCCGCTTTAAAAATGTCCACTTTAGAGTGTAGTAATAGTGGCTTGTAAGACATCGTTTTAAATGTTTTGGGGTCAAGGGATCTGAATACAATATTATTTTTCACTTAAAATAAATCTGTAATACATTTCTGGTGGTATTCCAAGATGGCGCCCTTGATGGCCGCTATAAAAACATCCACTTTGGATGTAATAATAGTGGCATGTGAGACATAGTTTTAAATGTTTTTGGATCTAGGAAACTGAAAATGTTGTTATTTTTCACTTAAAATAATTGTGAGAACTAATTAGTACTGTATTCCAAGAGGGCGCTCATAATGGCGGTTTAAAAATGTTCCCATTTGAGTGTGGTAATAGTAGTTTTTATGTTCTCAGCAAAAATGCAACTGTAGAAAAAATGAACTCCAAGTAGTTTATTTATAAAATAATTAAGATAATGTAAAAAAATAATGTGACAAACTATATAAAATCACATTTGTTTCTCGTTAAGGAAGGAACTAATTGTAAGTTGCAATGACTTTTCACTTTTAATAAAATCAGGTACGCATTGAAGTAAAATGAAGACTTACGCAATCACGAAACAAATAAGAAATATATTGGCAATAATTAAATATAGAATTCAGAAACATAATGGCATGAAGAACATTTTCTTCATACTTGTTTCCGTTTATTGCTTCGGAAACTTTGATATGAGGAATTGCAACACTTTCATTTCTTCACTTACTGCACGAAAAGTTGCTATAAGGACTGCCACATCTTATTGCTGAGCAGGTTTCGTGTGAACTTTAGGAGAACTTCACCATCGCTCTGTACAAACCCGATTCTGTTTGGTATAGGTATCGATACAAGTTCAAAGTTCGGCTTTCCACATGTTCTTTCTTTAGAGAAGAGTTCTAGATACTGCATGTAAATTCAAAGATATGTCGTTTATTATCATTATTTGACTGTTGTGTTTTAAAGAAGTTTTCCATGAAATTAGCTACTGTTCCTCATGAGGATCAATGTTTAACCCACTGCAAAGCACAGCCGTCCACAAAATTAGGTTTGGTATTCTGCTCGCTGTGTTTGAATGCGTTTCATTTAGTGATCTCAATAAAGCAGGTTTCTTGTCTCAGTCTCTCTCTAAACATAAACGTGGGCACATTAGCAAATTCGTATTTTAATATGTCGACCATTTGTATGCATTTGATTGCCTGAAGGACTATTATTCTGAATTAGAAAAGTGTAGCTTCCATATGTGTGGTCGCCTTTTGTGCGGAGCATTGTTTCCTTTCCTCCATGTTGACAACACCTTTCTGTAAACTGTCATATAAACCACTTGGAAGGGTGTCTTTAAACTTCAGTACACATTTACCACCCAATTCAAAAGCATTGTCGACGTTAATTTTTCTTGATGTAATATTTCCAGTCACAATGTGTACTAGGCCTTTTGTGCTCTGATGGGTTTAAAAGCTGCATGCATAATTCCAGTTCTGCCACTTTGCAAAAATCATTCTCTGGTTGATTCCTCACAAGTACACTTGAAGCCCATCGCTTGACTCCAGCACTATTTAGGGTAAGACCCGTCAAAGAAGATCCTTTTGCAACATGTTTATATCACATAATATTGTTATCTATCATCGTATCGGACCATATCACATTCCAATAACGAGTTATATATCTCATCCCATGTTCTACTTTCAAAAACATTTCTAAACATCTTTGTGGCATCTTTTCTATGAATATCACAGAAACAGTGGCATACTTTTAATAATTATAATAGACTGCACATGCAAAATATGGCCTACTGTCTAAAGATAAGTATATAACGTATAGTCTAAGAAAAAGGCACTAATTAACTTCCCTTTCAGCTCTCACAAAATTCATTATTAGCTGGACAGATTTGATGTAATATTCGGTCCATAACTTAGTTGTTTGGTTTAAAGGGCATTCATCCTCCAGTTTAGCCATCATTTTGTCAATACTAGTTGCACCAATGTAATTTAGAATAGGTCGCAGCATTTCTTTGGGCATTAATCTTAGTGCACGAATGTTTTCAGTAAACTTCTTTCCTGATAACTATTTCAACACACCTGCAAATGCTGATTCTGGTATTTCCACAATTCCATTTACTGCCATTAGTGAACCTACAGCTCATATGAAGAGCATCAGTGTTTTCATCCTCCCAAGGCAAGGAACAAAGTTTGAAAACTGTTTGGGAAACATTCAATATTATATCAACCATTATTTTGTAAATAACCTGATCTGCTATGCATACAACAAATGGCTGCTCACAAACTATGGTAAATTTCCTGACTTCCAACGTTGAGATTAATACTGTATCATAATTTGTTGGAGATAGATCAATTAATGGCAGGTACATAATTTGTGTTGAATTCATAAGTTTACCATCTAAATTAGTTTCTACAGTCATTTTAAGTGAAAAATAACAATATATTCAGATTCCTTGACATAAAAATATTAAGAACGATGTCTTACATGCCACTATTACTACACTCTAAATAGGACATTTTTATAGTGGCCATCATGGGCGCCATCTTGGAATACCATCTGAATTGTATTTCAGATTTAATTTAAGTGAAAAATAACATTGTATTCAGATTCCTTGACCCCCAAAACATTTAAAACGATGTCTTACATGCCACTATTACTACACTCTAAAGTGGACATTTTTAAAGCGGCCATCTCTTGGGCGCCATCTTGGAATAACGTCCAAATTAGTTTCCACAGTTATTTTATGTAAAAAATAACAATGTATTTAGATTCCTGGATCAAAAACCATTAAGAAAAATGTCTCACATGCCACTATTACCACACTCCAAAGTGGACATCTTTTTAATGTCTATCATGGGCGCCATCTTGGATTTTTCAAATTGCTCAAGATTTAGAGAGTGGCATCAATCGGTTCTGAAATCAATGCTATTTACTGCATCAGAAACTGCGAAAACATTTTCTCCCTGCACCAAAACAAGCTTTTCGATTTGGGCAACACTGATGTATTTCGTTGATCAAAGGGTCACTCAAATGAACGACGAATATTTCGCGGACGCCATCTTGGATTTTTCAAATTTATCAAATTTTGCAGAGTGGCATCAATAAGTTATAAAGTCTACGCTATTTACTGCATATGAAACTATGAAAACATTTTTTCCATCTGCCAAAACAAAGTTTTCCACTCTTCGCGAAGGATGCGCAGTAGGCGCCATCTTGGATTTTTCAAATTGCTCAAGTTTTGCAGAGTGGCATCAATCGGTTATGAAATCTACACTATTTACTACATCAGAAACCATGAAAACATTTTCTCTGTACGCCGAAATAAACTTCTCAAGTGTTCGCGAACGGTGCGCGGCAGGCGCCATCTTGGATATTTCAAAATGCTCAAGATTTACAGAGTGGCATCAATCGATTCTGAAATCTACACCATTTACTACATCAGAAACCACGAAAACATTTTCTCCGTACGCCAAAACAAGCTTTTCGATTTGGCACCCTGACTAAATCTATTCCAGCTAAATACCTACTAATCTATCCCAACTAAACACTTACTAATCTATACCAGCTAAATACTTACTCTAAAGTCAACTTTCCCAGGTATCCTCTTCCAGGTGTCTTTGGAGGGCACGATTTTGTAGACAGGCTTCATTCCATGAAAGTACAGCTTCCCTTGTCTGTTTAGATTCATGACATTGATCTTCACAAGCAGGCCCGGGGGACCACCCGTTACCCCAAAATAAAACCATGTTCTGGAAAGTGCAAAAACAAAAAAATTATTTTACAAAAAAACTTACAATATATAAATTTTTTTTCGAGTCAATACGCTTGGGTATACTGATATGTCACAAAATACAGTGTCGGGATTGCCATATTTTGGCAAAAAATTTTACAGGATATTCGAAAGCAGATAAACCAATTGAAATCTATGAATTGGTCATATTTAAGTGTTAAGGGCCCTGCAGATTTGGTAAGCAATCAAGAACACCAACCCCAATATATTTTAGCTGAAAATATCCACAGAACAAGCAATACAGGTTAAAAAATTGAAGTAAAATCGGAACAGATGTAGTATAGGACATTTGGCGTGGATTTTTTTTTTTGCGAAGAAAAATTGCTGTTAAACATAGTTTTGGGAACGCACAAAAACGATTATGCAACGTGATGACGTAACAGGGTTGCCAGATTGAAAGTCGCCACAAGAATCGGAAAATACCAGTTATGTCAGGTAGGGTTGCCATACTATAAATTTATCGCCCCTATAAAACACGACAAAACTAATGCGCCAAATGTTCTATACTACATCTGTACCGTAAAATCAATCTTAGCTCTAATGATTTACATACCTTGGTGGAATTAAGTATTATACTTAAGTTAAACACAAGAATTCATAAAACAGAAACTTTGATAAAAATTTACCTAAATGTAGTTTGATAAGGTGTACCACAACAATCAGGTTTAGTCCAAACTTTAAACTCGCGAATTTGCTGAGTAGCTCCAGCGCACACAGATTCAGCAGAAACGGTGCTCTTCAATTTCGAGTAAAGAGTCCGTCTTTTCAGCTGATATTTCTTACTGTGCACAGGTGAGGTGACTGGTGACTCAGGGTGACTTTTCTGCCGTCGAATGCATCTGTTAATGATGGGGGGTAGTGTAGTGTCACTAGTGGAGCCAAATATTTTCGATTTAGTGGTATCTAGAGGCTCAACATATTCTACTTTATCCAAGTTTCCAGAATCGAAATCAGATGTAAAGAATAGCCCACCACATTCGATTTTCATTCTACTGAGGAACGAAATCGGTTTTAGATTGAATTTCGGCTCATGTACGAATGGTTAGTTTCCTTAGATTTAGATCAATAACAAGTTGCATTCAAACAAAGGGAAGTGATGGGGATAATAAACTATTTTCAAAACAAAACGGTAGTTTGTTTGAAAAGGAAATTAAAACAAATGTTTGTTTATTTAAGGGAATTTACTTTCCAAGAATGAAATTTTTTCATAAAGGAATTAATAGTAAATAATTTAAATCAATTTTAAATCCGACAAGGCATCCATGTTGTTTACAAACATTCGTTTTTTAATTTTATTTTTTCATCTGAATCCGAGTTGAGTGGTAAAGAAACATTTACCTTATAGACTTTATTTATGAGACGTCATATTCTGATGAACAAAAGCAAATAAAGTTTTGCTTCACAAATTCAAAAGAAGTTCGATTTTTTTTCGTAAATAAACATTTATTGTTTATTCTATTATATTTAGTGTCCATTGAATTGTAAATACAGTCAATAATGGTACATCTTAGTTTAGAGAGAGGGATTCTAGATTTGGACCAAAACAGATTTTACGTGCTGCAGTCCGACCTACACGCACGGAACCAAGGAGCGAACATGGATTCTTCACCAACAAACTTATTGCTTCTCTTCAATACACATATCGAAACCACAATCAACGATGGCCCTAGGTCTGCGCGAATCAGGGCCTATTTTAACATAGAGTTGGTGGGGATTTTTCCCTACCCAGTGTGTAGAAATGTCCCACCAGTCATGCAGATTTGCCCCACCGGAATTTTGTTTTGTTTAATCAATTTTCCATAGTAAAAACATAAACTAGAATCTGTGGCATAGGAAAGAATGACGTTAGACAGAGACAGATCCCTATTAATGAGAAAAGGCCCGATTTCGACACTCAATCTTCTAACGAGGGAAAAAAAGCTTTCCCACTCCTCCCCTTGCCCCTTCCCCCGTCTAGCTATTTCGCCCATCCACAAAAATCCTTTTGTTCAGAACTGAGTGGTCGAGCAGTTGACAATATATTTCGGATTGCCTACTGTTCAAAATCGTTTTAGTGCACCCATTCCTTACCTATGCAAGAAAAGCCCACTATGCAGCTCCAGTGCGACGTTAATTAACAAAACCAAACTCTATGCATGATCTCTTAAGTGGGCACCAGCTGGTTTTTTATAGTCGGTAAAACTCTTGGCATGTATTTGCACTGCCGTATTTGAAGGGATTAGGGCAGAAATATATGGCCTGGAAGTGTGGGGGTTAAGGGGTGGAAATTGTTTCAATGGATTCTTTTAGGCAGGCCTTGGCGACTTTAAGAACTAAACGAGATCGAAGTATTGTAATATGGTTTTGTGTTTAATTTTGTATTTAAATATAGTTTTTTTTTAACGTGTGGCACAATTTAAGGGAGTTTAACAGATATATTAAGGAGATTTTTCTTACTTTGTAGTTTTGAAATAATTGCATTACGTTTTTATGTAAAAAATTTACCATAAGCGAAGTTCTTTCAATTGTTATTTTGTATACTTCAATAAGAAAATATGAACAATAAAACCTGAGAAATATAAAGAGTTTCGCTTCTTCAAGTATTGAACACAAATAAAATATTTTCGTTTCGTTAATGAAGAGGAAGTATTTAGCGTATATTGTTTGAAAATAAGTAAATACGTACATAAATAATAACGTACGTAAACAGTGGCGGATCTAGGGTCATCCGAAGGGGGGGGGGGCTAATTTTTTTTTTTGGGGGGGGGGGGGGAGAAGGGGGTATATATACAAATTCCACCTTTTTACATGTAAATTTCAATGATAGCCGTTAAACGGTGTGTGTAAATTCTAACTAAAAATCTTATTTTGGTACCATAATGAGATACATGCCGCCAATGTAAAGCAACCATGCGGTGTTTTATTTTGGCGTAATGTACTTTTTTATTTTTGTATGAGAATAGATTTTGTCTTGCCACCTTTTGAAAATAAATAAGGGAATTTTTGTGGGGGTCACTTCATATACCGAATACTTTGACTTGAGCCTGAGTGATCACTTTAGTTTGACTGGTAGAGTATCGGTGTAGCAAGTATGTTCTCTGTTCGATTCCGAGTCATAACCAAAAAGTGTATAGTGCTATATTTGTGACTTCCGGATTGCAGATCAACGCTACCTTCGAACAAACGCCACGTCGAATTGATGACCACAACTTCAACCAGTGCCCACGTGATAACACTTCACGAGCATCTCAATCGTTCGTTCCACCGTCCGACTCACTGAGAGGGGGGGTAGTGTGGAGGTTGTCTCATATAACGGATACTCCCACTTAGGTCCGAGTGACCAATTTAGCCTGACTAGTAAAATACCGGCGTAGTAAGCATAACGTCCCTCGTTCGATTCCAAGTAACAGCCAAAAAGTGCACAGTGCTACAGTTGTTTTTTGTAAGACACAGTACAAAATTTAGTACAGTATCAATAAGATGCACATTACACAGAAAATAGTTTATTTGTGCAGATGTACACTAGGAAAATACTGAATAATAAAAAATTAGATATAACATTTAAATACAAATAGTCTTTTAAAACATAAAATTAAATGTTACAAAAATTATAGTTTTAAATCTAATTTGGCTGTTTAAGGGACGTTTATTTATTACGATTTGCATCCACGCGCCGACTTACAAACTTGGGGCCCGAGACAAAAGAACATTAGTGGACCCCTCGACGCAACTCAAAAGAAAGAAAACTGTTAAATTTATGAATAAGCACACAATGCAAAATAACATAATCAATCAGCTACACCAGTATAAAATACCTTAATTTTTTTTTTTTAAACTCTTACCAAGTTTTTTTTCTTCTGATAATTTGAATTAAGTTTAATGATCAGTACTTCACAGAGTTTCTTCATACGTTTATGTTTTTCTTTCCATTTAACTTTCTTTTAGTTGAGCCAGATTCGTACGCACACACACACATTTATATCTATCTATCAATTCCTATTGATTACAGTATCAGAAAATTTGGAATAGAAAAAAAGTATCCGTAAACGTCAAATCTACGTGCAATTAAAATACAGTTTGTTTATAGTCTTGGACCTTAGTCATGAATTTTTATTATATTTTTTGAAAAATATAATTAAATCATAATTAACTGATTTAAAAGAAATTCATTAGTTAATACATTTATTTTTAACTTTCCCCTTTTTTTTTTTAGCTTTACAATCATTTTTTGGGGCTCCTTTCAAATGGGGGCCCCGGTTATATACACGGAATGCCCTGCTGTAAATCGGTCTATGTTTACACCCTTCAGCTTCAGGAAAGGGGTCCATCACATGTGACTGCGGCGTTGTATGAGGGGAAAGAGTATCGGTGATTGTGTGACGTAGCAAAAGCGATTTTGTAGAAAAATGTCTCAAACTGTGAGATAAGAAACTTTTTATAGAAATCTTTATACATTGGCGTCGGAACCGGTATGGCGGCTGCCATCTACGGTTATCTGTTTAATGTGTTTTAAAAAATATTTCAGAAATTTTGTTCTAATGGCTACGTTCTAATGTTTTCTACAAAAACACTTTTGTAACGTCATGGAATCACCGAGACCCCCCCTTTTTTTTTAAAGTGACGTAACATGGGGAGGGGGCTTACAGAAAGATGAAAATTATTATGACATAATAAATGAACGCTCCCTAACCATGTAATTAAATATTTTGAATTGATTTTTTTATATATTTTCATTTTTTTGGTAGATTTTAATTTTGGAAAAATATATTCATTGATGTAAACATAAATATTTATGAGTTAATTGACAAAGCAAGAGGCAATTAATATATCACTAAATCTCTCGAAGAATATGAAATTTTGTAGATTGCGCAAAGCGTGAAGTATCGCCATCGTACTTAAATTTTGATAAATGATGTTAGAACTAAAAATTAGGTAGATTGGCCAAAATAATAAATTACTTTATACAATGCCAAGGACGACTATAAGCTTTTATCCAAAACACCAACTAACAGTTACTAACCATATTCCTATAGAGCCTCGCGCTCAATCCACACACTTAATTAATTCGTACTATATTCGTACTTGATGAATAAAGCCCAATAGTGTTTACAACTCCAGCCTCACTTTTTGCATCGCTTAAAATATATATATAACTACAGTAATAAAAACACAATGGCAAATAAATTACCTGACTCCAGCTATATTAAGGAAGAAAATATGTGCAGAAGCATCTGCCTTTTCCGCTGATCAAAAGTGTACTATTCGCCATAGCGAAACATGTTTTTTTTCTCTCTTTCACTCCCAGAGTCTTCCCTTTTCACCAGGAATTTGTTATCTCTCCCCCCATCCCCCTTAAACATTTTAACGAATGACCGTCCTCAGATGATACAACAAAGAGCCCAAGTTACAGTTTCCCTGTTTTTGGACATTTATAACGTCCAAGGTCACCTTGAAGCGCGACAAAACGGTTAGCCCCCCCCCCCCCCCCCCATCCTCACCAAAGATAGAGATATAAAACTTGGTCCTCCCCTCAACTTCCTGTAAACTCAAACTATGAGTGGCTATAGCCATGCAATTTGCAAAGCAATTTTTTAAAGAAAAAACATTATTTAGTGAATTTTTTTTTCAGCCACAGCCCAAGGGGGGGGGGGGGGGGGCTATAGCCCCTATGTAAATCCGCCACTGTACGTAAATACGTAATAAAAGTTGAATTCGGACAGAACTCCTTATCACTAAAAGAGAAGAAAGTGCGCCAAATTTGAAACTCCTGCAGATGTCTGAACGCCAAATGTGGCAGCGCTATAACCACGTGATGTGAGTTTTTCTTTTCAATGTTGACACCACGGCCTTACGAGAGTCTGGTATTGAAGGCGCTCTCTATTTAATATTACATCTCTCTCGTATATATACTATAGATTTAAAACTTTACATTTGTGTGAAGTAAAATGGCGGAAATATATATTTTAAAATACAAAACATTAGGGTTTTTTATAAAAAAAAAAAAATTATTTAATAAAATTTTGCATTATGAAAACAAATAGAAAATACTTTTATGAATCGTTAGAAAATTTCATGAAGTCGATCATTTCTTTTAAATAAACTTTTTAATAAACTTTTTCCAGAACATATAATTTTAAACTAAATTAATTAAATTAGTTTAAAATTTGCTATTTTAAGTACAAAGTTTTCATTAACTTCTTGGGTTCTATTTTCTGCAGAATTTAATTTGCCCCACCAGTTAAAATTCCTTAAAATATGTTCTGGCGCGAATGGTGCTACCGCAAACCGCAACTGTGCTCAGAATTTGGGGGCGCTAATATCAAATATTACACGGCGAATATATATAGCTGTTTGTACTTTCAGTTGGTGCGCTTTTACTAAACATCAATAGTAAACTATTTAGGTGAATAAACGATTTACTTTAGTTTTTTTAACACTAAACGTCGCCAAATGATCGTAATAAAGGATGTGCCAAAATTAACGCAAGATTTGATTTAAATACACACAGTTTTTTTTCTTTAAATTGATATTTTTTTAATGAATCGGCAAGTACACAGGATAGGGTTATGTATGGAACAACATATCCGGCAAATGACCTCCACGGCTTTGCTGGCACATACGCAATCTTTTGTCGAAATTTTCCATGAGCATTTTGCATAAAGGTGGCTGAAATTTCGTTGATGCTGCGTTGAATTTCCTCCTTCAATGCACGCGTGCTTGTTGGCATAGACCTTTGACTTCAAATAATCCCATAAAAAGAAATCCAATGGTGTTAAATCACACGATCTAAGGGGCCAATTCTTATCACCGAAACGAGAGAGTACACGGCCAGGAAATGTCTCATGCAGTAATTGAATTGTTTCACGGGCTGTATGGCATGTGGCACCGTCTTGTTGAAACCATTTTCACTAACCCTAAACTATCAGCTGTCAAATGTTTTTTGTTAGGGTTGTCAACACTTTACTGCACGAATGGCTGCAAATCCAAATCTTGCGTTAATTTTGGTACATCCTTTATAACTTCGAACAAAGTTTTCTCGATTTATTTTTATAGCTAGCCATGCTACTTTCCAGTGGCGGTCCGTGGTCGTAAATGTTAGTGCAGCCGAAATCATGTGAATCCCCCCCCCCCTTCCCCCCTCCCTATTTTCCACAAACCATACATGAACGGAAATTCTTTATTATTTACTACTCAATTTAAAGTTTCCTTTCAATTTTTACAAAATAATAACATGCGAAAAAAATAGAAAACACTTACTTATTTTTTGAAAATTAAAGCAATCCTCCTTTCTTTAAAACATGCGAATCAGTTAATTTTAATAATAACTTAAATAACGAAACAACAGCAGGACCATGTCCTGAAACAACAGCACACAGTAAATTTATCACGAAAACCATTTCCGTTGGTGAGATTCTCGTAAGTTCTCGTTTAAACTACCCATCCAGCGATTCACGCACGAGCCAATCAGTTTATCGAATACCAAATGCAGCCCAAACCAGAAAATTTATTTCGGCTATACCTTCTCACAAATTAGCATGGGGGGTTGGTTTGCCATGACAACGATGCAGTCGATTTCGAACTTCGCTTTTTGGCTGCAGTTTTGATTGAATGGATTTTTTTCCTCTCCTGAATTGCGCATTACGGTAACAGGCTTGCTATTTATCGGAGATTTTGTTTACTACAGTAGACATTTCATTTTCAATTCTAATCTAAATTTAAGAAAATTAGTTAAATATCTGATTTTAGTTTTAAAATATACTAATAAATTTAGGTGCAGCCCGGCTGTACTTGCTGTAGTCTACGAGCCGCCACTGCTACTTTTCATCGAATCAGAACTCTTCTCTCAGTGCAATCCGCTTTCACAGTAGTGTGTTAGAGTAACCAACCGAATGGACTACACGAAATTACCATGTCGGTATTTTTAAAGACAAAAATTAAAAAATTATATTGTAGAAGCTGTAATTTCATGTTAATTCTAAGGAACCTTTTCAGCATCTACGATTGTTCTCCGTGTTTTATTTGAGCAGCGGTCTTTATCTTCTCGGCATGAAACTTACACTTTAGCGAAGGGAAAGACGCGTGGTTGAGGGGTTTGGTTAAAAAACGTCGCACTGGAGCTGTATTGGGCTTACTGGCGACTGTTCGGTTTCCTATCCCGAAGGAAAGACCCGGGAACAATGCCTCGTATTTAAGAACAATGGTCAGATGACGAGGACAGCACCTGAGTTGGCATTCGACGCAACCTCAATTGGCGTCAGGATATTGGACCCCGATCAGATATATCGTGCATCAGTCCGTGTTAATTTTTTGGATATTTTTAGACGACTTTCTGGTATTTTAACAGCGAAAATGGCAACCTTCCGATCGCAAGATATTTAATTTTTTTTGTCAAGTCTACTCAGTTCGGCTCGAACTCGCAATCCTCTGATTACTAGCCGAAGTTACCCAGTGTTTATATACACTGGGTAACTGGGCAGCAGTGGTTATAGCCCGCTTACATTTCTCCCTCTATATTTCGTATGCGTTCATGCTAAACTATGCCGATTTGTAGTGCTTTTTGATATGTTTTTTTTATAATTTTCCATTAAAAACCATTTTGAATGCCTATTTTTTTAAATCTGTTTGAACCAAAAGTGGGTATAAGCAGCAGTAAGAAAAACTATATTTTTGGCGATATACAAATTTATTCTATATGTAGAAAATGAAATATCTAAACATATTTACGATTTCTAGAACGGTTTGAGATAGAATAAAAATATTACTTATTTGGAAAAACAAATATTATTAGCAAACTGTCCCATAATTGCAAGCGTAGCGACTAAACAAACAAAAGCAAAGTTGTCTGCTGTAGGGAAGAAATCGAAACTACTAGTAAGTTACCATGTTGATACGTCATGTAAAACTACCGTATTCAGTGGTTCGGGAAGCCCATCAATAACTTCTGCGCATGCGTGAGCTGCTTTGCTAGTCAAATCGAAATAATTATGTTTAATAAAATGTTTAAAATATTATCTAATTATTTAATTGAGTAATTAGCATAAAATTGCTGTATAAAATAACTTGATTGCCGTTGGAAATCCCAACGATTTTTACAAGCATTTCTCTTTCAAAAGTGGCATCACCCTAATCAAGCAAAAAAGTCAAAATCCCTTTGGCTTGGCGTTTCTGATCGAAATGGCGTCTCAAGACTCAAGCAATAATGATTACATTAATCAATTGATAGAAGAGAAAAAGTCACTGAACACCCAGCATTCGCTTTCCTACAAGCTTTTACAGCAAGGTGAGTAAAACTTGAAAATTCTATTCCTATCCTTGCAACTATTGTCATCTTGCGGCTACGTAAGTCTCGTCTTTGTAGCCCACACCGGTAAAACAATAAAAGAGGATGCTCATTGTTTTTATGGTTTGCTTTACTATCACATTGTGTAAACAATGCGTGCTTCTGAAGATAGCTTTTTTAAAACACTGTTTTCTTAAAATTGAATTGTATAAATATGCTTTTCATATAAATTGATGTTATTCGGTAAGCCTACTTTAGGTTAATTGCTATTTTAACATTTGAAAAAAGAATTGAAAAATGCAAACAAATGGTCAACATTTTGTGTCCATATTAAAGTATGTGGTTTGGCGCGCATTAAATTTATATTGAATTGTCATTACATTCCGGAGCTCATTTGGCGCGCTTAGCATTCGTATGTCCTTGATAGCTTATGCTATTTAACGTTATTCATATTAATTTTTATTAATTGCTTTCAATTATTTCTTTTATGAAAGAAATAACTTCGCTGATCTTCATTTCTCGGCTTAGAAAGATATTGAAATGTATAATGATATCAATATATATATTTAAAAGTTAATTATTAGTGGAGATTAACCAATTCTCAATAAAAGATTAGGCATATGTGAAATATTTATTGTGTTATATCTTAAAATGCATCTTGTTGAGTTTTTATATAGCATTGGAATACAATACTTAACCTAAATTGCATGGTAAAATAAATGCATGGCATATATTTAAATATGTTGATTACATATTTAAAATATTTAGTATTTTTTTATGTACCTGTCAGTTTGGCTAACTTTTAACATATCAGGGTTAAAATGCATTGATTGGTCCCCCTTAGCGACTTTCAACGCTAACATGTTCTTGGTGACGACAACCAGTTTTGTGAACGATCAAAGAATTCCCTTTTCCCGTAACAGGTTTGCCGAAAAGGGCAATCAAATTTGGTGAAAAGTCTGGGGAACAGTACAATGCATTTAAACTCGTACTAGTGCTTTTTTTTTTCATTAAGTGTACTACATATTGTGTCTATATGTATTCTTCTAACATGTTAAAATTAAGTTAAAAAACTTAAGCCCCATCTAAACAATCCGTTCAGCAATACAATAAATATTCCTATTATCAAATATAAAAAAAAATCATGACATAATTATAAATAAATATTTAAAAGACATTCAAATACATATATTTCCATTTAATATTTTACAGCAGGAAAATAAAATGTGTAAAGTAATCCTTAAAAATACCACAACAATAAAGTAATAAAAGAATATTAAATATTTACTTTTTATTAAAAATGTTTTTGAGATACTAAAATTATGTTTAATAAGTTCCAAATTATTTAAATATTGCCTTAAGCAAATGAATTGGGAAAGTACCATTAAAAATCCATTCAGTATTTTTTTAATTTTAAAACCGTTGTTTCGGCAACTAAACAGTCTTGATCCTGAGTGTAGAATTCCCAAAATTATTTCATGTTATAAACTTCTGTATTTCATATAATGTATAAATATCTAAATTTATTTAAAATCAAATCTAAATGTTTCAGTCAAATTAATAAAGCTCGTTTATTTGATTAACTTTTCAGAAATTGATCGTGCTCGTAACCACGAGACCGGAAATGATACCCACAGGAATGATAGTCACGTTGTATTGCATACTGGAAAGCAGATACGCTTAAAAGTTAAAGTTCATATTCCGGTTGATGAGCATCCGAACGTAAGTAAAAACTCCATAGTTTTGGTAGTTTGGCCCAATCAAAATTCTATATTTACTATGTAAGGAAATTAAATTAACAAGTGTTAATTATTAAGTTTCAAATCAAATTTTTAGGGTGTTAATAAAAATAAAACAAAAACCTAATAAAACGGTATAGTGACTAAAAAAACCCTGCTTTTTTTTATTATTTGATTGCATGATTAAAGTTATTGGAATGTTATGTGTATAAAATCAAAAAGTGTAAAATAAAAATTGTTAAATTCGACTTTTTATCTTTAAATCATAACTATTTCAAAAAGTTAAAAGTACATTAAAAAAAATACCCTCTCCCCCCAAAAAGTTTTTTTTATAAAATATACATATTTTCCTTAAACGTTATTGTTTTCATATCTATTTAAAATATATATATACAACATGTGAAAAAAATATTGATAATTTTTTTATTAAAACTTATTGCAGAAAATTTATTAATATTTTATTGCATGATAAGTTCATTTTGTTTTGTGTTACTAATGACTGGAAATCTAAGATGAAATAGGAAATTCTTTATGTAAATATATTCAATATAAAATTATCTATATTATATTAAAAATAAAATCATATTTTATGTATTAACATTACATGATAAATAAAAATTTGTGCATCACTATATTGTCATGATAATAGGCTGTTATTTAAAAATTGTTTTAATTATTGGGATGAGATTCTTTCGCTTTTCGCCAAAATTCAGTGTTCTTGCTTTTCCCAAAATGTTTTGAGTTGTCATGCATCTGGTAAACCTGGAATAGTCGCAGGAAATATCTGGATGAAGATAAGAACATTGGTGTGTGAAGATAGTGTTTGTAGAAGCTGTGTTCAGGTTACATTACTAAATGTGTGTGTGGTTTACGCGTGGTTTTTGAGCTGGTAGCCGATACAGATTATTGTGCTTCTAATATGCCCTGTTAAATTACTTTCATCATTGATATAATTTTCTTTATTGTAAATTTTTAAAAATGCTAATTTCTTGATATTTCTTTACTTTGAAATGTTTTTACCTAATTTTTTTTTAGGCTTTATGATTTATGTGTGACGAAATCAGTTACTGTTTAGCACAATTGTTAATCTAAAACCTGTGGATGTCAAGGATTTTGATCTTAATAATTTGAGCATCTTTTTCCAATTTCAGTTCAACTTTGTTGGGAAGCTGTTGGGTCCGAAAGGCAGTTCTCTTCAGCAGTTACAGGAAGCAACACAGACCAGAATGGCGATTCTTGGAAGAGGATCCATGAGAGACAAACGGAAGGTAATGACCACCCTTCTGCTCTCGATTGAGTTACTGAAAATTCAAATTTGTTCTTTTTTAATAGTTCTTGATATATAGTTCAATTTTCGAATTGAATTATTCAATTTAGCATTTGATGTTTCAATTGGCAGAAATCTGTTAATTATTTTTCTGTATTTATAACATATTTCGGTAAATTCCTAGTGTCCCCGTTGGCGCCAAGGCCAAAAATGATGTGTGTGTTTTTTGTCGCCAAATCAAAATGGCGGACATTGCGTTGGTCGCACTTGAGCTCCACAATGGGCTAATGGCGACGGTTTAGAATTGATTCCGAAGCATTGTTTTGGTTAATTAACATTGCACTAGAGTTTATATTGGACTGTTGGCGGCAGTTCGGCGACTATCTCGAAGGTAACAATGTCCTTCCGGGCAGGCGATCATGGTGCTTACAGGCAGTCGTTTGGGGCACTCTTAAGCGCACACGAATACTGTGCGCTAAAGTCAGACTTTCGGCCTCAGACTACTCATGATCACATCCATGACCCCCCTTTTTTTCCCCCTTTCATTCCCAACTCCCAAAAATACCTACTATTCAAATAAACGTCGTCCGCGTATACATCCAGCTCAGGAAAATCACAACAACGTTAGGCCATGCGTCGATTAAAAAATGGCGAAACAACGTGAAACCATGTGAGAGTGGGAAAAAATAGGTTTGCCATACAACATTATATTTTCGCACGTCAACAAGAAGGGTTGCCAAAAAATAAACTTTATCGCCAAATCCCAATTTGGCGAGGGCACCGGATACTAGGAATAAACCCATATTTCATATAAATAGAAAATAAAATTTTAACTAATTCTTTATTTGACCAACCACGAGTATTTAAAATGCAGATTATTCATTTGTATGTAACTTTAACTGCACATTTTACTGTTATTTAGCTACTTAGTTTCATACCTTTAAACTGTTGCAGATTGCTTGTACAAATTTTAAAATGAAAAAAACAACTATTTTATTCACCACCACTGCAAAACCTTAAAAAAAACTTTTGTAGCAATACAAATTTTTTATGTAAAAGAAATCAAAATTTTATCGGGTGTACTAGTACATCAGCCATCTGTTACATTGAATATTTTTAAATATTTACATCAATTAAACTACAAACTTTTGTAATTTAATTTAAGGGATTTACTCATAATTGTAGTGTTTTTTTTCGCTGATTAAATTTCTGGAACAATAGCAGGCTTGAATTCAAAATCTAAAATCTGTTAAATTCTAAAGTGTCAGTTGGCAGGGTATTTTTTTAAAAAAATAAACAGTTTAATTCTTGCAATGTAAAATAGTTTGAAATGTAAATTCGATGTTAATGTCTCGTGTCGGATCAAACTCAAAATTTGTATTTTTATATCCTCAGGAGGAAGAACTAAGGACCCAGGGTGATCCCAAATACACTCATTTGAATGAAGAGCTGCACGTGGAAGTTTCTGCTTTTGCCCCAGCTGCCGAGGCATACAGAAGGGTCTCTGTTGCCTTTGTAGAGTTGCAGCGTTTCTTGGTACCTGTAAGTTTTTAGTTTTTCTCAATTAAGAAGGGGGTGTGAATTATATAAATATTTTTTTAAAGGTTACTAGTTTTTCATGCAATTTTTTTTTCTCCCAAAATGAGTTCTAGTAATTTAAAGTTATCCACCACTGATTTATTTTATTTACTTTATATTTAAGTAGCCCAGTTGTGAAACAGTTTATATCCACTATTAATTATTTTGAGAAAAAACATGGAACAATTCTGACTTTTTTTCTGCTGTACTACTTATAAAAATTGTTTTATTAAAATAAATTTTTACAAGAAACAAAATAAAGTTAGTTTTGTTCTATTAAAAGTTTTGAGTTGATTTTAACTAATTTTTTTTAAAATAAATTTTGTTTATAAAACATCTATTTATTTTTTTAATTTTCAGTTGATCATGGCTTTTTTAATTTTACTTCTCTTATGCTATTTTAAACAAACTAGTTTTAATTTGTACTGTATTTTTCTTCTAGGATGTACCCTTCCAAGAGCAGGTATATTATACATTTTCTGTTTTTTTTTATTGTATGAATATGAGTATAAGAAGCATTCAGAGCTGAAGTGGATCAAGTCCAAAAGTATTAAAAAAAATCGTTTGTTGCGGAGTAATACTTGTTGATGGTGTCTATTTTCAGAGCCATAGTGAGAACCAAGTCCCTGCTATTGCTATTTTCTAACAGATGGCATTATTATCCTCTGAATCACTTTAGGATTCAACTAGTGTTTTATAAACTTTTACCTTGATTATCTCAAAACTGTAGCTTATGGACTTGATCAACTTTAGCTCGAAATTCCTCTTGTGTTAAATCACTTTCTGTGTTTCTAAGAACTTTTGCTTAAAGTATAAAAGGAAAGTTAAATTTTTATAAAATTATTTTAATATTTTAAACACTGCCTGTAAAAAAAAAAGTGTATTATTTTAAAAAAGAAGCAAGGGTTAACAATTCTAAATGTTTAACTGGGAGCTCCACTTAAACTCCTGCAAGCTACTAAAATGAATCATTAATATCCAGTGTCTTTCCTTACAAATTGTTGTAGTTGGCGTTTTAATCGGGGTTCTCTAGACATGTGTTTTACCCGATGCAAGTCTATTATATCACCAATAGTGTATTGTGTAGCTTTAGTGCAATGTTAATTCAACTAGCCAAGTTTAATATTCAGTAAAATAACATTTTAATTGAAAATAAGGCTGCAAGTGAATTTTTATTCTATGATTGTGATAATAACGAGAAAAACTTGATATGCATTAAATAATAGTAAATGTTTAAAAGGTCTTGGGAGTTAGGAACAATAGGCAGTGGGTACTCCCGATAAAGGCCACTCAATTTTTTTAATGTACTATATGCCTTAAAAAATAACCTGACATTTAATAGGCTGAAAGAAAAGTAAGTAATAGAAAGAAAAGTAAGTAATAGAAAGAAAACATCTTAGCATTCACAAATTAAAAAATGTCTAACTTTTGTAAGAATTAGAAAATTCTTTATTGCAAAACAATCTAGTTCTGAATATTGTATTGACAATGTTCCTATTATTATGCTTAATTTATATGAATTGGTATTATTTTGATCGCTAAAACTTATTTTAAAATGATGTATTGTCAGCTAATTTTGGAGCAACTTTAGTTTTTTGTAATCTTATTGGATTTTAAAGCAAGGTTCTTATCTGTAAAAAAATACTAAAAAAATAATTTAGTAATCAAATTAGATAAAACGATATATTCTAATGCAAATAACTCAATTTTCCGTTTAACTCTTATAAATCCTGTTAAGAATTAAAAAAAAAAAAAAACTCATTCCAAGCCATTTTTAACTTATTTTCCTTTTCCAAAGGATTACTATGATGACATGCGACAGCCCCAATACATGAATGAGGGCAAGAAGCCGCCTTATGCAGGAGATGGCCCCCACATGACCCCCCGAGGAGGACCCATGCCCCCTCGTCCCATGGGCCCCCCCATGATGCAGGGTGGCAGAGAGCCCCCAAGGCGATCCCAGAGCTCCTACCCCACACAGGAAGTAGATGAGTGGGCCTCACCTCGCCCTTCCCCCAGACGAGGGGGCTACAATGCAGCTGCACCCCCTGCGAGGCCAGCTAGGGTAAGCTATGCATGAAATTTGTTACGTGTTTGGACAGTCAAATTCGTATTTATCCACAAGTGCAACACAGGATCAAATAACTGATCCGCAAGAGCTTCTTAGTTAATCGACCCTGTACTTTTGCCTTAGTTGAAACTTAGCAACCTGAAAATTGATAATTTGTGAAAAATCATGTTTCCTCCCTCCATAGTAGTAAGCTAGTATTCCCCAGGGTTAGGCCATGAATCAATTCATCTGAAGATTCACTAACTTAACATGTTCAGTGAGGTTTCACTGCATGCTATTTTTTATTAAATTTTGAGACATTATTGGTCGTTTGTAAAGGTTCAAATAGCTAAAACAGGTATAGAAATTTTTGAAACTCTACACGCTCAGCATTAAGGGATAGTTAGATAAGAGGTCAATTGACTCTTTACAGCGTAGTTTGAATTCAGATTGTCAATGTAAAGGGAGCGTTTGTCGAAAGCCATTTTCCTGGGTAAAATTGAACGTTTATTGCTGTGTGTTATTTATATTAAGACAGCTTTTTTGCATGTTTTACTGAAAATTTTTAATGTTTTCCTGTTATTTAACAATTTTTTTTTGAGATTGTAGTACAAACCAGCTGAGCTTGTGGAGATTTCATAAGACAAAGATTGAGGATTTTTCCTTGATTTTTTTAAAAAAAATTATTATTATTGATGTTATTATTTTCTAAGCATTTAAAAACTTGCATCTAATATCGGCACATGACATAATAGTTTATCCAACTCATTTCTTGGCAGGCTAGAAATACAACTTTTCTATTTAGAATCTTATTGGAAAGAAACAAAGTTTACCTAAAAATTTTCCTCTATTTGTCCACTTGAATAATGTTTTTTAAAATCAATTGCTGTTAACTTATAAAACTTCATGAACATGGAAATGAAAACATGAGGTATTGGATAATATCTAACTTTGCAATATAGTAGACGGTGTTTGTGATTCCTGCAATTGTTTATTAACTTTTTTGGACCAAATTGGTTTTTTAATATTATAGCAAATTCTTTGTCGGTCTATTACAAACATTTGCATTTTAGTTTTTGCAAAGTTTACTGATGCTTTGGGAAGTTATTGTAAAGGTTCAAAGTGCATTCTGTATAAAATATGTTTAAAAAAAATAACTGCAATTTCATGAAACACTGTACGTGCGTTTGTGTTAAATAAAAATATACTGCTTAGAATATGTGTGTGTGTGTGTTGTCTTAACTAAACTGATATTTAGAGGATCATGGGGGAGTGTATGGAATATTCTTATCCAAATTTGCATTGCTAACAAAAATGATGAACATGAAAAGTGATAGGAAATGCCGTCTGAATTATTTGATGAAAGCAATTGTTCTGATTTGTTAATTTATGCTAAGGTTATTAATTTGTATTTCATTTTGAGCTAATGCACTTATATACAGTGCAAATTCTAAAGAGGCCATCCATGGTTGCATAAAAACATTGGTGAATCGCAAAGATGCTCTTAGCGTGGGCTGTGGGTTTAATTTTAGTAACTGTTCAAATGAATAAGTATTTCCAAATCAATATCTGTAAACTCTCCAGTAATGATTGCATACCACATTGCTCACAAGACATGCATTGTTTACATTTTCACAACTTTTCAAGGGAACAATTTTATTCTATTCCTATTAGGTTGCATTACTTTTATCTCTACTAGACAAAGATGAAAATTTTTGTACCACTTTCAAGACTAATAATAAAATCGAAGTAGACATTTTGGCCGTTACGTTTTTATGAATGACACTTGCAAAGTTTGTATCTGCCTTAAATGACCAGATTATTTAAAATCCATACTATAATTTACTCTTGTTTCTACATTTTTTTACTTTAATGCTGATGAGTTTAAATTTCTTTTCTAAACAGTCGTATGAAGAACCCGCAAGCGAATACAATAATTATGGAGATGGCTATGGAGAGTACAACTCTGGGTATGTGTAACCTTCTTGTAAAATATTCAATTTTTTCTACATATTGAGTTTCTTTGTTTTGTAATGCCTTAAATTATAGTTTCAATTCATAGAAAGGCTTTGCTGGAATAATAATTCTTGTTTATCTGCTATATTGTGTATCAGTTTGTGTCTGAACAATTACCTCACCAACAAATTTGTACCAAGATAATTTATATATAAATAAAATTATTGTCTAAATAAATGGCATCTTCAAGAAAATTAAATTGACAATTGAAGGGCAGTGAATGAAAGAGGTATACAACTTTTGAAAAAATAGGTTGTCATGTATGAAGTTTACTTTTTTTTTACACTAACAGCAGCACTGTAAACTAATTTTAGGTGAATTTCTATGGTCTTTAAATTGTCTCAGCCTATACTGGTTTTGATTTATTGTATAAAAAAATAGTGTAAATATCAAGACACTCAAGTTTTTTACATCTTGGGTGGTACCACCCCTGAATTAATTAAAAATGCACTTTAAATTTGACAATTTATTGCGTTCCTGCTACAAATCTTCAATTTTACTACTACAATTTGTCATGTTTCTGCTCCAAATCTTAAAATTTGCTACTCCAAACTGGGCTTTAGCACATCCCTCCCCTTATTTAATCCCATTTAAACCTGTTCAGTAATCCATAATATGCACATTTTCATGCTTGTTATATATAGCTATTGTAGAATAGCATTCATATATATTAGTGTTCCTGTTATGCGTTTTTCAAAGGGCACCACACCCTGCCCTTTTTTTGTAAGTGCCGATGCGCCCTGCCCTTTTTAGAAGTGAAAAATGTGCCCTGCCTTTTTTCAATATCTTCTTTGCGCCCTGTAATTAAAAAAAAATCTGCAAAAACGTAGGTCTGTAGGATTGCCTTGGTATCCCAATCGTACCCTTTGCCTTTTTACATAACAAAAAGTGCCCTTTTTGACAAAGCCCCTCCCCCCCCCCCCCCCCCCCCCCCAATGCCTTTTTTTAAAACTATGTGAACACTAATATATATGTTGCAAGAGAATTTGCAAATGACCAAAATATTATTCTTGCATATCTTATTAGGAACTGCACTTATTACATGGTTCCCCTCTTATCCAAAAAGACAGACAAAAAGCAATTTTCCTCAAAAAGTCTGCTAGGTTGACAATTTCCCTTCAAAAGTCAGAGAAATTATGTCTACCACACAATGTGTTTTTAAGCAACCATTAAGTTCCCTTTATCTAAAACATAATTTTCTGTTATTTGCCAATGTAAATTTGTCTGAAAGTAAAATTGCACCATTATCCGCTGTATGTGTTCATACGTAATTTTTCACGGTTGGTCAAGGAATTTTTTTATTATTATTTTGCCTAGGAAGTCAGAAAAAAATCACTTAATAAACCACTTTTAAAAAATATATATATCGAAAACTTTTAACTATGGGATTCCCCAATTGTTATTAAAAAAATTTTGAAGCTAATTCAAGGTATAAAATTTTGCTTGTGAAAACATTTAATAATATAAGATTCTGAATTTGCTTTTGCAGACGCATATTAATTTTAACTGCCTTTTATAATATTTTTTAAATAAATATATAAAATAATCCATGTCGACAATTATTTTTAAACACAAAAATTATAAAAAGTTTTTTAACTTGTGTATTTTTCTTGTGATTTCTCAGATGATTATTATATCTTGCACTCGCTTTAAAATGTTAAAATAACATATTATAGATCCAATAACTTGAAAATGACTCAATTTTTAATATACATTAGTTTGAACTAATTACTTTCTTGGTTGAAATGTTTGTGATTGGGTTATTCTCTAGAAAATCTATCATCTATTCAACTGCCATTTCTCTTTCAGAAATTCATCTGGATATTATGATTACACTGCTGACCCAGAACCCAGCTATGCCGATGGATATGGCGGTAAGTGTTCAATCTTTTTGCCTCTGCAGCAGCTATTAAACACTTGATACGAACAAGCCTGTTAGTTGATTTTATATTGTATATAAATAAGTTTTGTTCACACGTGAGGTAGGGAGCTGCTTCTAGTATTCAATCTGCTCTGTGTAACTGCTTACAATCCCACCTGAATGAAGCAGTCTCAACATTGGAAAGCTGTGCTATTTTTAATGCGTTTAATTTACATTAACACTTATAGTTTCGGTTATTTTTGAGGATTTTGTTTTTTAACTGAAAAGGGCCCTTGTTTTCAGAGAACTATCTGACAAGCGCCAACCTTGAAACATATTGGTTATGAACTCTGATTTTTATATATCTACAGTACAGCTATTTTGTGCATCTTGTGTACAATTTACTTGGATTTTGGTTTTTTGCATTTTGGTCCATCTCGTCCATATGATTTAGTAATTACACAAGGTTGTTTTGAAGAAAATTAGTATTGCATAGTGAATTTTTTTTTTCTTTCATATTTAGCAGCAACCCTTTTAATTCTTGTCTTTCCAGAAGAAACTCGTCCACCCATGCGAAATGCCGGAGCCCCTAGAGGGCGAAACAATGCCAGGGTGGCAACCCACCCCTATGCTGGCGCCACCCGACGTGGATACTAAGTTCATCCTCCCCCTTACCATTTTGTTTTTACCATCATAGTACAATTCATGGATAAGACATAATCATAATTGGAAGTCAGTAGTTGAGCAACTTTCACCGTAAGACGATGATCTGTAATCCGATCAAGCATTATTTCTGAACGCTTCGTTCAGCAAAAACTGACTCGTTTATTTCATGTTGCTTTGAGCTGTCATTTTTAACATCAATTATAAATAAAAAAAGAACTCCAAAATTCCTGTCTTTGTTTTCTTTCTCTTGGTATAAAAATATTCATTAATATAAATGACTAAAGTTGTAATTTTGTTCTATAGCAGTATTTAGGTATCTGTAGGCCTTGTTTTCTTTTGTTAGTAAGAGCTAAAGAATGATTCTAATACCAAATATTGCTAAATGAGGAATAGTTGGTTAAAAATTTAAATGATTACTATTCAGTATTTGGGGAGAACATTAGGTTTAACTTGAAAGCAATATTTCCTTTTGAAAACAAAAATTGGCATTGTTTACTAACACTTTAATTTCCTAATAAATTAGGATTAATTTTACTAACTTATCCAAAAAATAGTTGTAAAAAAAACTTTTTAATGAATTTTTGTTGTCATTTTTACATTTTGTTATCACGCCACAAGAATAGAATCGTCACGAAAAATGAATATTTTTTTGGAAAAGTTAAGATTTTTTTTTCTTTGAATTGTAGTTGGGTGATATCTTAATATCAATTTTATATTTATTTATATTTCGATTTTATTACTTTTTAGATTTTCAATATATTTAGCGTTCTGGAATTTTTTTTAAACCAGGAAAAGTTATTGAATTGATCATGGCATCATTTACATGATAACAACATTACATTACATCATTTACATGATTTTTTTTAAACCAGGAAAAGTTATTAAATTGATCATGGCATTATTTACATGATAAAGGATAGTGTGTGATGTCAGTTTTCTAAAGAATGCTTATTAAAACACATTATGAGGCATTTTGCACATTTGTTTCTTATAACCATGTTACTGTAACTGCCGTCTTCCTTTAAAAATAAATAATAGAACTATCTTAATGATAATAGTTATACTAATGCTACAAGGAATGGATACTTATATTTATTTCAAACCAGTATTTCTCAATCTTGAGGCGTCGATAACATAAAATGTCAAATTCAATGCAGGTACATTAAGTAAAATTTTAGCATATAAATTTTATGGCCAATAGGTTAAATTGATCATGGCATCATTTACATGATAAAGGTTATGTTAAGCTTGTATCTCATTCACTAACTTCAATATTTTTAAAACAGTGATTGGTATGGTGACTACCAATTTCCGACCATTGCCAAAGCTGTTGCTACTGAACTTGCATATTGGACTAAAATGAAATTTGTCTTTTCATTTTAATCCAATTACTAAATCATAGGGATGCGAAGGAACTTTTAAAAATAGAAAGATACGCTCTTTGTTTTAAATTTTTCCGCCAAATTGTTAGTAACTTTTGTATTCACCCTACAAAAATTGAGTGTGTGTCCATCGCAAATCATGTTTATATACTTGGGAGACATAAATAATAACAATAGACATAACATGCATAAAATAGCAAACTCACAAAACTATTTACTTAATAGATTATATTTTGGTGAGTGTGTAAAGACATTTTAAAGCTTGCATTTATAAACTTCTTTTAACACAGCAAAACATTGAATACACCCATAACATCAGTCGCTTGTTTTTTTTTAAATACAAGTAAAGCTATTTGTTCTTATAAATACTTTAAGATAATATAATGCCAATTTAGTCGGTAATAAGAACTTTTATACACATAAAATATATTGTATGAATTATCTATAACTAATAAGGCTTATTTTGAACTGTATAATTATTTAGTTAACTACAACTTTCTTAAACTGGTCATTTGTTTGATAATTTACCAGCAGAATCTAAAAGGAATCGGAATGATTAAAATGTAGTTCACGATTCCTCATGGATAGTTTTCTAAAAAAAAAAAAAAAGTCGGCAATAAAATGCTGCGGTTTTTTAAGTAAAATAATTTGGAAATGGCAATAGAAACAAGGTTATATTCCAAATCGAAATTTTCCACCATTTTACCCTTTTTTGTGCCAGAATTAAAATGTTTGTTTATGTGTTTTCGAATTTTTGTTTTCACCGCTGCTTTGAAGGGACATCACTTTCGAAACACGGCATTTTGACTCTTCTTAATTTGCAAAGTTTTTTATAGAAAAGTCGCCAAGGTGTACCATTAACTACATTTTAGCCTTTACAAAGTATTGCCATCCGATTTCTGACTTTTATACTTCAGGTGATTATCAAATACATTGTTTCAGCAGCTAATTGGAATGTCTTTTTTTTATGAGTTCTTTCCATTCATCAGGGCCAATAACATTAGCTACGTGCTCGAATTTTTTTTATTTCAAATATATATTCTCAAACTGAAAATTAAATCATTTTTAAGTGTACAAATGAAATTGAGATACATCGGTTTTTGTAAATTTCCAATACTATGTTAACGGTTTCAAGGAATCTCGGTGTTCGATTTTATTCTGGAATCTATGAAAATAATAATAAAAGATTGCAATTTAAAGAATATTTTAAATTTAGGTTGAATAGTTTTCAAGTAAAGGTACATCAATATATATAGCATGTTAACATTGCATGTGTATGAGGTACCGAATTCCCTTTAAAATATGGCGTTAAATCGTTAAATACACATGGCCTTCTATTGCTATTCAACATTAAGAGTTAAATTAAGACACATTTGGTTACAACGGATCTAACTCCGGGTCTGATCAGACGGACCAACCCCTTTAACTTTCAATACAGTTTCGAAGTTCTTAATGTGGCAATATTTAATATTTATTGACAATTTGATAAAATTAAATTAATATCTAAACACTTAGAAACAATACATAAGATTTGAACTTTTAAACAAGTTTTAGAAATAAGCACTTATATTTTATGGTTGAAAATCATTACGAATCTTTCGATATGGTAGTTCTATGCCGAGTTCCACCCACTTTGTGAAAATTGATCGCTGAGTTGGCACAAGTACAGGGACCGCAGAGCTCCTATTTTCCTATTTTTTTTAAAGTGCTCCTTTTTTTCCTATTTTTCCTTTTTTTTTTCCTATTTTTTAGACATTTCTCACCGAAGTTATAAAGTGGCGCGCAGATTTGGGTTTTTCCGATGAACGGATTTTTTTTTTATGAAGCTACGTATACAAAGGAAACAACTGCGAACTTTTTCGCCATTACCAAGGCTGAACTTGATGCGCGCACACGGGCACTGAACAGTCAGTTTCTTATCTCTCGAGCGTCAGGGGTGGTACTTTTCTGGGTACAATCTAGGTGGTGTTGGTTTAACCCGGAATACTAATTTTGTTAAAATATTTCGGTACCTGAAATTCCCGGTGTTTTAAAAGTTTTGGAATGCGCTGAATACTGTGCTTCAAGTCCACGGAAGCGCGGACATAAACATAATTCCGCGGAATTATGTTTTTTCAGACTTTAATTTTATCATCGCTGGAATTGATGCATATTTGCTTTAAAATTTCGGTATGTCTTTGTAATGGGTCGTGACTCTGAGATCCATGAGAAATTTGTTGAAGAAATTATATCCACAGAGAA